>JANAVB010041419.1:13379407-13693380 GCA_029216955.1 Iris pallida | reverse complement strand
CCTTGACATCTGACAACCTTATTATCTTCCGAAACCTAAATTCCAATGTCTTATCCACCATTCTTTGGCTCCCATTAATTCCAGTGTTCTAAAAATCGGTCTAGGCGGCCGCCTAGGCACCTCGTGCCCGCCCGAGGTCTGGCTAGGCGCCCACCTAGGCCCCTGACCCCAGTGTCCCGACCCCGACTTTATGGACTTTTTCCTCAATTTTCAGTGTATATATATATATATATATATATATATATATATATATATTTTTTTTTGTTGGGGGTGGGGGTGGGGGGAGGGTTATTTATTTGGACTGCGGCCGCCTAGGTGGGCTAGGTGCCTAGTGCCTACCCGACTAGCGCCTTTTACAACCTTGATTAATCCTGACCCAATTTCCCTTAACAACCCTAGAAGGCTAGAACTCCTTATTTCTTTGCTATATTTGGATTGTGTAAGAGGGATCTATATGTTAGCATGGTTGCTGTGCGTTATTGGTTATCTTGGTATATGGTAAAGTTTCAAGGTTGTAAAAATCGCTAGTCGGCTTCTAGTCGGTTCGTGGGGACTAGGGATTAATCGGATTAGTTGGTTTTGAATTATATATATATATATATATATATATATATATATATATATATATATATGCAATAAAAAGTATATATGCAATATATCATATGTCATCAAAATATTAACTGTAGTACCCAAACTCCAAAATGACAAAGTCTTGTACATAATCAAAATATTGATCTTGACTATTTCGATTTAGTTGAAAACAAATAAACTAAACCTCTTAGGCTAAACAAATAACAGATATTTGGTAAACTTATATAAAAAATGAAGGAGCTAATGAACCGAGATGCAAAAGGGCCTTATAATTAGGGTTATTTGAGGTGGGTCCTACTCCTGTTGTAATTTTGTTTGCACCCCACATGTCCATGTCCCATCACTTCTCCCAACAACTCTCATAGATTCCAGACCCATCTCTCTCCTCTCTTTTCTCTCTTTTTTATATTATATCATTTGTATTTGTTTCTCCTTTTCTTTTTTCATAATTTTTTTCCCTATAAATTCAACCCCTCTGCATTCCCCAAACCCCTTCCCCCCTTCGTCTCTCTTTTACTTTCTCAAGACAAGAAGAGAAGAACTTAGGCTCTTCTCCTTGTTTTATAATATTTTGATCATTTAGTTTCTTTGAAGACATGGACATTGTGGTGGTCAATTGATATCGGCAGTGCTGAGTGAGATTCTGCTCTTAGGGTTTATGGTAAATTTGATGGAAATCAGCCGACAGCTAGATGGCGATGCGGTCGACAGCTAGGCGGTTCTGGTCCTGGAGAGGCTGTCAAAAAAAATCCCAAAAAAAATGAAACAAAGAAAAAAGTTACCTGGGAAGACAACCGACAGCTAGGCGGCGAGGTAGTCGGCATGAATCGAAGGCGCGGTGGTCGACGTGGTGGTTTGGGGACCAGTCGATCAGGTGAGTCATTTTTTGGGGGGAAACTTTTTTCCTTTTCTTCTCCTTCGAGTGTATGCTAGTTTAGGGTTTTTAACAAATGGGTCGGATTGGGTTTTGACAGTCTTCAGGTTCACCCTTTTTTTTCAAATGAAGCTCAGTCGGCCGACTAGGCCCACCTAGCCGCCTAGGGCTGTCTAGTCGGTCGACTAGGCCCGATTAACCGCTGCCCCATTTTTCTTCCTGCCTAGGCCACCAATTGAGTCGGCGGCGGCCGACTAGCGACTAGTCCCCGACTAGTCGGCCGCCTAGCCCGACTTTTGCGTTACTGTAAAGTTTACATAGTAGATGCTTCAAGTAATAAAAACATCAAGTGGGTTTCATATATTTGGGGTTGGATTTGTGAAGTCTACTTGCAACTTTTGTTTTCAAGGCCAACAAGGTACAAAGGACTGCTGGCTGATTCATCTGCACCACAGTAAGGCCTCGTTTGGTTCACGGAAAGGAAATGAATTCCCATGTATTTTCCAGGGGAATGGGAAAGTAAGATTCCTGTCACATTTCCTTTCCGTTGTTTGGTAAAACAAGGAAACTACCTAGGAAAGAAAAGCAAAATATAACAATGTTCCAATAATATCCTTACCTTTTAAAATAAAAATAATATTATAAAAAATAACATTAATGGTAAAATAAGCAATGACACATGGTTACTTTTGTCATAACTTTTGTAATAAATGTTGGGAAAGGAGGAGGGAAAATCAATCCCATGGGTCTTGAGTGGAACCATATTCCCACCAATTTTCTCCCTTGTCAGGAAATTGATTCCCAAGTTTGTGGCTACCAAACAAAGGAAAGGAACAACTTTCCTTTCTTGGTTCCTTAAATCCGTTAACCAAACGAGGCCTAAGAGCATTTGGTGCTTTAGGGCTTTGGCTGGTGGTCTTACTCTGTTGGCTTTATGGGAGGGTGTCCTTATTCTATAAATATTTCTCCAGGAGTATCTTTAGGATATTTGCTTACTCCTATGTGGTGGTTGTCTACTCATTGCCTTGTATCTATGATCCCCAACTTGCTTGGTGCTTCTCTCTCTCTCTCTCTCTCTCTCTCTATATATATATATATATATATATATATATATATATATATATATATATCCTTTCCTGTTTTACTGGTCTCCTGATCCCAGTAGTGGTGACCCAACAATGTTTGCCATGTCTCCAGTAAGTGTATCGTTCTTTTATGTAGGTTGATCCGCTAATATATATAACAAAATCTATATTTCAAGCTGGAAGACAAACATATATTGTTTTCTGTATGCAGATGAACCACCTCTGATGCTTGCAAGTATTCAAATATATTGTTTCTTCAAAGTAAAGAGTTTAGGATTGAAGTGTTTGCAAGTATAGTAGAGAGGAAAAAAGAGAGGAAGTACAAATATTTGGACTGGCTTTAAGGTTCGGATTTACTGTTAAGATCAATCAAAATGGATGGATTGTTGCTTACTTCATGTACAACATGATGCTAGCTATCATTTTGCAAGCTTAGGATCCCTATCTTTCTCTACCAGGTTTACTTTTCCTCTAAAGATTGTGTTAGGACTGTATATATAATATATCTGCTGATTCCTTCTCGTCTTGTTTTCTACTTCTCCTGCATTATATGTTCATATAGCTTTTGGCCCTTTTCTCTATTTACTTTCTTATCTTGCTAACTGGGCTTATGATTCCTAACTCAAGGTTTCTAATCAGTCCCAATATATATATATATATATATATATATATATATATATATATATTCATGCCAAAACTATTTATCAAGCTGGAAGATTAGCATACATTATTTTCCTTTTGCAGATGGAACGACTTGAGTGAGTAGGATAATGTGGACAGCCCGTATGCCTCAAGAAGAAACTCTCTAGGTAAATTACTATTGAACTGTATGATGAAAGATGGACCGATCAGTAGTGTAGAAATCTTGCATTTCGCCAGACAGATTCTTGTACTTCCACATTGTGGGAAGTGTATCCTTGAAGAGTTTCAGATGTTGATCATAAGAACACAGACTGTCTAAAACATATGTTATGTAGTGTCAACTTTGTATATTATCTATAGATTGTTGCTAATGTGTGTTTTTCTTCTCAATGATGTATTATTGCAGCTGGGCTTGTGGATTATCGGTGAATTATCCTTTTTGGTTAGGGCTATGGGATTCAGATACTTCTATATAGAATTTCATGTCTGGCGTATATGACCACTGAAAAATAAAGTGGAAAATAGCCTGCACTGAAGTCTTGTCTCCTTGGAGAAGATGAGTTGAATTTGACAAAAAATATACATCCAATGTTTTCTATCCGACATCTTATTTAGGGTTTTTAGTTCGGATATCCCAGGAGAAGATGTTCCCAACTGTAAGAATGATTTTTTTTTTTGTCAGTAGATCGGTGAACCATGCTGCCTGTGCTATAAGCCTTTTCTGTCTCCAATTATTTTTGTCATCAGGTTAACCATTGGAAGTATGCCTACTTAGGTCACGATTACTTTTTTATAATTGAAGCCTATGTGTTGACAGGGCTGAATATATTACTGAAACTCTTCCATATAATTCAAACACTTAAAACGAAGAGGAAACTTACGATGCAGAAAATAGAAAATTTGTATACATAGGTTAGGTTAGGTTGTGCCTTCCTCTTGCTTTGGATAGTTTACCTGTAAATACTATTTTGTATGTTCCTTTATGCATGGACAAGAATTACTCTATTTTTTCCTTGTTCTGTTTGTCTAGCAACTTCCTATTTATACACGACTGTGCTGTTATTAGCAAAAGGTGAAAAAAGAGAGAGAGGTAGAACACCTTGAAGAAATTTCTGCAACCTGAGAAATTTGAGTATAAGGTGTCCCTAGTAATTCAGGGGGGATCAACCTGGAAAGCTACAAAAGACTGCCTCTGCCCTTTGAATGCGTCCCATAGACTTTCAGTATTGTATTCACAACATCTTCAAGAAATAACCATTAGTTGATTAAAAGGGCGTACTTAGTGTACTAGGTGATTCTGTGTCGTCAATGTTGGGCTCAAAATAAAAGCAGGATAAATTGATGTGCTAAACTGTAATGATCCAAGTACATAGATATCAAATTACACAATCTGTAAGTTTCCCACCCTCTCCCCATTCACTCTATTATCGATATGTTTACTCGCTTCTTTGATATTATTGATCCCCTCCAATCTCTTAGCAATGAATACATCACTCATGAGAAGACTTGCAAGGTGCTTAGGGGTACTTTTCTCGCATCATACAAAGTATGCTTTTTTTGTCTGATGCTTTTCTCCCATGTCGATTCTTCCAACTCCCATGTCGATTCTTCGACTGATTGGTTCCACCAAAGTACTCGAATCAAGGATACATAATAATTATGCAACACCTTTTTAATGTCTAAGTTTTGTACTTGGTTGTCCATATATGATAAGTCTGTCTACAGTTCTACTTAACCAAAATCTACTACATGGCTTGGATTATGCATGTACTTTGGCAATTAGAAAATATGAAAAGGACGGTGGTAAGGCAATCTTGTAAGCCACATGTGTAACTCTTTCCATACCTGAAAAAGGTCCAAAAATTTCAGACTCAACTTACCCTTGGCATCGAACCTCATAACTCCACGCATCAGTGTTACCTTCAAGAACACATACTCACTGACGAAGAGCTGGAGGAGTACATATCAGCCAATGTTGACGCTCCGTCCCTTGATGATGTAATTCCTCGGGACAAAATTTCATATTTTATCAATAAAAGGGTGTCTTTCAATTATTCTAGTCTTCCACACTGGGATGCAATGTATACTTTAAATAATGTCCTGCAGTCGTTGCAAACACAAATAATGACTGTAAATCATGTAAATCGAGTCATCCCGTACCAAGGAGTCTGTTACATAATCTCGCATCGGAACCAGGATGAGAGGCCTATCATCTTCGACAAAGTCGAGCGTCATCAAGACCTTCCACCGACGGAGCCAGAACCCGACATCGGCAGAATGCAAATTTACCGGTACAATGATCGAGCCAAATATCTCATCCAAAAGATGGGTTACAACCTGAAGAGCGGTCAGGGTCTGAACTATGGCAAAGGTCGACGTCTTCCCCTACGACTTCCCGTGCCGAAAGGAAAGTCGTAAGACTATTACCACCGTACTCGACGGGGGGGGGGGGGGGGGGGGTGGGCTATATCACGCCTCCGACAACCCCGGAGAGTTCAGAAGCAGAGGATGTCACACATTCTCACTCGTCTGAAGCTTCTACTTTGGACTCTGACACTAGCATCGGCCCAATCTTCAGGAAAGTGCTGTCAGCCAACATGACATACGTACATCCTTCAGAAGATGAAGACGACGACCAGGCAATAGAGTTCTTTGAAGAAGAACCCTGGGCTCAACGCCTAGGTGCGCAATAGGAATCTCGCTTTGAACTACGGGAACCCCTTACTGAAGACGAAGTCGAGCAAATCTGTCACGCCCCGATTCATAGAGTCATTTATTCACATATTTATCTCTTGGAGTCGATCGTCCTCGCTTGGGCGTGATGTCGTACAAGTCTGGTATTGCACTTGTACAAGGCAAAGATGGTACATAATTGATAATCTCCAAATAAGAATACATCGCAGCGGCAGAAGCAAACAAATTGAAGGTAACAAGGAGATTCTTTCTTATCGAATGGGAACATACCATTTGATTTGTAACAGCGGAAATGAGAAGATAACTTGCAGTCACAGAGAGGTATATAAAAGTATTCTCTTTATTGATAATTGAATAAGAGTACAAGACTCGTATTGAAATATAGTGCTTACAACACATTTCACTTTACATTGATAGCCAACTGAACAAATGTTAGAAGACTTACATTTGATACTTTGATACATTGGATTACAACTCGATATACCGACTTGGCTTACAACTTACTGGTACAACTGATTACAATGTTCTATACATTATGTCCTTTATAAACAGAAGACATCATCTTGCACAAGGAGAGCTTCTGCATGCCCAACAAATCTTCGATGCCGCAGGACCGATCAAGCCAATCTTCGTGTACAGAATATCCCAAGCACGAGCACTTGCCCACAAAATGTGGGTCAGTTCATCATCTATGAACTGGCGAGCGGAATCCAACCCACTCACCTAAACCGACACTAACTGGTCAATTTTAGCAAGCATTTATTAGAATGATCTTTCTACTTGGGGCCTAGCATCAGTTTACAGTTCATGAGCAGAAACATTGAATATGTAAACTTGTTATCTCCTTTCTTAAGTAAAGGCAACAATGAAACATACTTAGTGTTATCAAGTTCTGACAGTGTACATTTATAGGCATCTTTTAAGCGTCGTTGAGTTAACATTAGCCAAACATGTTATAGGTATTCTTTTAGCAAGGCAACACTCCAGCATATTGTATTTAACATGTTGAGCATGTTATAGAGTTCTCACTTAAAGGCAACATCATAACATTGTCTTGTTTAGCATGATTAAGCAAACAATTCAACCAACATATATTGCATATATCACATTTAAGTGATTTCTTACCGATATCCGACTCCGCGTACCTGCATAAGAATACATGATAATATGATATACTTGCTCTGTCTGTACAAAACATTCATTAGCATGCATCCTGACTACATGACCACTGGTGCTACGCACCATTTAAGGACTTTGCCATATAGGACTTCATAGGGTATGGGATGTGCCCTTCACCAGGTTGCGAGCCCGAATGAAGGTCCCAATACCGCGTGCCACCAAAGCACGCCGATTCTCTCCTAGGCCGACTCGATACCACCGTCGCGGGTACCGTTCGAGAAAATAATACCTTGTATACAAGTTTGCCCATGGTCATGCGAATGCGTGTCCGACTCGATCGTGTTCGAAGTCGCATGATAAATTATTAAGATAAGTAAAGGCAACATTTCATTATCTCATCTTTCCAACATTACCACCTGTTCACTTGGTGATCTCAACGATCCCAAGCCTCATCATTTCTCATTGCATTAATCATTGCAACATTTCTCATATCATTCATTTCTAAGAGGAACAAAAAATATTTCATTCATCTCAATAGGACCTGCAGCATTTCATTCATTTCATAGGAACATTATTCTTTCCTTCATTGCTTATAAGAAAACATGCAACAACAACAGTTACGCAGAAGGTACATGATTCTAGTGTTTCATTCAGTTCTTTGTATTAATAGCATAACCAGTTCATTTCCCATGTATCATTCACGCAACATCTCATTACTCAAGTATTTCATTGCTTAAGCAGTATTAACAGAAGGGACGTTATCAATTCATTTCAAGCATCAAGTCATATTAACAGTTCAAGTGGGATTCGTTCAGCAATTCAATGAGCATGAGTTGTACATTCCAACGTTAGGCAACTTAAGCATCTCTATTATCCAGTAACCAAAACACAGGACATTTAGGGATAATTCATAACATCGTATTACTCCATTTTATTAAGCATGCAGAGTAAGGAAGAGGAAGGACAGTTCCACTCACTTGCATAAAAGGATCTTCTTATTCCGATTGCACACGTTCACACTAAGCGTAGCTCCACCAGCGAGCCACGTTCCAATACTCATATTGTTCAGCCAGCTAAGCGACTGCATCAGTCTTAATTATCTTGATTCCTAACATAAGTCATGGTCCAATATTCTGATAGCATCCAACAAGCCAACCAAATACCTTGTGCAGAGCGGGACATTACATAATATACCACTCTGAAAAAGTTTTGTCCTCGAAACTTAAGGAAACAACTCATCTACTAGATTCACTTAGTCACAACGAGTTATTCATTCAGCTTCAATTCAATATTCAGTTCATCACACTCGGCTAATTTCAATTCCTTTGTACCCACACGAACCCATAAGCCAAGGCTAACTATTCAAGGGTCATCGATTCCGATAGTCTTAACATAAGTATGGAATCATACTATTCGGTCTGTATGACGAAGTTACACCACTAAGTCATAAGCCAGCAATCTATATCCCAACCGACAGCCATCTATACATCACACCATCTACCGACACTATCTAACATGTTTGCAATTTCTCAAACCCCATTCATTTTATCAGTCATCAAACTATCTTACGGACATTCTTAGATCTCATGTAGCAAGGGTCGAGTAGTTTATTCCATTCAATCCTACAATTTGTGTATCACTTAACCATCCTCTAGGCAACACCAGTATTCAGAGTCACTACTTTTTATTTTTGTGATACACTTCAAATCCTCTAAATACATGTAACGACTATCCTTTGGTGATCAAGATGGGTTAACATCTATTACACCTTAGGGTCAAGGCACAGATTTCTAATATTCCTTGGTCAGCGACAACATTTCCAAAACTTTCAGCTTATCAACCAACTTTGTATTAGCCACATATAATTTGCATCCAACCAATCGAAGTCAATATTCAGATGTTCTAAGCCACAACATTCCCTAGCCAAATCTATTTACCCATAGCATACTAACTGTCTTACTAGTCTGAGTCATTACTCGAGTAAACAATTTCTAACCAAGCCACCCGTTACAATTTCTAGAAATCTTGCTACACAGCATAACATCACAGTCAAGGGACACTCGAGTCATCTAGCAACAATACATGACTCCCAGCTATGTCTCGGCACTACCCAGTACCCACAGGTAGTCTCATTGCTATCCTTTGGAAAGGGTCAGCATACATCTCGTTCTGAGGTGGTAGAGGCAATATACCACTCAGAAACGAAGCCATCCTTAAATAATATCAACTCAAATCTATTTCGGACATTCATGATCTATAATGATCACAACACTTAACCAACATTCTTAAGGTCTCAAAAGTACTAGCCATCACCCATGAGTCAACTCATCCGTTCTGTTGAACTCGTCCATCAAATATTTCATTCTCAATTCTTTCCCAACATCACATGCAATTCTCAACTTGTTACAACATACATAGCTACTTTTTTTATTCCCACATTCCAAACAGCATTCACAATATAGTATACTATGGCATCGAGTCATTGTTGGGTTATTTGTGTCCAAACCAACAACAATCAAGTATTCAGGGACATCACAATGTATTTAGACTTATTGTCTGGAACATTCAATGAGCAGCCAAGAGGGTCAACGAAAACTTTTCGACATAAGATAACTTAGAGTGATTACAGAAACAACATCAGGATAATCGCCAAAGCAATATTTGATTTAATCGCGAAAGCAACGTTGAGTTTTCGTGGAAGCAACTTTGTTTAATCGCAGATGCAACTTTGATTTGAAATGAATCGAAGAAGAGACCAAGGACGTAAAACCGTGCTCTGATACCAATTTTTCACGCCCCGATTCGTAGAGTCATTTATTTACATATTTATCTCTTGGAGGCGATCGTCCTCGCTTGGGCGTGATGTCGTACAAGTCTGGTATTACACTTATTCAAGGCAAAGATGGTACATAATTGATAATCTCCAAATAAGAATACATTATAGCGGCATAAACAAACAAATTGAAGTTAACAAGGAGATTCTTTTTTATCGAATGGGAACATACCATTTGATTTGTAACAGCGAAAATGAGAAGATAACTTGCAGTCACAGAGAGGTATATAAAAGTATTCTCTTTATTGATAATTGAAGAAGAGTACAAGACTCGTATTGAAATACAGTACTTACAACACATTTCACTTTATATTGATAGCCAACTGAACAAATGCTAGAAGACTTACATTTGATACTTTGATACATCGGATTACAACTCGATATACCGACTTGGCTTACAACTCACTGGTACAACTGATTACAATGTTTCATACATTATGCCCTTTATAAACAGAAGACATCATCTTATACAAGGAGAGCTTCTGTATGCCCAACAAATCTTCGATGCCGCGGGACCGATCAAGCCAATCTTTGTGTACAGAATATTCCAAGCACGAGCACCTGCCCACAAAATGTGGATCAGTACATCATCTATGAACTGGCGAGCAAAATCTAACCCACTCGCCTAAACCGACACTAACTGGTCAATTTTAGCAAGCATTTATTAGAATGATCTTTCTACTTGGGGTCTAGCATCAGTTTACAGTTCATGAGCAGAAACATTGAATATGTAAACTTGTTATCTCCTTTCTTAAGTAAAGACAACAATGAAACATACTTAGTGTTATCAAGTTCTGACAGTGTACATTTAGAGGTATCTTTTAAGCGTCGTTGAGTTAACATAGCCAAACATGTTATAGGTATTCTTTTAGCAAGACAACACTCCAGCATATTGCATTTAACATGTTGAGCATGTTATAGAGTTCTCACTTAAAGGCAACATCATAACATTGTCTTGTTTAGCATGATTAAGCAAAAAATTCAACCAACACTCCTATGTCTGGACGGAAGAATGTCAGAAAGTTTTTGACGACATTAAAGCTTATCTAACGAGTCCTCCAGTTCTGGTGGCACCTGTCGCAGGCAAACCATTCCTGCTCAACGTCCGTGCAATGAACCATTCCCTTAGCGTTTTGTTGGCCCAGAACAACGAATCGGGCCATGAGCAGGCTATCTGTCACGTCCCGAGTCGGCAAACCGTTCGTCCCCGATGTTACTTTGCCGATTCGATCGTCCTCGCTAAGGCGTGATGTCGTACGAGTCTGGAATTGCACTCGTACAAGACAAGAACGTTACGTTGCTTTTCATATTAATACGCCAAGTTGAAACTTCACAAATCACATCAGAATTTAAGACGCAGTATAGGAAGATAGAAATACTTTTTATTCATAGCTTGCAACGAAGTGCAAGACGTAATTACATTGGATGCCGTTGCAGCTACATTGATTGAAAACAGAAAGAAAATACATTCGACAAGTTGCCTGAACTAACGCTTGTCGTCCCATACATTCGTCCCTTTATACATAAGCCGTCGACTTGAATTGGCTTCAAAATTCTTCAGCATAGGAAGAGCTTCAAAATGCCTCTCCGTACTTCAGCTCAGTTTAGTTGGGAGCGCCCGTCGCACTTGGGGAAATTGGGGAAATAGGATTAGCACACTTGCTAAGTGGACGAGACGAACCCACTCGTCTAAACCGACTCTGATTGTTAGGGTAGGCAGCTTTAGAGTTGTCTTTCTATTAGAACTAAATGAATTCAGTTCATATTCGATAGCCATCTTTGAGTAATAAAGCATACGGTGAAACAAAGCAGTTTTATCATATTTTTTACCACGGCCGTGCTTGTCCCTGCATGAAAACAAAGATAATATTTACACCTGCATAAGACAATAGGTAAGCATGCTACTATCTTATATGCGGTCATTGATGTTACACATCACGTGGGACTATCTCAACGGCATTTCGGTCCGCTCAGTCTAGGTTGCAAGCCTGACTGACGGTCCCGCAATGCATCAGTGCCGAAGCACGATTATTCATTCCCCCTAGGTCGATTCGATTCTGGTGCCCCGGATATCGATTCGAGGAAAAATATCAACTTGTGCACAAGCTGTCCATGACCATGCCAATGCGTGAACAGTTTAACATATGCAACAGTTTTGTATAGCGCGGACAGTATTGAACGGCATTATCATTTCCCCCAACTTATGCAACGATTCATTTTTTTCCAAGTCGTACTCCCGATTTAGCGTCCCGTAGGTACCAAATTGTCCGAGGTATCATAACCCACGATCGACGTTTCATAATATTTTGCAGCACGTAAAATAGTCTATTTTTTTATTAGAAACTTAAACTTTCTGGTTTATGTGATAGACTTGTATTTTCAGAGTGAATTACTCTAAATCGATACGTTTTTCCCGAGTTCTTGAACTTAGTGGATTGACATGCAATTAACTTGGTATCGTTCGATTTGAATGAATTCGAGGCAAGGAATAAGTATACGGGACAAAGTAGAAAAGAAGGGGCCGAATCACCCACCGATTACTTTGCTTCGTGCCGGTTGTCGAAGCACTACGCAACGTCAATCCTTAGTTACGCGAGCTCCTGCAATGGCACCAACGCTTTGTTAGAATTCCTTCTTTTTCCCTTGCATCAAAATTTGTAATTGCATCCATGAAAACGACGCGAAAGCACTTCATCAAGCCCAGCGGCAAAGCTCCAAGAAAACCATACAGCGGTCCGGTCCCATCGAAGGGACTCTTATAGAGAGCTCACTCGCCGAAACGCAGCCCGCTGCATCTAGGACTTATTCCAACAGAAGTCGTTCCATTAGTTGGATCAATTCTCGTAACTTCCGTCCAAATCGACTTGAATCGATGCCGCAAGGCGTTATCGTTTCCCAAGCTTAGCGATCGAGTCAGATGGCCATCTAAGTTTTCGGCCGATCTGACTCGGCGCAAGCATATTATGAAGTTCCGTCGCCAATCGAAAGCGGGGCGCTACATAATATACCACTAAAAAAAAGTTTCATCCCGAAACTTAAGAACAAGGGTCTGACCTTAATTTAGACAAGCAACGCAGGGTACTTTTCTTTTATCTCTGCCTCCATCTCCCACGTCGACTCCTCGACTGAATGGTTTCGCCAAAGCACGCGGACCAAGGACATTGACCGATTTCGTAGCACCTTTTCCTTGCGGTCCAAAATTTGAATAGGCTCCTCCGAGTAAGACAAGTCAGTACGTAGATCCAACTGATCGAAGCTAACCACATGACTTGGATCGTGTACGTATTTTCGAAGTTGTGAAACGTGAAAAACATCGTGCACATCAGCTAAGACAGGAGGTAGTGCGATCCGATAAGCAACCGTCGCAACTCGCTCAATGATCTCGAAGGGGCCTACAAATCTCGGGCTCAACTTGCCTTTAACGCCGAACCGCATCAAACCGCGCATGTGCGTTACTTTCAGAAACACATGGTCCCCGACCAAGAACTCTAGCGGTCGTCGACGAAGATCTGCATAGCTCTTTTGTCGACTTTGTGCGATGCGGAGTCTATCTCGAATCAAGGGGACCTTTTCGACGGCCTGCTCCACCAGTTCCGGTCCAAGCACTTGTCGCTCTCCGACTTCATCCCAGCATATCGGCGAACGACACTTCCTCCCGTAGAACGCTTCGTATGGAGCCATCTAAATGCTCGACTGATAACTGTTGTTATACGCAAACTCCGCAAGCGGCAAATACGTATCCCAACTAGTCTTTAGGTCGATCGCACACAGACGCAGCATGTCTTCTAGGATTTGATTTACCCTCTCCGTCTGACCGTCTGTTTGGGGATGGTACGCCGAACTAAATTTCAGTTTGGTCCCCATCGCCGCTTGGAGGCTCGTCCAGAAACGCGATAGGAATCGCCCGTCTCTGTCCGAAATTATTGAGGCCGGTACCCCGTGCAGTCGAACAATCTCATCGACGTAGATTTGCACTAACCGACCGACGCTCCATCCTACTTTAATTGCGATGAAGTGTGCCAACTTGGTCAATCTATCAACAATGACCCAAATCGTATCATTCCCCCGCGGCGTCTTCGGAAATCCCACAATGAAATCCATCGAGATGTTGTCCCACTTTCACTCCGGAATGGCGATGTTCTGCAGCTCTCCGCCTGGCCTTTGGTGTTCCGTCTTCACTTGCTGACACGCCATGCATTGCGATACGAACGTAGCCACGTCTTTATTCATACCGTGCCACCAAAAGTTTGTGCGCAAGTCCTTGTACATCTTGGTGCTTCCAGGATGTAACGATTACTTCGCATGATGCGTCTCCGTCAGAATTTCTTTTCTGAGTTCGGCAGTTTCAGGAATACAGAGCCTTCCCTTTAGTCGCATCGTCCCGTCTCCGTCTTCCGCAAAGTCAGTCGCCCTTCCCGTTGAAATCAGCTCGCGCATTTTCTTCAGGAATGAGTCGTCCTCCTGTGCGGTCTTTATCTTGCTAAGCAGGCTCGATCCTAACTTCAGCTGAGCTAGGTGCAGGTGTCGATACTCAATTCCTAGTTCGATACCCATCGCTTCAAGGTCTCGCCGTATCTCCTTGTTTATGGCCAGTGTTACCATAAATATTCTGTTAAATGCGTCGGCCACCATGTTTCCCTTGCCCGGCGTATACTCGATCGTTAGCTCGTAATCTTTTATGAGTTCGAGCCAACGTCGCTGACGTAGGTTGAGTTCTTGTTGCGTAAACAAGTATTTCAGGCTTTTGTGATCTGTGTAGATTCTGGAAGCCACACCATAGAGATAGTGCCGCCAAAGTTTTAACGCAAACACGATCGCCGCCAATTCTAGGTCGTGCGTCGGATAGTTTTTCTCGTGCTGTTTCAACTGCCGTGAAGCGTAGGAGATGACTTTGTCTCTCTGCATGAGTACACACCCGAGGCCAGTTCCCGACGTGTCACTGAATATCTGAAAGCCTTCTGGACCGTCTGGAAGTGCAAGGATTGGAGCTGCGACGAGCCGTTGCTTCAACTCTTGAGAGCTGGATTCACAGCCGTCACTCCATTCGAATACTATCCCCTTCTGGGTGAGGCGAGTCAGTGGCGACGCTAGTTTTGAAAATCTTCGCACGAATCTACGGTAGTAGCCCGCTAAGCCCAGAAAACTCCGAATATCGCTAGCTGAGGCAGGTTGTTTTCAATCTACTACCGCATCAATCTTCTTTGGGTCCACCGCGACACCTTCGACAGAGATTACATGTCCGAGGAATGTCACGCTGCTCATCCAGAACTTGTACTTACTCTGCTTGGCGTATAATTTGTTTCACACAGAATCTGCAGTACCGTCTTCAAGTGTTCTGCGTGCTCTCCTCGATTCTTTGAGTAGACTAGGATATCATCGATGAACACGACTACAAATTTATCGATTTGAGGTCGGAAAACTCGGTTCATCAGATCCATGAATACGGCTGGGGCATTCGTTAGACCGAACGGCATGACTAGGAATTCGTAATGACCATATCGAGTGCGGAAGGTAGACTTCGATACGTCGTCGGACTTGATCTTCAATTAATGATAGCTTGAACGAAGATCAATTTTTGAAAATACTGACGCACCTTGCAATTGGTCAAACAAGTCGTCGATTCGTGGCAAAGGATACTTGTTCCGTACGGTCGCCTTGTTGAGTTCCCGATAGTCGATGCATAGCCGCATCGACCCATCCTTCTTCTTCTTCACGAACAATATGGGAGCTCCCCACGGAGAGACGCTAGGGCAAATAAATTCGCGGTCTAGCAACTCTTGTAATTGTACCTTCAGCTCCTTCAGTTCTGCTGGAGCCATTCTGTAAGACGCCTTTGATATCGGCCGTGTATCCAGAAAGGTGTCGATGCTGAATTCTATCTCTCGATCCGGCGGCATCCCAGGCATCTCGTCAGAAAAAATGTCGGGAAAATTTGCCACAACATCAGTCTGCATTTCGTTCGTATTATCCTTCCGCGTGTCTCGAACTGATGCCAAGTATCCCGCGCAGTCGGAATGCAGCATACGCCTTGCCGATATTGCCGATACCATCATTGCCGTCTTCGAGACCGTACTGCACGAATATGAGAACTCTGTCTCGCCAGGAAGACGAAACACCACTCTCTTCTCCGCGCACTCGATCGTTGCACGACAAGCGCCCAACCAATCCATGCCCAGAATTATGTCGTAATCTTTGATGTCTAGTACGACGGCATCCAAGGATAGATATCTTCCTCCGATGCAAAGGTGGCCATCCCTACAAATAAAGTTCGCAGGCATATCGACTCCCGACGGAGTGCTAACGCTAATATTTATATCTAGTGATTGCATGGTTATTTTATTTTCTTTCGCATAATCAGCAGATATAAAGCTATGCGTCGCACCCAAATCGAATAGTACTCGAGCAGGTATATTTTTGTAGAGTAATATACCTGTTACAACAGTATCGGACGCAAATGCCTCGTCCCGAGTTAAGTCATAAACTCGGCCTTGAGCTCCGTGGCGTTGGTTCTGCTGGTTGACGGGCACCGCATTTGTGCCTTACAGTATCGGCGCTTTATGCGGATTCGGAACATTCCTTGGTAGGTTGTGTTGATTCGGACCTTTGTGCGGGCAATATGTAACTATATAGCCTACCTCGCCACACTTGTAGCAAGATCTCGTCACGCAATCGACGGTTCGGTGCCCACGCCTACCGTACCTAGTGCAGTATTGACTGCCATGGCCTCGGTCATCGAATCTGTTCAGACGTTTTGTTATTCCCGATCCCCCGGCGCCGACGTCGTTACGACGCTTGTTGAAGTGGTTACGGATGCCTCTACTCGACATACGGCCAAAGATGCGCTTTCTATCAAGAGCGACACCTTTGATTCTTGACGTCCCTTCGTAGTTCGTCATTTAGGCCTTGTTGGAAGCGTTCACACCAGGCTTCTTTGTTGGGCAGGAAGGCGCCGGCAAACTTCGCCAGCTTTGAGAAGCTCGAATCATAATCGTCGACAGACATATTTTTCTGTCGCAGCGTCATGAACTCGTCTTCTTTTTGTTGACGGACGGCGCGAGGAACGTACTGTTCGAGGAAGGCTTCCTTGAATATTTTCCAGGAAATCGTGGCGTCTGTATCGGCTTCGTAGATTTCTTGCTTCTTAGCGGCCCAGCAATCGTACGTCCTCAGTTGCAGCTGTAACGCCGCACAAGTTACCCTCTGGGACCCTTCAATGCTAAGCAGATTAAACAGGTCCTCCATCTCCGTGAGCTATCCCACGATCACATCATGCTCTGCTCGGACGTTGAATTTTAGTGGATTTATCTTGCAGAACTCCTTTACCTTGAACAAGGAAGAAGAATTTATCATTTGCGGCTGAGCTTCTTCTTCCTCGTTTTCTTCTTGATCGCCTTGCTTCTCCTCGGGTCCTTCGTCCGTCGTCTTGGTATTGCCCGCCATTCTGCTCACTATCTGAGTCGGAGCGTTCATCTGTTTCTACTGTGCATCAAATTTGGCTTTGAATTGTATCTGAAGCTGCTGCTGTTGCAGTTCCATCAACTGTAGCATCTTCTCCATAGTCGTCTCGCTAGGCCCAGTGCTTTTTGTGCTCGACGTACTATCTACAGTTTGGGTTGTTGTGCCTGGATTATTTCTTTTCTTAGTCATTCCTACAAAACAGAGTAAACCCGTTAGTATTTTTTAAAAATATCTACGGGCTTACCTGTATGGAACTTTTATTTCACGCAGCATGTCGACAAGCATTCAATCGAGCCATCGCAACGGACATTCCAACAATGAAACATCTTTCAAAAATCCGAGGAAACATAACTGAGCTCTGATACCAATTTGTCACGCCCCCAGTCGGCAAACCGTTCGTCCCCGATGTTACTTTGCCGATTCGATCGTCCTCGCTAAGGCGTGATGCAGTACGAGTCTGGAATTGCACTCGTACAAGGCAAGAACGTTACGTTGCTTTTCATATTAATATGCCAAGTTGAAACTTCATAAATCACATCAGAATTTAAGACGCAGTATAGGAAGATAGAAATGCTTTTCATTCATAGCTTGCAACGAAGTACAAGACGTAATTATATTGGATGCCGTTGCGGATACATTGATTGAAAACAGAAAGAAAATACATTCGACAAGTTGCCTGAACTAACGCTTGTCGTCCCATACATTCGCCCCTTTATACATAAGCCGTCGACTTGAATTGGCTTCAAAATACTTCAGCATAGGAAGAGCTTCAAAACGCCTCTCCGCACTTCAGCTCAGTTTAGTTGGGAGCGCCCGTCGCACCTGGGGAAATGGGATTAGCACACTTGCTAAGTGGACGAGACGAACCCACTCGTCTAAACCGACTCTAATTGTTAGGGTAGGCATGCTTTAGAGTTGTATTTCTATTAGAACTAAATGAATTCAGTTCATATTCGATAGCCATCTTTGAGTAATAAAGCATACAGTAAAATATAGCAGTTTTATCATATTTCTTACCACGGCCGTGCTCGTCCCTGCATGAAAACAGAGAGAATATTTACACCTGCATAAGACAATAGGTGAGCATGCTACTATCTTATATGCGGTCATTGATGTTACACATCACGTGGGACTATCTCAACGGCATTTCGGCCCGCTCAGTCTAGGTTGCAAGCCTGACTGACGGTCCCGCAATGCATCAGTGCCGAAGCACGATTATTCATTCCCCCTAGGTCGATTCGATTTCGATGCCCCGAATATCGATACGAGGAAAAATATCAACTTGTGCACAAGCTGTCTATGACCATGCCAATGCGTGAATAATTTAACATATGCAACAGTTTTGTATAGCGCAGACAGTATTGAACGGCATTATCATTTCCTCCAACTTATGCAACGATTCATTTTTTCCCAAGTCGTACTCCCGATTTAGCGTCCTGTAGGCACCAAATTGTCCCAGGCATCATAACCCACGATCGACGTTTTATAATATTTTGCAGCACGTAAAATAGTTTATCTTTTTACTAGAACCTTAAACTTTCTGGTTTATGTGATAGACTTGTATTTTCAGAGTGAATTACTCTAAATCGATATGTTTTTCCCGAGTTCTTGAACTTAGTGGATTGGCATGCAATTAACTTGGCATCGTTCGATTTGAATGAATTCGAGGCAAGGAATAAGTTTGCGGGATAGAGTAGAAAAGAAGGGGCCGAATCACCCACCGATTACTTTGCTTCGTGCCGGTTGTCGAAGCGCTACGCAACGTCAATCCTTAGTTACGCGAGCTCCTGCAATGGCACCAACGCTTTGTTAGAATTCTTTCTTTTCCCCTTGCATCAAAATTTGTAATTGCATCCATGAAAACGACGCGAAAGCACTTCATCAAGCCCAACGGCAAAGCTCCAAGAAAACTATACAACGGTCCGGTCCCGTCGAAGGGATTCTTATAGAGAGCTCACTCGCCGAGACGCAGCCCGCTGCATCTAGGACTTATTCCAACAGAAGTCGTTCCATTAGTTGGATCGATTCTCGTAACTTTCGTCCAAATCGATTTGAATCGATGCCGCAAGACGTTATCGTTTACCAAGCTTAGCGATCGAGTCAGATGGCCATCTAAGTTCCCGGCCGATCTGACTCGGCGCAAGTATATTATGAAGTTCCGTTGCCTATCGAAAGCGGGGCGCTACACTATCTACTACCTAAGCAGGACAATGGTTGGGGCCGGACACCGGTACAATCCCGTCGAAAAAGAATGTCTAGCTCTGGTGTTTGCCATTCAGAAGACTCGCCATTATGTTTCGGGACAGACAATTCACGTTATCTTCCGAGTCAATCCGCTCAGAGTCCTCATGACAAATCCAGGAGCGCTAAACTCCCGGTTAGCTACTTGGATGATACTATTGACATCATATGACATGGTATTCATCTCGCAAAAGGCTGTCAAGGGCCAAGCACTGACCGATTTTCTAGCCGCGTACCCAATTCCGGAATCGTCCAGGCTCTATGAAGACATTCCAGATGAAGTGCGAGAATCAAACTGTTTGCCATTAAAACTCTTTGGGATTGGTGTTTTTAATTACAAACAGAACAGAGTACAATGTAGGACTTAGACGTAGTCCTAGGAGTACAATTTTGTTTTTATCTGGGCACCGTGTCGATGGAGCGAGTGGCAATACGTTGACTCCGTTGATGATCTGACAACAATCTTGAACTCTCTGAAGGTCTGGGTTGCTCTGGATGCCAGAGCGTTGCGAGGAGAAGTGGACGTTAAGTGTCTCTTCTGGCCTCCGTATGTGGATATAACAGTCTGTTTGTATATATCTCCTTCTCTATCTGTGTGTGTGTTCATGAAGGAATGATCCTTCTATTTATAGGTAGCAGGCTAGCTGCTCACGTGCGCATATTTCAGACGCGCCTGGACGTGGGGACACCACGTGGCTGATGCTGGCGGGGGTGCATGGACGATGTGCCCCGAGTTGTAGTAGAATCTCCTCGAACTACTTTATTGGGCTGCGGAGGAGCTGCCACGTGGCAGTTGCTGAGATCTTGGGTGGTTAGTACCTATTCTCTGAATAGAACTGAGTCAAAGGACGCGTGGTGTATGCCTGTGGCTCAAAGATCTCGGTTTTGGAGGAGGGTGATCCGTCGGGGTGTGCCTAGGATCAGGCACATGGAGGTGACTTAGTTTTACGAGTTTTAGGCATCATAGACAAGTTTGGGCGCATGACTTTTGAGGTGCATGCAGAGCTTCGCATCAGGGTGCGCCTACGATCAGGCGCAGGGGAGGCGACTTGGTTTCATGACTTTTAGGAGTCGTGAGCAAGTCCAGGCGCACGGCTTTTGAGGCGCATGCAGAGCTTAGTCTTCTGTTGCTTTGAGATCAGAAGTGAGCTGAGGGGGCGTATGACCACTGGAGCGCATGCAGTCTTCCGGACGCATGTCCTCGAGGCGTATACGAATGATCGATCGGCCATACGGCAGTTGTTACCGACCCAAGGTGTGATGATGGTGCTGACATCAACGGCTCTTCATTTTCTGTAAAGGGCTGCTGATTGGACGGCTCTTGGAATACGTTGCCGCCTTTGTCATTCATGATTAAATGCTTAATGATGACAAGTTTGAAAGGGGCGCATCGGTTAATTCCGATCTGGGCGCATAGGCTTATGTCCCACTGGGCGCATCAGTACGGAGTGCATGGTGCTGACGGCGCATCAGCCAGGTGTCGCATCCTCTTTTGCTCGTCTGTTGAGTTCTTCGAGGCGTTAATGGCTGTTTTAACTTGGTTGAATTCGAAGGGACAGATTCATCACCATAAATACAAGTTCATTGCACTAACTTCGAAAAAGTTGCCACTTGGCGCATGGGTTTGATTTACCCTGGCCTATAAGTAGCAGCGTGAGGAGAAGTTTTGTTTCTCGTTTCACTTTTCTTTCCTTCATGGAGACGAACTCGATCGGTCCCCTGCCTTGGCGAGTTGACAATGAACTCCTTCCGAAGACAAAGATGTGTCGAGTTTGGTTCTTTTTTACCATCGGCGCTGTAAAAGTGCCTGTTGCATCCAAATATCGGGATCGTCATGTCCCGACATAGGCTGAAGGTGCCTGTTGCATCCAAATATCAGGGCGGTCGTGCCCCAATTTTTATTATGCTGGAAGAGCCATAGGTCGCCGAGTGTGCTTGTTGCTTCCGAAGACATCGTGCCGCGATCTTTGTCGAGCTAGGAGAGCTCCTCCTCCTGCTACACAAGGGATGATTGGTACTGACGAGAGAGTGATTCGCTCTGACTATTCACGGAGATGCACATACGTTAAGATGCTGGAATGATGCGCCTGGATGAGACATCAGAGCAATGCGCCTGATGGATGATGCGCCTGGCATGGGGCGCATGGCAGTTGTTGCGCCTGGCTGTAGCTTCAGGATCTTTCTTTTTTTGTAGAAATTTTCCTTTGTAAAGCTTTTCCTTGGACATGTAATAGACTTTTGTATGAAATAAAAACCTTATTTTCAATGTCTTTAAACTTGTACTTTTTTTTGCTGTGCCAAATATCTGTTTGAGCTTTCTGGCGCATTTGAGTTGGTCGCATGGTTGGGTTGAGTGCATAGGAATTCTGGCCTATAGATGTGCCTGAAATTTCTTGCTTCTACACAAACATTACTGAAGAGAATCCCGTTTGGCGGACGTTCTTCGACGGTACTTCAAGAACTGGCCCCAAAGGCCAAATCATCGCAGGAGTGGGGGTAGTCCTGATCTCTCTCGATAAGCTGGTCATCCAGCGCGCTACTCTCTTTCAGAGCCATGCTCCAACAATGTTTCGGAGTACAATGCCCTCATCATGGGACTCCAGTTGGCAAAGCAGCTGGGGGTAGATTACCTTGAATCTTACGGCGACTTAAAACTCGTCGTCAATCAAGTCCGAGGGCAATACGAGATCCGACATGAAGACCTCATCCCCTATCACAAAGCAGTGTTGGACATTATCTCAACCTTCGCTGAGTTCTTCATAGAACACGTGCCTCGGCTGCAAAACTTAGAAGCTGACGCTCTGGCTGGCCTCGCAGCCTTATTGGCTGCACCAGTCGGGACTCAACACTTTATTACAGTGGTGGATCGGGATTTGGCTTGTCCCAGAAAAAATCTGTGCATACAGACAACTCATGCCATTGCCACAGATACCAGCATTAACGTCAGAGACTGGAGATTTCCGTTCATCGACTTTGTCGTCTATGGAATCCTCCCAGAAGACCCGAAGGAGGTAGTCTCGGTCAGAAGGCGTTCCCTCCGGTTCTATTTCGATACGGCCACCAAAATGCTGTACCGACGATCCTACGATGGACTTCTCCTCCGATGTCTATCAAACGAAGAAGCTGCTGAAGCGCTTCGAGAAGCTCATGAAAGAACATGCGGAGCTCATCAACCAGGTCCTAAGCTACATGACCGATTATGATGTATGTGCTATTACTGGCCCACCATGATGCCTGATGTTGTTGAGTATGCAAAGAAATGTCGTGCTTACCAGCTACATGCCGACTTCATCTACAGACCGTTAGAGCCTCTACATCCTACGGTCGCCTTTTGGCCATTTGAAGCCTGGGGCATAGATATAGTGGGACCTATCACCCCTCTCTCATCCAGGGGACACCGCTTTATCCTTGCAATCACCGACTATTTCTGTAAGTGGGCAGAAGCAGTGCCACTGACGGAAGTGAAAAGTTCAAAGGTGATCAGCTTCATCAAGCATCATGTCATCTACCATTTCGGGGTACCCCAGAGGATCATCCAAGACAACGGTCCATAATTCATCAGCCATGCATTCAGTAGATTCTGTGACAAAAATCGTATTCAGAATGTGGCATCAACTGCCAACAATCCGACAACAAACGGATTGGCGGAAGCTTTTAATAAAACCATCATCAAGCTACTCAAAAAGTCGTGTCATCCAACAAGCGCGACTGGGATGAGAAGCTCGGTGAATGCCTTTGGGCCTATCGCACAACGGTACGGACCCCGACAGGCAACACACTGTTCTCATTGGTCTATGGGAGTGAAGCAGTATTGCCGCTGGAAATCCAGATACCCTCACTCCGAGTGGCGATCACGAACCAGCTGACGGAAGAAGACAATCAACGTCGCCATCTGCAAGAGTTGGAAGCGGTCGATGAAAAATGCCTCTTGGCTCAATAACGCATCGAACTTTACCAAGCCCGCAACTCACAGGCTTTCAACAAAAGGGTAAAACCGAGGACTTTCCAAGTAGGTGACTTGGTTCTGGCAGTCAGAAGACCGATGGTAATGACTCACAAGACACCGAAAAAGTTCGAACCCAAGTGGGAAGGACCCTTCATCATAGAGATGGTATACTCAAACGGTGCTTATCATCTCGCTCAACCTAATGGGAACTTGTCCATGATGCCCATCAACGGCAAGTTCCTGAAGAAGTACTATTCTTGACACCCGTCGAAAATGTACTACCCTCTCCCCAGAAGAGAGAACTTCGTGAACTTGACAAAACCGGGTTCACACCCCTTTCTTTGACAATCATGTGCTTCTGGAACCCAGCTGTTCCGTTGCATTCCCAGTAGAAGAATAACCGTATCCATATCACCTATGAGTTGCTTTTCTACACCCTATGAAGCAGGATTTTACACTACGTAAGATCATGCTCGTTACTATGTTTACCATGTCCACATTACCTCTGAGTAAACATCCCGTACAATAATCCCCGAGTTGTTGCACATCAACCATAGAACATCCACGTCCATATCACCCTTGAGTTGTTCTATAAATTCCCATAGAGTTCACTCCTACCACGTCCATATCATCTATGAGTAGGAAAACTCCACCATTTAGTCCCATATTTACCATGTCCACATTACCTCTGAGTAAATATGTCGGTCCTCTCTCTCAACTTATTATCCGTACCTAACACCAAGGTACGCCAAGGATGATAAGTCTACATAAAATCCCTAGTAGAATTATCCTATGTTTACCACATCCACATTACCTCTGAGTAAACATCCCGTGCAACAATCCCTGCATTGTTGTATATTGATCATAGAACATCCACGTCTATATCACCTCTGAGTTGTTCTATACATCCCTACAGAGTTCACTCCTACCACGTCCATATCACCTCTGAGTAAGAAAGCTCTATTATTAACCCATATTTACCACGTCCATATCACCTCTGAGTAAATATGTCGGTTCCCTCTCTCAACTTATTATATGTACCTAAAAACCAAGGTATGCCAAGGATGATAAGTCCACATAAAATTTCCAGCGAAAGTACCCAAATCTATTATGTCCATATTACCTCTAATAGGATTGTCACACCTAAACAGCTTTACTGTCCATACTTCTTGTTCAAAGTATTTCAAAACTTGTCCAAAAGTTTTAAAAACTTTGAAGGGGGTCTTGTAGAAGAATGAAAAAGGGATATTATTTTTAATCCCACATCGGAAAGGAGAAAAGGAGAAGTCTCATTTCACTCTATATAAAGAGCCCCTTTGCTTCCTTTGAAAAGGGCACCAAAATAAAAAAGAAGAAGAAAAGGGAGCCCGTTTCCAGGGAGCCCATTCGAGCCACAAAAAGTTGCAACAGTGCCTCTTCTTCTTCTGGATCGACTGCAAGTTCTTCACTTGCCATCTTGGAAAGGATTACGAAGAAATCTGAGACGACATGGGCCATGCACCATCAATGTGCTATGCCAGCAACCAGCCAGAAACGTGCGCTGAAAACCACGCACACGACTAATGGCAGGATGTACAGAAGTTGACTCAGGTGCTTTCGCACCCGGAATGGGTCAACACTTAAAGTCCTTCCACTTGGTGCATTTCATGCGCTTGAACCAAGTCAGGGGACAAATCTTGTGGTGTCAAACCCATGCGCCTACATGGGCTATGCGCATAAAGTGGGTTCCACTTGCAATATGTGCTGCTCTCTTAGAAATGATTTAGGTGCATTTCATGTGCTGGAACTGGATCAGGGGGAGCATCACTCATACATTCACCCTGACGCTTGGCATTGCCATGCACCCGAAGTGGGTGCAAGTATGAACTTCTCCTCACACGATTTACGCAATGTGATCACTCACAGATGTAGATCGGGGGAGACGACCACCATGCACAACTCGTCCCTCGCGGGGCACACTTGTGCCTTGGTCACCATCTACTGCTGTTGTTGAAAAAGAATGGCTCCACCACCAAGGCAGTCTGTGTTCCAGCGACTTCAATCTGCTGCACCTGTCCGACATTATCTCGGAAACATGATGCCAATTGAAGACTTTGTAACAGCCTACTCTCAACTAGGCGCATCACTCTCATGTCTCAGCTAGGCACATTGTCTTAGCCTGGCGTATTAGTCTGCCAGCGCATCATTCTGTCCCGTCAGAGTGAATCACTTTCTCATCAACGCATAGGCGCATCTGCCAGCCTGGGGCTTTTCCATCATAATGAGGCTTGGGCACATCAAACCCAAACCATGCATTCAACTCGGCACTCGATGTTGTCTCGTAGAAGAACACTGCCAGCAAGGGGCTCGAACATAAACTATCGTGTCCATTTTCGACGCATCTCAGTCTTCTAAAGGAGTTCATCGTCAAAGCTTCTTCGAACAAGGGGATCCACAACCCACAGTACAACGTCTTGCCATCGAGGAGGATCAGTCGAATTCATCTTCGTCGAGAAGTCAAAAGAAAGACAAACAAAACTCTCTCTCAATTGTTGCTATTTATAGGCCAGGCAAATCAAACCTATGTGCCATGTGGCAATCTTCCCGAAGTCTGTACAACAAACTTGCATTTATGGTAATGAATCTGCCTCTTCGTATTCTGCTAAAATCAAGACAGCCATTAACGCCTAGAAGAACTCAACAGATAGGAAAAAGAGGATGCGATACATGGCAGATGCGCCACCGACATCATGCGCATGCGCCCAGTGGGACATAGACCCATGCGCCTAGATCAAAATTAACCGATGCGCCCCTTTCAAACTTGTCATCATCAAGCATTGAATGCTGAGTGACAAAGGCGGCAACACATCTTCCAAAGAGTTGCTCAATCAGTCGCCCTTTGCAGAAAATGAAGAGCCGCTGACATCAGCACCATCATTACACTTTTGGTCGGCTACAGCTGTCCTTGCTATATGGCCGATCGATCACTTGTATGTGCCTCGCAGCCATGCATCCAGAAGACTGCATGTGCCTCAAAAGCCATGCGCCCCCGGACTTACTCCTGATCTCAAGACAGAAGCCAAGTTTCTGCATGCGCTTCCACAGCCATGCGCCTCAAAAGCCATACGCCTAGACTTCTATGTCTCTTCGAAGTCATAGACCAAGTCATCCCATGCGCCTGATCCTAGGCGCATCCTGATGTGAAGCCCTGCATGCGCCTCAAAAGCCATGCGCCCGGACTCGCTCCTGATCCCTAAAGACAGCAGCTCAGTCCTGTCCATGCGCCTGATCCTAGGCACATCAAGACAGATCACTCTCCCTTAAATTCGAGATCTTTGAAGCTACAGACATGCGCCATATGTCTTTTGACTTAGTTCTGCTCAAGAATGGGTGCTAACCACCCAAGATCTCAGCAACAACCGAATCCTCGTAACTGTCATGTGTCAGCTCCACCGCAGCCCAACGCAGCAGTTCAAACAGATTCGAGGCGCATCATCCATGTGCCTCCGCCAGCATAAGCCACGTGGCATTCCCACACCTAGGCGCATCCTACATATGCGTGCAGAGGCAGCTCAGCCTGCTGCCTATAAATAGAAGGATCATTCCTTCATCCATACATATACATAGATATATACACAGAAATATATCCATAGATCATTTCCAGAGAGCAGGAGAGACACTTCGCGTCTTCTTCCCCTCAAAACGCTCCGACATCCAGAGCAACCCAGACCTTCAGAGAATTCAAGATCGTCGTCAGATCGTCAACAGAGTCAACGCATTACCACTCGCTCCACCAACACAGTTTTCAGATAAAAACAAAAGTATACTCAAAGGACTACATCTAAGTCCTACATTGTATACTGTTCTATTTGTAATCGAATTACAAAAGTTGCAATCAAAAACCTTTTGTGTCCCCTTTTTCGATGGCGAACAGATAACTAAAGTGGTTATGAAAATTTTAAAATGACTGACTTGTATTGAATTTTATGTACTTGTGTAGCAAACCTCGATCAATATAAATTCCTAAAATAGTTAATGGCTAAGGTAAAGTGTACGATTTTATATATATATATATATATATATATATATATATATATATATATATATATATATATATATATATATATATATATATATATAACTGCGTGTGATTTTCGGTGTTGAGTTGTCCCACCGAAGGGGTCGGCATACCCAGAAAATTCTACAGAGGGTTGCTCTAGGTATTTATAAATTGTGAAAATTTTCGGAGTCCAAAATATTAAGGATACTCTGCCAAAATTTTCAAGAATTTTCAGAGATTGCCATTTTTGTAATATGAAATTGGTTATATATATTTAACCCACTTTATAGAAAATTTGAGCCAGTTTTCTTAGAGACGGACATGTGATTAATACTTAAATCATAGTGGTCAATTTTTCTTTAGAACTTATATCGCGTAGGTCACGGACACAAGTCACGCAAGAGAAAAATAGTCAAGTTTCCAGTATTTATGCTATGTATCAATTGGAAGAATTTATTACCAGAATTGGTATGCTCGCGTTATCTCGAGTTTCGTGAATGAGATGATATACTTGAATTCAATTCATGTATTGAATCATGGAATTCATGGTAAGATATGTATCTGAATAGTGGAATCTAAAACGAGATATTTACTTAAATCCTGGAATTCTAGACAAGGCATGTTTTTGTATATTGAGAATTGAAATGAGATACATAGTAGAGCTAATACAAGATAATAAAATAAGAATTGCTTGTAGCACTAGGTTAGTACTTTGGACGGAGGAAAACAATTGGACCACATCCGAAATCTCTTCGATATGATAACAATAAAAGCTGATCAGTAATAAGCTCTTTCGTAAGGCCTTGCGAATTGAGTGTGTGAGGCTTAGCTCACTGTCCTGTTATAATATTTTCTACCTAATTAGATTAAAAAAGATTAATTAGGGTTATGATATTTTCTATCTAATTCGATTAAAAGAATTGATTAGGGTAATTGATGCTCATCTTTTCTCACGATGTGCAAAGGCCGGAATCTAAACACCGTGCCACCCTGCCACAGCCTGATCCCTGGCTACGAAATTATTGCCGAGAAAATAGGATAAGTGTGATCCACATTGTTCTCTAAATTATATCATCATATATGAAACTTGATTGTGATTGTGGTAATGAATTTTTGTTGTTGTTGTGATGTAGTTGTTATTTTTTATTAGGATTTTGTTGTAGGAAGAACACTGAGGAATTCACTAGAATATAATCTAGCTGGAGTCATATTTAAAGTTAACGCTATAATTTCCTCTGAAGAATTTATCAATCTATTTACTTTGGAATTTCGAGAATCCGATTCAATATGTCGTTGACCTAGTATTATTTACTAAATTTGTATCCTTCCAGGGAACTTCTACGACATGTTGGAAGGAAGCAGGAGAACAATAACGAGATTTTACTTTTGAAGGCAATTATGTTGGAATCAGATACTCTCTTTATCGTCAACCCAAGCATGCATTTATATTATATATATAATTATATTTGGGTTAATTGTTGTACTGGGTAGAGTAGTCAATTTCCCTATTTGTAGGTTATAATGTTTCTTTTGAATAATATTGATTTTATTATGCAAGATTATGACATGTGATAACCTTACGGGCGAAAATCGTGAATATAGGCACTGGAGTATTCCTATGTCGCGTAGCCTGGGGATGGTGTTACGTAGTGGGCTCGCCGTACGCTGGGAGCGGGAAGTGACAATTAGGCTTAATTGCAACTTGATACCCTCAACTATTCCATTTTTAAACTTAATATCCTAAAAAAATTATTCGACACCTTCGTACCATCAACTATTTCATATTTTCAAATTTATACCCGAAATTTTCAAAAAGTCAAAATTACTTCTGTCTTCCCAACCCTCACCCTAATCCTCCTCCTCTCTCAGTTGCCCCCAACGCTCTCCCCCTGCCGCTGCCCCGCTCCCGCTCCCGCTCCCACCCTGGACCACCCACCCCCCGCCGACACCCTTCCCCCCTCCTCTCTTGGCTTCCCCCCCTCCCCTCCTCCGCTTCCCAACCCTCCGATTGCACCACCGACCCCCCCCCCCCCCCCCCCCCCCCCCCCATCTCTCCAGTGCGTGGAGGGGGGGGGGGACGGTGGTGCAGCCGGGAGTCAGAGTACCGAGGGGGGTAGACTGCGGGGGTGCGCTGTGGACGAGAAGGGTTAGTTTTAAATTTAAAACATGGATATTTTGGTTCTAATTTTTTTTAGGATATCAATTTGACAAAAAAAATTTAGTGTATCAAGTTAAAAAATTAAAATAATTAAGAGTATCAAATTATAATTAAACATTTATTTATTTTAGGGATAACGGGTGGAGGGGGGAGGGCAGCCGGAGGGTGGAGGTGTGTTGTAGGAGAGGAGGATAGTTTTAAGTTTTAAATAGAAATATTTTAGTCCTAATTTTTTTTATAGGTATCAAGTTGTTAAAAAAAGAAGTTTAAGTGTATGAAGTTAAAAAATTGAAATAGTTGATGGTATCTGGATACAATTAAATTATTTATTTATTTTTATTTATGGACTTGTTTCTCTTCTCAAATCCACCTTAACCTTTATTGAGGATGTTTGTGATCCAAGCTTGGTTTGCTTCCAGCTTCCTACTGATGGTCCATAATGTTAATGAAACATATGAGAGAGAGAGAAGAGTTCGCGACTGCAGTCCAATACTCTTCTGGAATCTGGATCATTCTATGACATCTCAAGATGGTGCCTATGTAATCCATCATAGGAAACTTATCTAGAGAGAGCGCTTGCCTATATTGAATGGTGACGGTATTGATAGGCACACCAATATATGGACAAAAGCTGCCAACAGAAGTCAAAGTTACAACATGTATCCTAACAAGTTGACGCACTCTTCTCTCTGAATTTAGTCACTGCTCATGTGGTCACATCTTCGAAAATGCTACATTGCAAGTTTAATGTCCCACTACTAGCAGCTGCTGACCTGACATCTACATGACGGAGAAATCCAAAGGCTGAGATAGAAAAGAGAGAAAAATTTTCAAACTCTCATTTCCACAGCCTCCATCCTCTCTGGAGCGCATAGATGAGAGTTGGAAGACTGAGAAGAGGTCGAAGAGGGCCTGCAGAAAAGTGTCGTGTTTCCGGCCGGTGAGGTGTACAATCCTTTCTTCTTGCCATCTTTCTGAGCAAATATGCATGCTTTGGCTTCTTTTTCTGATTTTTTTTTCTTTTAATTCTTCAGAAATTTTTGCAGAGTATGTGCAATGCCAAAATTTAGGGTTTCTTCATCCAATTTTTTTTTTACTACCAAAAAATTAAATAATGTATTTTTTTCGGCTTCTTCGAATATTTTTTACTACCCAAGAATTTAATTTGGGTTTTGTTTTGTGTTCTTCGAAGAAGATTTTTTTCCCTTAAAACTGATCCGAGTTTCTGACATTGATGTCTCTTTAGAAGTTACTAATTGATGGAAAAGAAACGCGGAAACCTTTCCCCAAACCGGAGAGTACCTGCGAGAGGACCGAGCAATACAACGCACGAACCCAAAAAACAAACTCACAAAACAATCCACGCAGACACAGAGAATTTTTGACGTGGAAAACCCTTGTGGAAAAAAAAACCACGGGACGATCGAAGTCCAACCCTGAGAAGCCTCCACTAATGGAATAGAAGAATTACACCCTCTACAAACTCCTCCCGATCCAAATCAGATCCCCACAACACTCAGAGATAAGAACAATGATTAAAAGGCTACGAAGAGCGAGAACGACGAGTATAAATTATCCGAACATGATCTCCTTCGAATAGCGACCTTCAATCCTCCGTCTTCTTCTCCGAAGTTGTAATGGCACTCTTGCCTCCTTTCTCTCTCAAAGTTGTGTTGCCTTTGCGATATGATGCACTATGAATTAGGGTTGGGAAATCCCAATATAACTCCCTAATCCCGCAGCAAACCTGAACCGTTGGATTAGATCCAGTGATGAAAACTCATCCTAAAATTCGCTGCAGCCCCCGACGACACAGAGTTCGGCCAGAACTCTGTGTCGAGCAAACAGAACCTCACGCCAATATTCTGGAGGAGCCAGACCGAGTTCGGCCCGAACTCGCCATGGGACCGAGTTCGGCCCGAACTCGGATCCCCTGTTCCAGAACCTCCCATGGACAGCAACAGCAGCAGCGACTCCGCGTCGCCTACTTTCCGAGCTTCTTCGACACACGAACGACGCTCGTCGCACTCCGGGGTCTTCTCCACATAGGTTGGGAACCCCACCCACTCCAACAAATCTCCCCCTTCACAACTATGGGAAGGATGTCGTCATCCCGACGACCTGCCTGCAGTACTCAAACTTTTCCCTTGGTAGAATCTTCGTGAACATATCAGCTCCGTTGTCATCTGTATGAACCTTCTCAAGCTTCGCGTCCTTCTTCTCAACCACATCCCGTATCCAATGATACCGAGTCTCGATGTGCTTGGACCGGCTATGAAACGTCTGATTCTTCACAAGGTGGATAGCACTCTGACTGTCGCAAAGCAAAATATACTGCTCTTGCTTCAGTCCCATTTCCTGCAACATCTTCTTCATCCACAACAGCTCCTTGCAAGCCTCCGTCGCCGCAATGTATTCCGCCTCCGTCGTCGACAAGGCAACACACTTCTGCAATCGCGACTGCCACGACACTGCTCCTCCTGCAAACATCATCACGTAGCCCGAAGTTGATCGCCTCGTGTCTACATCTCCAGCCATATCAGCGTCGGTATACCCAACCAGCTTCGGCTCGTCACCACCAAAGGAAAGTCTCCAACCAGCAGTGCCCTGAAGATAACGTAGAATCCACTTGACCGCACTCCAATGTACCCTTCCAGGATTTGAAAGATACCTGCTAACCGTACTAACTGCATGAGCAATATCTGGCCTCGTACACACCATAGCATACATAAGGCTTCCCACAGCTGAGGCATATGGAACTCGCTCCATATCTTCCTTTTCGTCCTCGGTAGATGGACACTGTTCCTCAGTGAGCTTAAAGTGAGCCGCGAGGGGGAAACTCACTTTCTTCGACCCGTCCATCCCGAAATGCTGAAGTACCCGGTGAATGTACATCTTTTGGGACAAGTGTAGCAGCTTGGACTCTCTCTCTCGGCTGATCTCCATCCCAAGAATAGTCTTCGCTGTGCCCAAATCCTTCATAGAGAAGGCCGCGCCCAGCTGGCGCTTCAACTCCGCTATCCTAGTGGCATTCCGATCCACTAATAGCATATCATCTACATAGAGCAATAAAATGATGAAATCATCATCGGCAAAATACCTCACAAATACACAATGGTCCGACGTCGTCCGTGCATAACCATGCTCCCCCATAAACGACTCGAACTTCCTGTACCACTGCCTCGGAGCCTGCTTCAGACCATACAAGCTCTTCCTCAACCGGCAGACCAAATGTGACTTGCCCTTCTCACAGAATCCCTCCGGCTGCTCCATGTACAACTCCTCCTCAAGATCACCGTGGAGGAACGCCGTCTTCACGTCCATCTGCTCGACCTCCAAGTCGAGACTGGCTGCTAATGCTAGCACCACCCGAATAGACGAATGTTTGACGACAGGCGAAAAGATCTCATCATAATACACGCCTTTCCGCTGACCGTAGCCTTTGACTACCAGCCTCGCTTTGTATCGAGGGCGAGTAGCATCATCCGTCTGCTTCACTCTGAATACCCATCGATTCTTCAAAGCCTTCTTGCCCTTTGGCAACCGCACCAGATCATAAGTGGAATTGGTGTGCAAGGAACTCATCTCCTCCTGCATAGCCACCATCCACTCCTGCCCGTGTTCGTCTTCCATAGCCTCTGCGAAACTTTCGGGCTCTCCCCCGTCAGTCAATAGCACATACTCATTTGGTGAGTATCTCGTAGATGGTCGACGATCCCTGTCACTCCTTCTCAAAGGAACCACTGGTGCTGGCTGTATACCGACAGCCTCCGCCCCTTCAGGAACTACCTCTCCGGCATGCTCATCCTCCTGAGGGACACCCTGACCACCATCAGCAGGCTGATGATCAAGGTTGGGAGCAACTCCATGTACCGGCTCCCCCATAACTGGATCCTCTGCGATGTCCTCTGGAAACTGCTCGAAGCGAAATGACTCTAACTCAGGCAATTCCTCAGCCTCAGAAGGCATCTCGAAATCCTGAGTGTTGGTCATGGTCCGATCCTCGACGAACACCACGTCCCTGCTTCTGTAGAGTTTTCCTTCCACTGGGTCGTAGAGTCTATAGCCCAACTCATCCCGACCGTAGCCGACAAAGACGCATCGCCTCGTCTTCGGCTCAAGTTTGGTCCTCTCGTCCTTCGGTACATGCACGAAGGCTTTACAACCAAACGCCCGCAGGTGATTGTATGACGGCTCTTTGCCGTACCATACTTTATCAGGCACATCACCCTGCAAAGGAGCACTAGGAGACAAATTAATAATATAAGCAGCTGTGAGAAGAGCCTCACCCCAATAACTGCCCGGCAAGTTTGCTTCTGACAGCAAATACAGCACCCTCTCCATCAGTGTCCTGTTCATGCGCTCCGCTACACCATTGAGCTGAGGTGTCTTGGGCGGAGTCTTCTGGTGTCGTATCCCTTGCTCTCTGCAATACGCATCAAAGGGACCGATGTATTCGCCGCCATTGTCGGACCGAACACACAACAACTTCTTGCCCGTCTCCCTTTCAACAGAGGCCTGAAACTCCTTGAAAGTAGGCAGCACCTGATCCTTGGTCTTTAAGGCATAGACCCAAACCTTCCTGAAACAGTCATCAATAAAAGTCACAAAGTAAGAAGCACCACCAAGAGATTTTACCTTCATAGGACCGCAGACATCCGAGTGAATCAACTCGAGCAACGCCGGCTTCCTCGAACTTGGGTGACTTTGGAAAGACACCCTATTTTGCTTCCCAGCTAAACAGTGCGTGCATTTCTCCAACTTTGCAGACCTGAGCCCCGGAATCACCTTCCTGTTCACCAAGTAGCTCATCCCCTTCTCGCTGATATGGCCGAGCCGCCTGTGCCACAACTCGGTAGACGCATCACTGACTGCGTTCACCTCCTGTGCCCCCTCTGTGCTCCCCTCCATATAGTAGAGACCGGACTTCTTGCTTCCTCTGGCAATCACCAACGAACCCCTGGAAAGCTTCCACTGACTGTTTCCGAAGAGACTGAAGAATCCCTCGTCATCCAAGCTTCCAACCGACACCAGGTTGAAACGGATATCAGGGACATGACGAACATCTTTGAGAACAAGAACCGCACCCGTCTTCGTTCTCAAATGCACATCTCCAACGGCAACCGCCTTCGACACATCTCCGTTGCCCATCTTCAACACGCCACAGTCTCCTGTCGTGTAAGTGGCAAACAGTGCCCTATTGTGAGATACATGTGCTGAAGCCCCTGAGTCCACCAGCCAAGAATTATCGTCGCAGGCGAGGTTAGTAATGACCTTATCACCTACGACGATCACATCGCCTCCATGCACCGAGGCCGCCGCTGTAGTGTTCTCCTCTTGCTTCCCCTTGTCGCCCTTCTTCTCTCTTCCAAGCGAAACAATTCCGCTTGATATGGCCCTTCTTACCGCAATGGTAACACTCCGAGTCCTCGTACCGACCTTTGGACTTCCCTCTGCTCTTGTCTCTGCCACCACCTAGACCCCTGCTTTTGCCCTTTCCGCGGCTCTCTGAAACCAATGCCTCTGAGTGGTGGGATGTGGATGAAGTGCCCTGAGAACGTCTCCGCATCTCTTCATTCAATACCCCGTTCTTGGCAAACTCCAGACTGACCACGCCCTCTGGAGCAGAAGTGATCATAGATACTCATACGGTCTCCCACGAGTCTGGCAAAGTACACAGCAGCCATAGTCCCTGAACTTCGTCGTCGAACTTGACTCCCATAGAAGATAGCTGGTCAACCACGCCCTGGAACTCACTCAAGTGATCCGAAATAGACGCCCCATCCTTGTACCGCAGACCCATCATCGTCCGGATCAGGAACAACTTATTTACCCCGGTCTTCTTCGCATACAAGGATTCCAGCTTATCCCACAACGTCTTCGCGTGCTCTATATTGGCAACGTGGTTGTACACGTTCTCGTCAACAAACTGCCGTATGTACCCACACACCTGTATATGCTCGAATGTCCAGTCCTCCTCGGATTTATCACTGGGCTTCTCGGATGCAAACACGGGTAGATGCAGCTTCTTGACAAATAGCAAATCTTTCATCTTGCTCCGCCAATAGTGATAATTGGTGCCGTTCAGGTTCACCATGCGCACCGGCTTCGCGTCCATCTCTCCTCCCTGGTTCCTCTGTCAACTACTGACACCCTTCTGAATTCCAGAACCTGGCTCTGATACCACTCTGATGGAAAATAAACGCGGAAACCTTTCCCCAAACCGGAGAGTACCTGCGAGAGGACCGAGCAATACAACGCACGAACCCAAAAAACAAATACACAAAATAATCCACGCAGACACAGAAAATTTTTGACGTGGAAAACCCTTGCGGGAAAAAAAACCACGGGACGATCGGAGTCCAACCCTGAGAAGCCTCCACTAATGGAATAGAAGAATTACACCCTCTACAAACTCCTCCCGATCCAAATCGGATCCCCACAACACTCAGAGATAAGAACAATGATTACAAGGCTACGAAGAGCGAGAACGACGAGTAGAAATTACCCGAACACGATCTCCTTCGAATAGCGACCTTCAATCCTCCGTCTTCTTCTCCGAAGTTGTAATGGCACTCTTGCCTCCTTTCTCTCTCAAAGTTGTGTTGCCTTTGCGATATGATGCACTATGAATTAGGGTTGGAAAATCCCAATATAACTCCCTAATCCCGCAGCAAACCTGAACCGTTGGATTAGATCCAGTGATGAAAACTCATCCTAAAATCCGCTGCAGCCCCCGACGACACAGAGTTCGGCCAGAACTCTGTGTCGAGCAAACAGAACCTCACGCCAACATTCTGGAGGAGCCAGACCGAGTTCGGCCCGAACTCGGATCCCCTGTTCCAGAACCTCCCATGGACAGCAACAGCAGCAGCGACTCCTCGTCGCCTACTTCCCGAGATTCTTCGACACACGAACGGCGCTCGTCGCACTCCGGGGTCTTCTCCACATAGGTTGGGAACCCCACCCACTCCAACACTAATTGCATTTGATAATTTATGGATGCCTATATTAGAGAAAAGATAACATCGCATAGAATAAGAACCTTGGTTAGGCTGATCAAACACCTTGAAAATTTTAATTCAACTTTTTCTGTTCTATTATGTAAACAATACCATATTCAATATTGCATTTAAAATATCGGTTCTCAATTTTTATTTTTATTTTTATTTTGCCATGTTATGTAGCAAAATCAAAATTCTTGGGTAGTAAATGAACTATGCTGAAGTTATTCTACTCGTTATACATAATTTTGTGCAATACCAGCAATGTGACTATTTTTTTTTTTGTTACTATGATTGAGTTTGAGGATTGTACGTTCGAGTGGCTCTAATGGCACTGCCCGTCAATATTAGGTACATGGAAGTAAAGATGCAAGCAGAGAGGCTTCGAACGGACGAGGCACCGAATTGGCAGCATGGTGGATAATTGTTTGGGTTCTTGGAATTGGACTTTATGATATATGAACTATAGCGAGCAGAAAGGATTCGAACGTGGGCTTTTTGATATATGAACTTCGCAAGCAGAAAGGATTCGAACGAAAGCATGGTGGATCATGGTTTGGTTCTTGGGATTATTGAATTTTATGATATATGAACTATTGCAAATGTAACCGAATTAATTTTAATAAATTTCTATCAGATAGTTGTTAGTATTATCGGAGCTTATATACAAGTTGCAAATGTGACTTGATAGTCTAATATCCTATTGTCAATTTCAGAATAGTTTTCTTCTCATCCATCCCTGTACTCCTCCTCCATGCCAAAGATATCCTTTTATGTCGCTGCATCAAAAGAGACATACATTTAAGCCATCTTTAGAGACGGATTATCTCGAATAAAGTGATGATCTATTTCAATGTGTTTCACCTTCAACTGATGCTAATGAAAAATTAATCTGAAGCATCCACAATACAAGCATGAATCTTCATTAGCTAATGAAAATTTAATGTGCAACCTACCATATGAATGGGGATACAAGTAGTTATATATACACGTTTTCCTAACCAACTCTTCATATTCCTAATTGAGAAACATGAGATATTCAATTTGACTTAAATAAATACCGAGTACCACCATTTTTCATCAAATGTAAGTCCCAGCATAGTTGGTTGTGTTGTTTGGCTTTTACATGGAAGGCCTAGGTTTGAGTCTGTTGTGTGGGTTCTGTAGAATTTTTCTATTGTTATCATTTTTTGGGTTTTATTATATGCTTTTAACAAAGTATGGTACATTTAGGACGGAGAATGGTCATTCTCCGTACTTTTAACAAAGTATGATACATTTAGGACGGGGAATGTTCAAGTATCTCATTCATTTTTTATCAAATGTAAGTCCCAGCTTAGTTGGTTGTGCTGTTTGGCTTTTACATGGAAGGCCTAGGTTCGAGTTTGGTGTGTGGGTTCTGTAAAAATTTTCTATTGTTATCATTTTTTGGGTATTATTATATACTTTTAACAAAGTATGGTACATTATGACGGGGAATGGCCATTCTCCGTGCTTTTATCATGGAGAATGGCCACTCTCCGTGCTTTTAACAAAGTATGATACTTTAGGACGGGGAATGTTCAAGTATCTCATTCATTTTTCATCAAATGTAAGTCCCAGCTTAATTGTTTGTGCTGTTTGGCTTTTACATGGAAGACCTAGGTTCGAGTCTGGTGTGTGGGTTCTGTAGAATTTTTCTATTGTTATCATTTTTTGGGTGTTATTATATGCTTTTAACAAAGTATGGTACATTAGGACGGGGAATGACCATTTTCCATGCTTTTATCACGGAGAATGGCCACTCTCCGTGCTTTTAACAAAGTATGATTCATTTATGACGGAGAATGTTCAAGTATCTTATTCATTTTTTAACAAATGTAAGTCCTAGCTTAGTTGGTTGTACTGTTTGGCTTTTACATGAAAGGCCTAGGTTCGAGTCTAGTGTGTGGGTTCTGTAGAATTTTTCTATTATCATTTTTTTGGGTGTTATTATATGCTTTTAACAAAGTATGATACATTTATGATGAGTTATGGCCATTTTTCATGATTTTAACAAAGTATGGTACATTTAGGACGAAGAATGTTCAAGTATGTACAAAATATTATTCCTAATTTATTATTTTGAGTCCGATCTATTTAAAAATTTAATGTAATGGAAATCAAATTAACAACCTAATATCATAAAAAAATAAAAATTATAATTATAATCAAATTTAATTTGTTCCAATATACAAAGAAATCTTAGTATAATTAATCTAAACTAATTTTGAGTCCTTTTCTTTTGCAGCCTATAATAATACAAGAACCTTGTTAAAAATGTGGAAACACATTTTTTGTCACGACCCGCGCCCTAGAGTTAGGGCACGAGAATGTAACAACGCCCAGCCTATGCCGCAGTGTCGGCGGTAGAACGCTGTCCTAGGTCTCAATGCATCTAACAGTATAAGACTAAACAGTTTATACTCCCCGAATGGGGGTGACATAGCAGATACAATCTCAATCACATCTAAGGTAGAGTATGATAAAGATAGATAAAACATGAAATCCAAAATAAATACAGGAGATAGAAGTCTAAGTGTCTAAGATACATAAACCCAGAAATACATCTCAAAACTCAAATACAGTAATCCACAAAGTAAATACAGCTCCAGATAAAATGAAATAACTATCTAAACAACCTCTACTGTGTCTCCTCTTGGCTAGCAGGCAATCCCAGGCCATCTGTAAAATTTATCAACAGGTCCAGTCAGGACAGGAGCGAGCACAATACATCTCAACAGTTCATAGCAGGTTAGAAAATGTAATCATGCAGTAAAGTAAGATACAAGTACTGAAAGAATGCTGTATGTAAACAGAGAGTGAGAGAGCTGTAATAGAAATATCTACTATAAATAGAGAACTAACATGTGGCTAGTGAGTCAGAGTACAACATGAACATGTAAATGGCATAGAAGATTCTGATAAGACACTATGGAAGAGATTCTGATAAGATACTACTTGGGTATTATTCACATGTCTATTTCTACTCTCCCGTACCCCCAATCAATACACAAGGATCCATCCAGGTTATGTTATATGATGCTATGTAACAGCCCCCGAAGGGTAGTAGACCCCGAAGGTGATAGACCCCGAAGGTGATAGATAGTAGTCCCATAAATGGGATAAGGATTCTAGGAAGACTCTACGATCATAAGAGTATATGTCGTAAGTGATCAAAGAACCAATGAAGCATATGATACGCCATGTAAGTGAAACACACAGAACATGTAGTACCCGATGCTCCCTAAGGATAACATCTCAAGAAGGGATCCATATAGTACCAATCCGTGTGACCAACGTGACAGTACAAGTAAAGTAATCTACTGCAAGAAATAATTCTAAGCATGATATGAAATGATCAGAGAATGTACTCGCCTCGATAACCTGAACAGCTGATAAGTATAGGGGGGTCCCACTGAAGCCACAGAGTCCTATTTAAAGCAACACAGGTTACAAGGTGTTCAAGTTAAAAATAAGTGAATCCACAAACAATCTATTTTATCCTAGGTTCTTCTAAGTCAAAACAACTCTAGGTCGACTCCGGTCAATAATCTAGTCAAGCTAGGTCAACTCTGGTCAACTCTGGTCAAACTCTGGTCAAACAGGGTCAATTCTAGTCTAATATAAAGTGTACTTCGTTATTTGTACGTCGAAACTTTCGACACGCAAATCGAGATAAGAAGATTATCGGTAAGGTTGATAATCTTATTATAGTGATCCACGTGTCCAACTTGTCAATTTCAGCGATGTGAGATCACTGGAATTGGCTGATCTCAGTTTCGTTGTACTAATCCCGAAATACGAACATTATATGAATTAATTATTAATTAATTATAAAAAGGTTAAATTCAGAGAAATTATCAACAAACATTGTCGGACGATGAAATGAACATCGCCAACGTGTCCAGAATGGTCAAATTAGCTAGGATAGCCTACCCAACGGTCCAATTTGGACACAAGGGCAAAAAGGTAATTTCGGGTCAAAACGGTGTCCGTGTCGGAGCCGTTTTGCACCAAAAAATGTGCAAGAAAATAAGTCTATAAAATATAGCAAATTATATGTCCACGCAACCAGAATGACGATACGAACCCAACGGTATCTCCAGAATTGGATTCCGTTGATCCGATCTCAATTTGGTCCGTTGACCAGAACTTGAAATTTCGGTTTGCACGGAAATACGTGCCGGAGCCAAAGTCCTCAAAACTCAGCAAACTACCTGTCAACGAGTCCAGAATGATGATACGAACTCAACGGTATCTCCGGAATTGGATTCCGATGAGCCGATCTCAAAATGACCCGTTGACCCGGATATTGGTATCCGACTTGCACCGAAATGCGTGCCGGACCCAATGTCCACCAAAATCTAGCAAATTATATGTCAACGAGTCCAGAATGACGATACGAACTCAATGGTATATCCGGAATTGGATTCCGATAAGCCAGCGTCAAAAAGTCCCGTTGACCCAGAATGTGGGACCCGCTTTGCACCGAAAAACGTGCCTGGGCCCACGTTCTCCAAATCTAACAAATTTTATATGACAACATGCCAGAACGATGCCACAAGTCTAATAGTGGTGTCAGAAATGAAATCTGGAGTCCCGTGTTCAAAAATAGAATTTTACAAGTTGGAAATTACGAATTCGGACGACCAACTTTGGCGTCGAATTCAACCAAACAAACAAGCTCACAATGAAACGAAACTGGAGGGGTAGCAAGAGGGTTATACCAGCTTCACACCGGAACTAGTAGCACGCAAAATAGAGCTGCGGTGGAGGAGATACAAGCTGACAAAGTTGGCCCCGCGAAACTGTCCAAATTTAATACAATTTAAACGGTCAACTTGGTGGCCGGTTTTGATGTACCAAACCATAAAATTAACGGGCGAAAATTGACAGGGATGAAGGTGGATATACTGAGATTGCGACGGAGTGAAGAAATCGCCGATCCAACGGTCGGATCCCCAGGAAAACGCGTACGAAGTCGCTGCGACGGAGCGTCAAAACGAACTCGATCCCGCACGCGTCACGATGGAACGTCGTTCAAAACGCACAAATCGCCTCGACGGCGCGTCCCGGAGGATGGTGGCCGTCAGGGGAAGGCTCGCCGGAGAGAGGGGGTGCACGGCCAGGGGCCACGGCGGCCCATGCGACGGCGCGGCGGTGCACGACGGCGGCCCACGCGCGCTCGCGTGCGCGCGCCTGCATGCGTGGTGCAGCAGCCGCTGCTGCGCGCTGCTCGTGGCGGCGCGACGGCCGACCACGGCGAGCAGCGGGGCGGTGGGCCCACGGCGAGGTGGTTGCGGCTCGCGCGGTGAACGCGGGGTGGTGGTGATGGCGAAAATGAATGGTGGCCGGTGGTGGTTCGAGTGATAGGTGGAGGAGATGATGGTGGCGTTGAGAGGAGGAGGAAGAAGGAGGAGGCTGTGGGTGCGGCGGCCTGGAGGGTGGCCGGCGGTGATGGCTGGGCCAGGGTGGCCGGAGTAAGGTCGGGTGAAGGTGGAGTTGGAGTGTTGCATGGTGGGAGTGGGTTGTTGTTGCTGTTGTAGGAATAATAGGAAGAGAGAGAAAGAGAGATGATTGTAATAATGTGAGAGGGAGAGAGAGAGAGAAAGAGCTCTCCTAGAAATTAGGGCCGGCACACATGCTGCTAAGGGGTTGGGAAGAAATTGAATGGTGATGATTTTAAAGAGGGAAATCAAAGGCTAGGATTAAATTAGGAGAAAATGGCCAATTCTATGGGAATTAAATAATTAGAAATTCCCAATAAATATAGAAAAATATGTAGGGGAGTACCTAATATTTTTGGGCAAGAAAATACGAGGGTGTCATGATGGAGAATAACATGGAGCTGGGCTGGACTCGATGGAGCCGGATTGGGTCCAAAACCGGACATGATGCAATAATCGAATTAAAATTAGGCGATAATGATCATGAGCAAATAAGTAGCACATGGAGATTCCAATAAATGGGACACAAGTGGCGGACGGGTAGTAGGCTCAATGTGGGCCATGTCCATAATTGGGGCGGACAGGTTTTGGTCGACAGGGGATCCACAATTCAAGTTGGAAGATGAATGTGACGTCGTGGAGTAAAATAAAATCGGGTCACGTGTCGAAAAAGTTGTACGAATCAAATGGAGCACAAAATGACGTGTCTGAGTGGGACACGAAGGTCATGGGTGACGAGCGTATCGAGTAGATCATCAATGAGGAGTTGGTTTCAAGAAACTGACTGGTCTTGCGCTTCCAATTTAAAAGTCATGGTAACGCGCTGAAAATGATCAAGGAAAAGAGTGAGAAAATAAATAACAATCAAATGGTCTAAACCGACCCGAAGTTCAGCGAAGCAGAAAGAGTACAAGGGAACAAGTTTGGATGGGACACTATATCATCATGAAGGTAATCATGTCCACTCCAAAACTCGTGAAGAAGATTTCCAAAGTTGAACATCCTTGATACTCCAAATATCAATGGCATGGAAAAGTACACTTAGGAAAATAACAGAATAAATTATTTATCAAAATTAAAATCAATCAGAAAATAAATAAAATAAAAAAAAACAACCCGAAATTCAGGGTGCTCACATTTTTCGATCTTAGCTAACACATTTAGCTCACATCATAAACATTTATGACGCTGTTAAAAAATATTAGATTCAATCATAATCTTTTATAGTCTTATAATTTAGCACACAGATAACCTTGCAATGAGTAAGAATTATTTAATATTAACAGTCAGAACAATCATATGACATTTCGTAATCCAACCACGGTTTATCACCTAGTTCAAGTGAATCATCATTCTCCTCCTCCTATGGGTTCTGATCCTTGAAGGGATCCGTTACAAAATCTACCAAACCTTGTATGTACTTGAGGTACCATCTAGCCGCACATTCCAACATCCTCTTAGGCCGAGTACGCGAAGATCCGCGCACTCCGTCATGATAGCTCTCAGCCCATTGTCGTCGAACATGCCAAACTTTACCTCGAGGTGCTCGAGACGCGGCATCGAAGAGGCCACGACCTCTGACTTGTCGAAGGTGTCCTTCTTGAATCCCTTCATGATTATGAACTACGGAGGTGGCATGTTCCTCTTCAGCGTAACTAAATGCTGCCAACGACTTCCGAGGAGTTCGATGCCCTTGGACGTAATCTGGAGGCACACTACAAAAAATACCCCCATTTTGCAACGGTTTTAGTGCAACGCTTATATGGATGTTGCTGAAACTATAATTTGCAACAGTTACGTAAGGTTGAAATAACCGTTTCTAAATTAAATATATTTGCAATGGTTAGAGATTAACCATTGCCTAATATACTTTTTACAACGGTTCATAAACGCTTGTTAAACATTTTTCTTTTTTACAACGGTCAAGCAACAATTTTATGTAATATTGTCAAAGTGAGTTGAATGGACAACGGTTATGCAAGGGTTTTAAGTATTTGTTACAAATTTGTTGATATTTTACAACGATTACATAAAGCCTTATAAAAAGGCTCATTGTTAGCAACAGTTGTGCAATAATTTTTACAATCTGCTGTGAGTGAGCTTATTATTTATAATAATTGTCCAACGATTCATGCTACTAGTTGCGTTTTGTTTTGTTTAAAAACAATGTTTATGATAACCATTGTCAAAAGAATAAACAACTATTACAAAAATATTAATCTCGCAACAGTTTGTTTATAGCCGTTGCAAATTCTATGTCCAATTTGAATTTTGTTTATACAAAATAGAGATTTAAGCATTAGAATTACTCCTATTAATTGGTTTCTTGTTCGCTAACAAAAAATATTTAATAATTAATGTTTAACATCGATCATAAATCTTCAATTGATGAAAATGATATAAGTATATATATATATATATATATATATATATATATATATATATATATATATATATATATATATATTATATATTTAAGTATTTACATACAAGTGAGGGTCTAGCCTAGTGGTAGAGAGGAGGCATGTGATCCAGGAGGTCGGGAGTTCGAGCTCCAATGGTTGTAGAAAAAAAGTACTTAATATTATTGACCATCCTATTAACCGCAACAATTTTTAACCGTTGCATGAAACATTTTAGGCAACGGTTATCAACCAACATGTATTACTCAATATTTACAATGGTTTGTTAATCGTTGCCAAATATATTATTAACAACACAATGTAACTGTTACACATTAACATGAGATCCATTGCATAATACGTTATTTGCAACTATTTATAGAAACGTTGCAAAAACCTCCAATAATCGTTGCAAGAGAAATCTGCAACGCTGGAATTTACAATGGTTCCAATAACTGTTGCAGATTGATTTTGCAACGAGTTATATTAATTTTGCAATAGTTTTCGACCGTTGTAAGACACCCTGATTTCTTATAGTGGCAGTAGCTGATGTTAAGTTCTGTCAGAACCGAAAAAAACTCTAAATGTTCCTCCAATATTTTATCACTCCCGCTGCTCATTGGCATTTGCAGGACCCTTAAAATTTTTTAACTGTATTATAAATAGTGGTATAACCAGGAAAACAAAAAAAATCAAAATTAACAACTTATAACTTATGAAACAAAATAGATTAAAAATATCATATACTGGCCTTGAGGAAGTAAAGGAGAATGCCACTTTGCCGAGTTTGTAAACAGAGAGGGAGGTTAGATTTTCCTCTCTGCGCGCTACTAGCTTGTTCACCGCCTCGCCAATTTTTGAGGTTAGGTTAACCCTGCGGTACCACTGGGTCAACTTGACGTCCGACCAGAAGCAGGGACAGTAGAGCGTCTTCTACCATGACCGACAAACGAAAGACAAGCGGACGACGTTCTCAGACGACATCTCCGCTAGTACCAAAACCATGGCTAGGATCTCCTTGGAGATGTTGGCCCATCCGCAAATGTAGGTTTTGCTCTTCTCTATTTTGAGACTGTTCTGAAGGGTTGTGAATTTTAAATAGTTTGGCTGTTTAGTTTGGTTTTGAATCTATATAAATTAGTTTTGAATGCTGATAAAGATGAATAGTTTGGCTGTATAAATATCTGTCACCATTAATTATGGTGAATGATACTGAAACCGTAAATATGAGTGGAATTTGCACCGCCAAAATTCATCTTGAAAAAGGTAAAAATTTCATCATTGTGTGGAAAAACGTCGAAATCTCTTGGATATGATTACACTGAGATGTATTAATATTAAGAGTTTATTTTTCTTCACCCACAAATACTAGGTTGTTTGTTCACCCTCTACTAAAAAATTTGACACATGTCAAATTAAAGGTGAAAACCACTTTGGTGGGTGAACAAAACTTCCAAAGTGGTTTTGTATGGATGAAATGAACTCCAAATGAGTTCAATGAACTTGTAATGTTAATCACTGATACAGTCAGTATCAGGGCTATTTGCACCGTCAAAATTCGTCTTCACATGATCTAAGAACATTAATTTGGATAATTTTGTAATTTCTACAAAATGAAGGATATCAATATATCAGATGATACCCAGATTAAGAACACTAATAACACTTTAACATTAATAACCCATTGCATTGAGGATAAAATACTGATATCATATAAATATGACAAATACAAAGAAATGCATGCATGCATGCTATTGTCAGAAGAACCATTCACCCCAGGACTGATTGATGAGATCTAAATCACTATACATCTCGTATCCCCGTTCCCCTGGGATTACATCATCAAAGGGTCGTTTAAACGTCTGAATTAAATCATAAATTTTTCTGAGGTCGTCGTTGAGGTGCACGTTGAAGCACCCACGTATGTCGAGCACGCGAAGACCCTTGCAGTTGCATATGATAGATCGCAGTGTGTCTCCGTTGAACATGCCTGAGCCCATCTCTTGGTGCTCGAGACGCAGCATCGAATCGGCCACGGCCTTTCCCTCCGTCTCGTTGAACGTGTTCAGCACAAATTTCTTCCTAACCATGAAATATGGAGGGGACATGTTCCTCCTCAGCTTGACCAGACGGTGGCAATACTTGCCGACGAAAAATATTCCAGTCGACGTGATATAGAGGCAGTAGCTAATGTCGAGCTCTTCCAGCACCGGAAGAAACTCCAAGTGTCTCACGAAAGTTTCATCACTCACGTAGCACTTCGAAATGCGCAGCACCCTTAGAAATTTCTTACTGTATTATAAAAAGGAAAAAACATCAATAGAAATTAAGTGTCCATTTGGATAGACTTTCTAAAATTTTGATCTGAAAACAATTTTAAAAGAAAATGTTATAAAGTAGTTTTCTGGGTATAAAGTTTTTGAGTTTGTATTTGGTTACTTTCATCCACTACCAAAATAAGTCATATCAGCGACGTATTTAGCGACTCCAAGAAAGAACGTCGCTAATTTTTGGGGGTTTAGCGACGTTTATCTAAGACGTCGCAGTTTGTCGCCAACAGCGACTAATAGCGACGTCTAGCGGCTACAATTTGTTAAATAGAAATCTGCGTCGCAAGTTCGTCGGTACACGTCGCTGATGTAGCGACGTGTAGCGATGCATTTTAAGCAGCGTCGCCGTTTATTAAATATCAGCGACGTGTAGCGACGGCCGAGAAGGACGTCGCTAAATGTTTCATATAGGCAGCAAGGGTTTCCTTTTCGATCATTCACAATTCCTCCCCTCCAATTTTTCGCGCGCTCCTCCTCCGCGACGCTCCTCCGACGATTTTCCTCCTCTGGCCTCCTCCTCCGGCGATTTCACAAACAATTTTTTCTAGATTTTGTTTGGTAAAACTTTTCAGAAAATAATTTTATAATAAATTTTAGTAAATAATTTTGAATGTGTTGTGTCCATAATTTTCGTGTCCAACCGGACAATTTCGTGTCCAACCTCTAGATCAGGATGTCCACACCCAAATTTTTTTGTCCTCGTCTCTTACAACAATTTGTTTGTGTTACATCAATTTTTGTATCTGACACGTCGAGAGTTCGGGGATCTCGTGTCTATTATAGATCTGACAGCAGGTGACATCCTCCGCGAGAGGAAAAAGACGACGAGGACACGCGATCGTCGATGGGGCAGTCGAAGACGACAACGGGGCTCCGGTGGAGGGGTGCGCCCAGTTCCTCGGAGATGAGTTCCGGCAAACAAGATCGACGGACATCCCGCCCTTGACGGTGCCCTGTCGACGAAGGCTGCAGCATTATCGAAGATTACAGCGGCGACGATGAGGGACTCAAGGGAGGTGAGGGAGAAGGAGGCAGCGGCGGAGGACGGCAGAGGAGGTCGACGGAGAAGGTGATGGAGAAGGAGGCGGCGGCGGAGGACTCAAGAAAAACCGTGCTCGATGGCCTCCGGAGCCATCGGTAGATGAGTCCTCCTCCTGAATAAAAAATGAGTAGGGAGAGAGAAAGAGAGAGAGAGAGAGAGAGAGAGAGAGAGAGTGTGTGATGAGAGAAATGAAAGGAAGGAGGAAATACACGTAGCCTAAGAGACCCCTCTACTCTGAAAACAACACTTAGAAAACCCAATTTTGCTCCACTCCGAAAGCAACTTTTAAACATTGATTCTCAAATTTTTTTTTTATGAATGTGACATTTTGAAATGAGGCATCCAAACACTCTTTCGTTTGACTTTCACATTTAAACTCAAAATGTGTCATTTAAACACGCAACCAAATAGGCCCTAACCAAGTATACATAAAATTTTGTAATAGAAAAAATAAAGTATTAGAATAAGACAAAATAAAATTTTGTATAGGCATATAACATGCAAAAGATGTCGAGCTTGTACGGGGAGAAGGACAGTAGAATTTTCGCACTGCGAGCCACGAGCTTCTTCATGGTCAAACTAATCTCTGCGGTTTGCTGGCCCTCTGGCACCATAGTTCCAAGTCAAAGTTGGACCAATAGTATAAGGGACCGTTGAGCGCCTTCCACCATGAACAGCATAATGGGGCCACGTTGCACATGACCTCGTCCGCTGGCATCCCCGACAGTCCCAGTATCATCGAAAAAATCTTCGTATGGATGACGGTCCATCCACTGCTGTTGATCTTGCTCTTGCTCCTCTCCATTGTGACTCTTCTTCTTCTCTCCTTTGTTTCTCTATAGTCGGATGGGTTCTTTTCTTAATGGAAAAGGCTATTTAACTCGCTCGTTTCAGGGGTGTAACCTGCTTGTGGGAGGGTCTGACCGAACAAGGAAAAGACTATTTGGAAGTTCTAGTGTTAATATTAATACTAGTTCCAATAATATTGTAGATTTTAAATCAAAAATTCAATTTTAACTATTTTTAAGTTATGAATTTAAATCTAATTTAAATGTTAAATCAAAAAGTAATTTAAATATTAATATTAATATTAATTTCAATAATATTGTAAATTTTAAATTAGCAGTAATGTCACTGTATTAGAAACTTAGTTGATGTCACGTTGCTCGGGCTCGATTAGTGTTCGTCTAAACTCGTACGCTAGAACTAGTCGGGCTCGATCCTTTCGCGTGCATAATGTAAAAGAAGGTACGTGATGATGGTAGTTATTAGTAAAAAGAGCTATTGAAACAAAAACTTGTTGATTTGATCAATTGAATTCAGGAGTTCTGCAGGTATGGGTCAAACCTGCCGCATCGAACTATATCTTTCCGAACCGATGGCTACCAGTCGAACAGAATATGGTCTGATAACAATAGTGTTAATATTAATACTAGTTCTAACGATATTGTAGATTTTAAATCAAAAATTAAATTTTAACTTTAATTATTTTTAAGTTGTCAATTTAAATCTAATTTAAATATTAAATCAAAAATCAATTTAAATTTTAATACTAATATTAGTTTCAATAATATTGTAAAATTTAAATTAACAATAATGTCATTGTATTAGAAACTTAGCTGATGTCACGTTGCTCGGTCTCGGTTAGTATTCGTCTAAACTCGTACGCTAGAACTAGTCGAGCTCGATCCTTTCATGTGCGTAATGTAAAAGAAGATACATGATGATGATAGTTATTAGTAAAAGGAGCTATTGAAATAAAAACTTGTTGATTTGATCAATCGAATTCGGATCAAACCGGCCATATCGAACTATATCATTTCGAACCGATGGGCTACCAGTCGAACAGAATATGGTCCGGTAACAGTAGTGTTAATATTAATACTAGTTCTAATAATATTGTAGATTTTAAATAAAAAAATGAATTTTAACTTTAACTATTTTTAAGTTGTAAATTTAAATCTAATTTAAATGTTAAATTAAAAATTAATTTAAAATTTAATATTAATATTAATATTAGTTTCAATAATATTATAAATTTTAAATGAACAGTAATTTCACTGTATTAGAAACTTAGCTGATGTCACGTTGCTCGGGCTCGGTTAGTGTTCGTCTCAACTCGTACGCTAGAACTAGTCGAGCTCGATCCTTTCATGTGCGTAATGTAAAAGAATATATGTGATGATGGTAGTTATTAGTAAAAGGAGCTATTGAAATAAAAACTTGTTGATTTGATCAATTGAATTCGGGAGGTTCTGGTGGTATAGGTTAAACTGGACACATCGAACTATATCATTCCAAAGCGATGGGCTACCATTCGAACATAATATGGTCCGGTAATAGTAGTGTTAATATTAATACTAGTTCCAATAATATTGTAGATTTTAAATTCAAAAACTAAAATTTAACTTTAACTATTTTTAAGTTGTAAATTTAAATCTAATTTAAATGTTAAATAAAAAATTAATTAAAATTTAAATATTAATATTAATATTAGTTTCAATAATATTGTAAATTTAAATTAACAGTAATGTCACTGTATTAGAAACTTAGCTGATGTCACGTTGCGCGGGCTCGGTTGGTGTTCATCTAAACTCGTATGCTAGAACTAGTCGAGCTCGATCCTTTCGCGTGCGTAATGTAAAATAAGATACGTGATGATGGTAGTTATTAGTAAAATGAGCTATTGAAATAAAAACTTGTTGATTTGATCAATTGAATTCGGGGGTTCTGCATGTATGGGTCAAACCGGCCGCATCGAACTATATCATTCCGAACCGATGGACTACCAGTCGAACAGAATATGGTCCGATAACAGTAGTGTTAATATTAATATTAGTTTTAATAATATTGTAGATATTAATATTATTTTTAAGTTGTGAACTTAAATCTAATTTAAATGTTAAATCAAGCGCCAATTTTTTTCATTTTGGTTCGCCCGCGGGAACATTTTCCTAATTCTCTTTATCCCATCTCCCACTCTCTCTCTCTCTCTCGGGTTCTCTCTTGCAGATTGTGTTCACTAATACCATATCATTAAAAATAATTACACACTTATAAACGTAGCATTAAATGCTGTTGCATGCTTTATCCTACACAATTCAATAAAACATATACACAGAAGACGAAAAGGTTGTGTTGTTGGAAGTTGTTTCTTTAAAATTATGCATGCTTTTAGGATCACTTAAGCATTTTTTGAGTATTTCTATAAGTATGGATTTAGTTCTGCAGTGTTTCAAATTAGAAGTACTGCTAGTTGGTTTGGATTCAGTTTAACTTTCTTGTTGACTGATGTTGTGAGTTTATTTGGATGATTTTGTTCCGTTATTATTTTGTTTAATCCTTCTTACTTGGTTACTTCCTGATTATGTGAGTTAGTTCACTAGTTGAGAATTCTTTGGTTGTTATAGTTCCAAATATACAACTTGAGTTGTATTCCATACATCGGGTCTGTATGATTTTCTATGACCAAGTTTTGTTTGAAGAAGTGGTGTTTGGATGAGTGAATGGCAAGAGACCTTGCATTTTAAATAGTATAGTGGGCTTTGTTAAAAGTCCTTGGCTAAACTGTATACAAGGCTAGCATGTTTTAGATTCTTAGAGTAATATTCCTTTCTTTTTGCAACTTTTCTCCTAAATATGCTATAATGTAAATTCCAATATAGTTTTGTAAGAACTCCCTCTTCACTTAGTAGGTCAAGAGGGTGCATTAGTAATATATCTAGTTGGCCACAGTTGGTGAAGGTTATATTTGGTGCATATAAACATAATAAAGATATGGATTAGAGAACTAAACAAACTAGTATAGTGGGACATGATTAGAAATAACATGATAACTAATTTGAACTTATTTAGATTTTAACCAACTTGAAAATCATTTAAACATGAGGACATCCAGCTCCACCCATTACCCTTGGTTTTTCGGAGTAAGGCAAGTACATTCTATGGTTCTGTTCATACATATCAAGTGCTTCATTGTGACACATTGAGACACATGCTTGTAATCTTTCATTTCATATCTGGTGTTTGCTTGTGGTCGGGAAGGGGAAATATACTAGCTATGTGACCACACCCATGTTCTGATATTCATATAGATAGCTTAGGCCTCGCACTGTGCATGCGGGCCCTAAGTCGTATCCTTATTCCGGTGCTTATTCCTATGCTTACCCCAGCCGGTCACATATGCTAGTTGTATTTCAAATCATTTGTACACATGACAGGTTCAGGTACTTCAAGTTCAGGTTTACATGCTTGTACTTTACATTTCTCGTACTTTTAGGATCTTGCATGTACATCCAGTTTATTTATATATCATGTTTTCTCAGTGTCATTTCATATCTTGATATTCTTGTTTATTACCTAGAACTGTGCTTTGCTCCTCTCCTGATTGGATATGTTGCAGGTGAGATGGAGGCGATATGAAACACATATTATGGGCGTGAGCCTGCTGACGTGCTAGAGCCAGCTGGAGCTGCATTGGACTTGGAGATCGAGGAGGCCTAGTTATCTTTCCCTTTTTAGCAGTTTACTTTCATTGTTTTAGAGACATCAGACTTTACCTTGCTTTCTGGATGAATGTAATAAATCATAGAATTGTACTTTGGATTCTGGCATCGTTTATAGAGATGCTGTGATTTGTATATCTTTATATTGCCTTGTAGTTTTCCTAGATTGGTACAGCTTACTTTGTCGTGTCTAACGACGAAGGATGGACATGTCTGACTCGTGTCCAATTATTCGGAAGCGGGTCGTGACAGGTGAACGACCTTGTCTTCTTCTCTCATAAATTCGAAGGGATGATTCATCAAGCACTTCATATAAAATGACGTGTACAAGAGGCAGTTGGGTGCTAGTTGTTGTGGGTATTGTGTAGAATATTTTAGATCTGTGCTCTCATACTCCATCATCATCGGGCTTCTTTCCCTCATCGTCAAAATTTTCCTCCTGACGATAGGCTCTATGGTCTTTTTAATTAATTCTCCATCCTCCTTGCCCTTTTTGTACGTGTTTTACCACAAGGAGTTGTAGTGTGTCCATTCGTAGGAGCTCAAGTTCAATGTGAGCAGCGTATAGTGTTTGGAGCCTTCATTAAAAAGTGGAATGAATTATCATTCTATGTCATCCTCTAAATCCATGATGAAGTCTTCTACATCTTGTTTAAAATTTTCAAAGGCGCCGGATGTTGCTTTGGGTTCAAAGGCAAGATCCACGATTCTCTGTTTTCCAAAAACAAAACACAATATCATTAGTAAGTTTTTACGTCATTTTTTATCGGTGTACACATGAATAGGGATTTTTCAGTTTTGATTCTTCCCAATGTGTTGGGCAACATGAATGCAGACCACTTATATTGCGTGTCCTGTGAACTTGGCAGGAAGTAATTGCTTTTCAAGTCTTGAACTTATTTCATCTTATTACGTTGGGTATGCCAGCCTCCATGTCTTCATAGTTGAGTATGTCTTGTATGTCTTTTGCTGACATGATGACGACAACTCACTTTTCTTCCTCTTTCGGGTCATTCATGTATACAATATCACTGCACATAAATTTAATTTAGATTAACTTAATAGAGATTCTCAGGATATAATTGTAAAAAAAAGACTAGAAAGGAAAAAAAGAGTCATTCATCGTCCAACTGACACGGAGAATGAACATTCGCCGTCCAAAAGACACGACGAATGATCATTCTCCGTCCAACAGACACGGAGAATGATCATTCACCGTCCAAATGTCACGGAGAATGGCCATTCTCCCTTATTAATTGGACGGAGATTGGTCAAGTTCAGAATACATACTCTGGACTCATCTTTCTTGGGAATACGATGCTCCTGTGAAGCTTCTTCAGCTCTTCATCCGCATCCCCCCAAAGTTGGAGGTCATCACATTCCCTCAGTATTTTTTTATTTCTCACTAGTTCAGCTGTCATGGGGTCCATCTTGGGTTTAGCAGATTCTTTCGATTCCGTCTTTTTATTTTTTTTTCCCGTCCTCCGGTTTTGGCTGGAGGTTTTGGTTTCGGAGCGACATTTGTCTTCCGCTTTTTATTAGCCTCTGCTGTTGCTGTATTCTTCCCTATGGGATTGAAATCTTCATCGGCTACTGCCAGTGATGGTCTTCTCAACCTCTTTCCCTCTGTTGATCTTGTTGTGACTTCTTTTGGAGCAGCATGTTCAGCAGCTTGTTGTTCAGCAGCTAGTTGAGTCTCCTCAAGCTGCAATGCTGCAGCCATGGCATTGAGATCATCGATCTTTCCATCCTTTATCATGGTTTTATTCTGCAACAATTCAACTTGTTGCTGAAGCTTGCTTTTCTCGTTAATGAGTATTTTATTTGCCTCTTTGAGCTTCTCGGTTGATTGAACTGGTATAAAACAAACAACAATGAAAAATATGATATCAATATATTTTTTAAAAAAAAAGAAAAAAGATCATTCTTCGTGATCTTAACACGGGGAATGGTCATTCTCTGTGATTTTATCACGAAGAATGGCCATTCTTCTGCATCCTAACACGGGGAATGGCCATTCTACGTGATATGATAACGGAGAATGGCCATTCTCCGTGATATTACAACGGAAAATGGCCATTATCCTGCATGGACCACGGGGAATGGCCATTCTCCGTGATATTAACACGGAGAATGGACATTCTTCATGATTTTAACACGAAAAATTACAAATTAGAACTTTGAAAAAGGATAAAATTTTATCTTGTGCCTCTAGCTCTTTAGCCTTTTCATGAAGCTTCTCATTCTAAGCAATAATCTGAGAATTCTCTTTTCGCAAGGAGTCCAATTCCTGGACTGACCCCTCCATCACAATGTTCATTGCATGTTGTTGGGCTCCTTGTGCCTCCAGTTCTTGAACCTTTTCACGGAGTTTCTCATTCTCAGTAATAAACTGAGATTTCTCTTTTCATAATTCCTCCAATTCCCGTATCAAATCCTCCATCGCGGAGGTGTTCATTTTAGGGTCTCTCTTGTTCAACATCCTCATCCCCACCTTCTTAGGGTCTCTCTTGTTCAATATCCTGTTCTAGGTGGCCTTCCTCTTTCCCAACAGCTATAACCAAATCTTTGAATATCTGTTTTGATCTCATTTTGATGTGATATTCGCGTTTGAGGAAGACCGAGATTTCGTACCCATTCCATGTGTAAAATCTCGGATATTCACGTATTGGTATGGACTTCCTTTCCAAACCAATAGAGAAAGTATATTTTGCAACCTTCCATTTTGGAGTATGCATCAGAGTAATCCCTTATTTAGTTTTACTTGTAGTCCTCTTGATGCTCTCCATAACATACTCCAATATTAACCTTGGCCAGCATATACTGTTGATAACTTCTATGTTGTCTACCAAGACCAAGAATTTGTACGATAAATTTGAATCACCATACTTTGTGAAGAATACTGTTTGGCACAAGTGGAAGATTATTAGCTTGGCCAAATCATTTGGATTAACAGCGTTATCTCTGCCACGAAGTCGTTGTAACAATTCAAAGAACTTCTCTCTCACTTCCTCATTCGTGACTTCTGAGTGTTTGCCCTTGGAATTAGCCAGCAATTTTGTGAAGTGATCTCTACACAGGCTCAGCGATGCTGGTGGTGTGGGCTGCTGTTATTTTTCCATGATCAATCTTCTGTAATTAGCATCATCCTCACTATCATCCTTCAGCGGTAGACCGAAAATGGCCGCCATATTCCGCACACTTGGCGCTATTTTAACAGTAGTGCTCAGTTGAAAGTATCCAATGTCATATTTGTCTTCCACATAAGTTTCTATCAATTTCTCAAGACCTTCTGAAACCTTGGCCAATTCTTGTGTGTCAACTTTGTTTTTGTAGAATGTCTTGACGAAATTATAGAAATCGGTATTCTTCAAAGAATCAATAACTGGTTCGGGCAAACGGCCGCCATCTTTTTTGACATCATCCATAAGAGTTACCATCGTATTGAAAGAAGAACGGAAAACTCTTGAATCTTTATTCCTGAAAGTTTTTTTCCTACAAAAAAAATCAAAAAATAGATTTTTGTCAACTGTTCTCCGTCAAACTAACACGGAGAATGTCAATTCTTCGTGATTTTAACACGGAGAATGACCGTTCTCCTATATTTTAACACGGGGAATGGTCATTCTCCGTGATTATAACACGGAGAATGGTTATTCTCCGTGACATCAACACGGAGAATGACCATTCTCCAGCACTTTAACACGGGAAATGGTCATTCACTACAATAGAAATACCATTTAATGACGGCTAAAAATCGTCATTAATGACAAACCATGACGGTTTTTTTCTTCATCCAAGCGTTATGAAATCGGGTGTTATGAATGTTTTTCAAAGCGTTATAGATAAATTGACCGAAAACGTCATTAATAGTATGAATTTCTACTACGTTCTATTTTCAAACCGTTATAGATAGTTATGTAAAAACGTTATGAATAATTTAGTATGGTTGGGGTCAGGACATTTTGAAAGCGTTATGATTGGTCATTTGTATAACATTTATAACGCTCTATACTGCATGTTATACATTCCAAACCCTGCTCATTTCAATTCCAAATCCTGCTCATTTCAATTCGAAAACCACTTAATTTGAACCATATTCACAACAAAATATTGAAATGTAACATTAATCTGTATTTCATTGTCTCAAAATAGAACCACATTCCATTGTCTCAAAATAGGGTACATTCCATTGTCTTAAAATAGAGTACACTTTAGCTATCATTCCACATTTCTCAGGCCATATATATATACATCTTCACAAAAATCTATAGATCAGTATCCATTATAGCTAGTACACTTTACATCAAAACTATCCACACATCCCACACCATAACATACAACTTCACATAAAGACCTGTGTCCACAGCACATGTACCCTGCAAAAGATAAAACAAGGATTAATAAATGTGATATAATGATATAAGTCATGATTAAAAACACACATATATAAGATCACAATTCAACATATGTTGTGGGAAACTGTTGTGTGGAGTTTCTGTCAGATTCATCTTGTGTATATATAATGTAAGTACTATCAAAAAGATGTTGGCTTATAAGGCCTGAGGCTATTGCCTGCAGGTAGGGCAAGTGGCAGTAGGCTACATTAGCAGCAGGGCACTCATTCCCCCCTCCCCCTTTTCCAGCTTGACCTGCTGTAGGGCAAGTGGCAGCAGGCCACAGGCCAAAGCAGTAGGCTACATTTCCAGTTCAAAAATGTTTTATATAAGAAATTCCAGGTAGGCTACATTTCCAACTGAACTGAGAATCAAGGAATCCAAGCTCACAGATAAAACTGAAGGTGAAACAACCAAAATGTTAACATGGATATCCTGAGAACAAGTCTCAGGTATACCAGACAGAGAATTATTCATATGCAACCATACATCAAAAACCTAAACCAAATCAATATGAGAATGTACAAGTGAAATCAAACCCAAATCAATATAGGTGAACTTAATACAAAACCAATAATCCTGAGATACAAGTAAAACCAATTGTTCAAGGTTCACAATATAAAACTGAACTTATGCTCAGTTTAAAACCTGAGAACATGGATATCCTGAGAACAAGTCTCAGGTATACCAGACAGAGAATTATTCATATGCAACCATACATCAAAAACCCAAACCAAATCAATATGAGAATGTACAAGTGAAACCAAACCCAAATCAATATAGGTGAACTTAATACAAAACCAATAATTCTGAGATACAAGTAAAACCAATTGTTCAAGGTTCACAATATAAAACTGAACTTATGCTCAGTTTAAAACCTGAGAACATGGATATCCTGAGAACAAGTCTCAGGTATACCAGACAGAATTATTCATATGCAACCATACATCAAAAACCCAAACCAAATCAATATGAGAATGTACAAGTGAAACCAAACCCAAATCAATATAGGTGAACTTAATACAAAACCAATAATCCTGAGATACAAGTAAAACCAATTGTTCAAGGTTCACAATATAAAACTGAACTTATGCTCAGTTTAAAACCTGAGTTCAACTTGAAATCCAATTTCAAAACTCCCAAAATGGAGAACCAATTTAACATAATAAAAGCTGAGAATTACTCTCATGTATGAAATATAAAACCCATATCTGAATATCAAACTGATACTTGAAGTATCAACCGATATTTGAAGTATCAACTCACTGCATCAGAGAAACAAATTCGACAGCCAATAATATCCAAACCAACTTGAACCACTTGATCATACAAGAGATGCATAAACAGCACATGAAACATTTCCAGTTCCTTTATATAAGAAATTCCCAAATGATGTTTCAAAATCCACAACAAATCCACAAACTCCATAACCACAAATTGATGTTCGATAAACAGAACAGAGGGTAGGACTATCAGTCATAGTTTAGTGAGTGTCTTGAGTGTATTGTGTCCATGTGACAGTAGGGTGTCTCGTATCAGTAATGGAAATGAGTGAAATGAGTAGCTTGACCCTCATGTATCATCCATATGATTGGCAACGAATTCGATGAATTCGCATCGGACATCATCTATTTCTTTCTGCGTGTATGTTGATTTTCTAGCCAATGTTTTTAGCTAAAAAGTCAAAAAATAGTTACATTAGTTTGTATAATTTCAGAAAAGTAATTAAGAATTTAATTAATGAACAACTTACCTTTGACTCAATAGTAGGAGAGGGATCTTCCATGAGATCCCGCATATATTTCATAACAAAATATCCGCATTCATAACCTCCAGGTTGTTTCGGGACCTACATGAAGATATTATTTGTAAGAGAATATAATGTCCATGATTATAATAAGTCATATATTAGTTTGATTACCTTGGGTAATTTCCAAGTAGGACTTCTACTTGATCTTTTACCACCAATATATGCTGTGTTGAGGCCACTAGTAGAAAATAATTATATATACTAACATCAGAATATACACATTTATTAAAATATTAACAATAATAATAATAATTTCACTCACGTATTGAAAAACAACTTAATGTCTCCTCTCGGTTTAAAACACAGCGAGTCCAACCAGTAAACATTAAAGGTAGAGAGCTCAACAACAATTAGAATCCAATGCTTCCTACATTAAAGGGAACATGAATGGAATAAAGCAATTTGGTTATTGAATAGGAAAGAAAAATCTTGCTACTTGATTAAAACTCCTTACTCCTTGTAAATGAAGGGAATGAAGCAAATTTGGGTTTTCTTAGCCTCTTGGAGCCTTTCTCTAACCAGATTGCTTATTGCAGGCCCGGATGCATTACTCATAGCAGAAGGGTTTAACACCAACTACATGGCTTGGTTTTGAATATCAGATATAAACAAGCCTTGGTACCTCTTGATGCAGGTAACCCGAGTCGTTGATAACTCGTTCAATATTGGAACAGAGAACTGTAGATAACAGTAGGTATCATAGGATATGCCAATACCCATATGGCATAGGCAGAGTGCCATGATCAACCTACCGGGTATAGGGGTCCAAGGGATTGCAGGAAACAATATCGAGTACTGGGATGTAGAGGTTGTACCAGGGATGCTCTGAGTCTATATGTAGGAAATTGTACACTTCATTGCTTGATCATATTAGTTCTGTAGTTGAATTTTTTTCCCGAGACGGCAATATGATTACCCTGAAGTTCAAGCTCAATGTAATTGTACGACTGACCTTGCATATATACAAAGTAGAACCTTATTCTTCTAGTGATATCATTGCTTCCAGATTTCAACTGATATCTCATTGATGTATTATGTCTATATACTTGTGTATCATGTGAGTGTCGATGAATTAAATGGGAAATCAGTGAACTAATTCTTAGGTTATGTGTTGTACTTGAATCCCCAAATCAGGTTTTATATGAGATGAATTCTGGAATCAACCATTATATGAATCATCTACATAACTACAAAAGAGGGTCAAATAAACCTAAAAAAAAAGTTGGTCAACGCTCACATCCAACATGACCGATATCATTTAATCTAAAGATGTACAGTCAAACAATTGCATATATTGATGTCAAAGATCCATCCCACTCTCGATGCATGAGCAACGTGCACACTGTAAAAAATAAATTGTATTGCCTGGAGTATTTTAATCTAAAAAGAACAGGACTTGATTTAAAGACAATATGACATGGCACATACACAGACATGGTACCGATTTCTGCGTGACCTGGAGTAATTTCGAGTGTAAAAATGTCGTGTTCAACATGTGTCATACACGACGTTACAGGGACATTGATCTCTTTCTTGTCCATGATTTCTAGAAAATAGGGCAATTGAAAAGAACATGTCTCCATAAACCAAAACAAACCTTGCTACCCGAACGTGTCTCCATGAAGTTGAACTTGTAAGCAATGGAATTAACACCCTTCCACACTGCAAGAACCAACAAAGAAAGAAACAAGAAGATGAACCAATGCGCGGACGAAGAAAATGCATCACAAATTAGTAAAAAAAAGAAAATTCTTTCAAAGATTTCCAAACATGCATTCAAAGATATTTCAGCCATCTTTCGAAAACTAGGAAATAGAAACTAGGTCAAAATTAGGGCATTTTACTAAAATCAAGTCGAGGCATTAGGGCATTTTACTAAAATCAAATCGAGGCAGAAATTAGGGCACAAAATAAGAAAAAATTAGGACAAACCTTGGGGAGTTGATCGGGCTGAGGGGAGTTGGGGCGCGGCGAGAGGGGAGCGGGCTGAGGGGAGTTGATCGGGAGCGCCGGAGCGGGCTGAGAGTAGTTGATCGGGAGCGCCGGAGCGCCAGAGAGGGCGGAAGGGAGTTGGGGAGCGGCGGGAGAGAGAGAAGGAGAAAGAGAGTAAGTGCGGGAGAATGGGGCTTTTCGACTTAAGTGCGGGAGTAAGTACGGGAGAGTCGAAATTTTGACTTAAAATTTGTATTTTTTCCATAACGCTCGTACCACTTAGAGACATTCAATAACGCTTTTATATATAACCGTCATAGATTACAGTCTGGCTGAAATTTAATGACGCTTCTTTATCAGCCGTCATTAAAATCCCATATCAAGCGTCATTAAAGGGTATTTTTGTTGTAGTGATTCTCCGCCAATTTAACACGGAGAATGATAATTCTCCGTAATATTAACACGAAGAATGACCATTCTCTTGCATTTTAACACGGGAAATGGCCATTCTCCGTCAAGTGAACACGGAGAATAAAATTTATCCGTCAATTTAACAAGGAGAATGGCAATTCTCCGTGATATTAACACGGAGAATGACTATTCTCCGTGATTTAACCACGGAGATGGCCATTCTCCTGCATTTTAACACGAAAAATGACTATTCCCCTGTATGTTAGCACGAGAATGGCCATTCTCCGTAATTTTAACACGAAAAATGGCCGTTCTCCTGCATTTTAACACGGAGAATGACCATTCTCATGCATTTTAATAGAATCATGAACAGAACTAATAGTTATACCTTCTTTCTGCCCTTCTTCTTGATTACTAGCCTTTGGCTTATGTGCAACCTTCTTAAATCTCTTCACAACAGCTCTTTCTTCTTGCATATCTATATCTTCTCCCTCTTCTCTAACTGGGGTTCCATTATATGTTGATGATTGCAATATGGTGTGAAGATTGCGAATGACGAGTCACTGACGAGTTTCTGAAGTAGGGTTTGAAGATTTTAGAGGATAAAACCTAATCGAAAATGAGCAGCATATGAAAGAAGAGGAAGAATCGAAATGTTTTTGTTTTGAAGAGTATGTTTCGTGGGTGTTTTCAATAAATTGGAAGGGCAAAAAGGTCATGTCGCACCCTTTTATATATTTTTCGCTAATTCTGGGCACGCGATGAAATGTTATTTTGCGGTGGGTTTTTCATAGAACTTTTGCGATTTTTGGGCATTTGATAAATTTTCTCAAAGATAGATTATATGGCAGCAAGATTAAGAAACAAATGAGCATTTTGATATAATTTTTATCCCACATTTTAAGAAGATTATAACTCCACAAAACTTTATTCCTAACCATTTGTTACAAAACAAATGAACATAATTCATTAGATAAAAGAAGAAAAAAATTCATCGTCTTCCATCTTCACCCATCAGAGTAGACTCCTTTCGACCTTTGCTGCTTAATTATATTGTTGCACAATTTAGATTCTTCTTCATTATGCTTTGAAGATGCAATCCATACAGCAACTTTGCGCCCTTTCAATTCCGAATCAAACTGCATATAACAAACATAACATCAAAAATGTTGCTCTAAAAAGTCACTACTAGAAATGACGTTAATAATTCCGAATCAACCTTAAAATGACGTTAATAATGAAATTGTTGCCACAAAAACAAAAATATGGTAATAATTTAAAGTTGCCATAGCGTGCCGTAAAAGGTTGCGTCAGTATTGCTTATTTACGGCATCTTCCAATTATTGCCGTATAAGAGAACTAATTTACGGCAATTAATTGTTGCCTTATAAGAAATCTTTTTTGTTGCCTTTAAAGATTATTATTAATGGCAATATTTAGTTGCCGTAATTTCGAACAATATATGGCAATATATTGTTGTCATATATCATCAGTCCATAAATGGCAAGATTATGTTGCAAAATATTGTATTTATTTTAATGGCAATATTTTGTTGTCGTAAACTACTAGTATTATATGGCATTATATATTTCCATATTGCAATCCCATATGACAATTCTTCGTTAGGCATGTCTTTATTGTCATGTTTAAGAACGTAAGGCAACTGCCGGATTCCATATTTGAAAAATTAATTTTTACTATTTATTGTCATGATCGACCAAATGTGACAATTAATAAATGCCAATATTTCAAATATCAACTAATTCAATTGCCAAAATTTAAGTAGATCATTAACCAAATATTAAATATAGATAATAATTCAATTTGTACATTTCAAATAAAAAAATAACTTCTAATTAAATATGGTAGATTCAGTAATACATCATTAATATTATATAAAACCAACTACGCCAGGAATCCATACTTATCATATCCAACATTATGAGGCACAAATCCTCTTTTATATGAGGTTCAAAATTCAAATAGGAACTTGACACTCCCAACTTAAACTTAAATTCGTTGCCTCCTTGTTCCCTCCTTATATATAACATGTCTGCAAAGATTTCTTTGACAGTTGTGGTGCGCCAATTCGTAGCTATACAATCTTTATATACCCTGGTATGGATAATCAATAAAATTAGCCTATAGACCAAAAAATGTTAATAAAAAAATTATATTTTAAGGTATTGGAAATTCCTATGTTTCATTTGTTTTATATGAATGGTTACAACAGATGAAACTTGTATAAATATTTTATTTTAAGGATAAAAACTAATGGAAATAATCTATTTACAACCAAACTCATTTATTGTTCTAAAATTGTTCTATTTGCAATGACAACCTCACATTTATAAAAATATGTTTGTGAATATATACAATTTCATCATTATAAATATTTTTCAAGTTTATTCTCATGCATGCATATATGGTTCTCAACCTTCCATAAATGGTTGTAAAAAAAATCTTCCATAGATTAATTAAAAGAATATTATGTGCATATATGCTTCTCAACCTTCCATAGATAGTTCTAAAACAAGCTTCCATAGATAATTAAAATAATATTACATGCATATATGATTCTCAACCTTCCACAGGTGGCTGTAAAAAAAAATCTTCCATAGATAATTAAAAAAAATTCTATGGACATATGGTTCTCAACCTTCCAAAGATGGCTCTAAAAAAAATCTTCCATAGATAATTAAAAGAATATTATATACATATATCGTTCTCAACCTTTCATATATGGCTGTAAAAAAAATCTTAACCTTCCATAGATAATTAAAAGAATATTCTGATTCTAGTGAATCGAATCCTAAACAAAGAAACGATTTATTTTATCTTCAAATATATGGTAAAATATTCAATAGTATATTGTAGAACTATTAGGATGATAATCAAGTAAAAAACAAACCTAATTAATATTTAGAAAAATATTTACAAACTAATTATCAAAAAATGTATCAAATCTTATTTCCTCTAAATCTTTTTATAAGAAGTGATAATAGAAGATTTGAACGTTCATGGTCCATGAGTAATGTAGAAAACAAAGGAGAAAAATTTCATCGTGTGTTCCGGAGTAATTTAGTTGCAGAAAATTTCACAATTTGATCAAACGCATTTATTAACCAAAAATTAGAACACAAAATAAAGCAACATTTTAAATAATTATCCATACCGATTAGTCGTCGATCACTCGGACTCGATGGCAGCAGAGACCTTCTACTAGAGGCGCTCAGAATCCAAAATCCAAAACTTCTCGTTCCCAAAAGAAATCCACAAATGAAAGAAACAAAAAAAAATAAAATAGAAATAGAGGTTAATGAAATACCTAGGTTGAAGAAGGGGAAGAGAGATCTAGGTTCAAGGGGTAAAGAGAACCAAAGTTTAAAGAGAGACCTAGATTAAGAGAGAATAGGAATTAGGAATTGGCAAAATAATAAAGGAGGGAAAATATTTCAACTTTTTATGTTCCCGCTGGTCTTATCTATAGACACGAATTTTTTTTTATTCTCATTAAAGCAGAAAAAGTTTCCATAAGTAAGCAAATAAAATATTGCCATATTTATTTTGTTCATGGAGGAAAAATATATTACATATTTTGGGGCAACATTTTTTCCATAAACTAATTATTTTATGGCAATGTAAAATATTGCCATATTTTATTGTAATATATTATGTCACAAATCCAGTTTGCCATAATATATTGCGATCAAATATGGCACGCGTTATTGTTGCCATAAACGTTTCCATTAAATATGGCATGCGTCCTTATTGCCATATAAAGTGTGACAATTATAGGCAACATTATTTGTTGCCATAAAAAAACTTGTGTATTAAGCCAATATTAATGTCGTTGTATTAGGACTATGTCATATGGTAACATTTTATGTTGCCGTAAGACGTTGCCATAAAATATGCTTTTTCTTGTAGTGAGTGTAAGTATTTGACGACATATTTTCAGACTTACATTGAGAGAACGGGAGTCCAAACTACATCCGTCTTTCATGAATAAAATTACAAAAATACCACAATCAAATGTATTGTCTTGACGGGGAACATAAGGACGACAGATTATGGAGAAAGTAGAAAAGTTGAACCTAGCATCTCTCAACTTCAAAATTTTTTCCTCGAGAAAGAGATCCAAATTTGAAAGCTACAATTACCAGAGTACAATATGTATTAGTATACTGTGAATCTAGTACGCATTTCATAAAAAAATATGAATATGAGCTTACTATTTCTTTTATGACTGGTTTGTTATAAATCACCTCATCTGTAGATGCAAGGGTGTCCCAAACTTCAACAGTCTTTGTTTTAACCATAACTCTTGCAAGAGTATAGTGGTCAAACAAAAGAATGGATTTGTGTATCTGAATCAGGATTAATTAGGTAAAACAAATTAATCAATTTTCTGAAAATTGGAATTAAAATTTAAACAGAAATATATTAATGCCTCGTTACAAATGCTTAAAGATGCCATATAATCCTGGAAATATTTGTTCTTCTTTCATATTTCATGAAGTGGTTTGTTACTACACCAAAACAGTCTTTTCCTAACGACTATAAGTGTTAGAAAAATTATTATTAACAGTTTTTTACCGTTGGATCTACGATATGGGGAATTTTGCTAACGGTAAAAAATCGTTAGGAAAATACCTTTCCCAACGGTAAAAAACCGTTAGAAAATCCAATTTCCTAACAGTTAAAAACCGTTGGGAATTAATTTGCTAACAGGAAAAAAAATGTTGGAAAATTAGCTTTGCCAACGGAAAAAAAACCGTTGGAAAATTAACTTTGCAAATGGTAAAAACCTTTCTAAAATTCACTCTCCTAACGGTAAAAAACCGTTGAAATTATTAATTTCCTTACGGTGTGAAACCGTTAACAAAAACTTTCTCACAATAAAACCCGTTAGAAAAATAAATTTGTTAAAGGTAAAAAACCGTTTGAAAGATAAATTTCCTAACGATAGAATTGCCTTAAACATGTAATTTATTCCAGATTATCCATAAACCTGTAATTGAGTATCAATCATATTGTATACATCATCAAAGAAATTTCAGTTCAATATATAACTTGATTAAAATACTTGAACATTAAACAAATCTAAATAACATAAAGTTCAATAAAGTTTGGAACAAGTGTCAAAAGAAAATTTTTTTCTTACATGTTTTACACAGGATACTCAGACAAATCACTAAAGTCACTATCAGCTCTATCACAGTTTTTAATTGTCATTTTATGGACCATCAAAAATCGGTGCTTCCGGATCTCTTATCTCCTTCACCCAAACAACATTCTCTACGTCTTGTGTGTGTTGCGAGATATCCCTTTGCCACCTCCTCCTTCAAATTCCGTGAAAGAAACATAACATATTGCTTTCCTTTGGTAGGCGATCCAACATTGTTGGTTGGGACGACCGGGCTAGCAACGTTATCATCATCGATATCATGACCAATTGGAGTTTGCTGTGTTGGATGCAACATTTTTGTCTCTCTTATGTCGCTTCAATTAGAGCTACATTTCCATGATAACAAAGTAACATTCAGTCCAAATTAGATAATACAAACTAAAAAATATATAAAAAGAGAGATGTTATGCCAATAGGAAAATAATTGTTACTCATAAAAGTCTGCAATAGTTCAGATGCACACTTTTATGGGAATCGGATATTAGCAGTCAATTGTTTATTACCAGTGCTGGAATTCACATATTAGTGACATTGGAACAACAAAAGTATTGTATACTCAAAGATATTCTCCTTACGATATTTGAATAATCTCCCTACAATGATTAATTAAAGAATATTAAGAGGTCAGTAAAAACTTTAGGAACACTTGAAGTTTGGTAAAATAGTTCGAAACAAGTAATCACATGTCAGGAGCAACATATATATAGGCAGATTTTCTTTCACATGTATAAGATTTACGTAATGTGTCATGGATCATCCTCTTGATAAAATGAAGACTTCCTACATTTGTGGATCAAAGAAAAAACTACTTTTTATGCAATACTCGAAGACATTATAAGATCCCTGACCTTCCAAAGCATAAGAACATACATAGAGATTTGTAGCTTCTATTAGAAAGGATATCGAAGACAGTATAAAGAAGTGCACCTCTCCGTGACCAGTGAGAGCATCATTAGTAGTTGGGACTCTCCAATGCAATTTGGAGCACAAAATTTCAAAAAAAAGGTAAATGTAGAATGGGTTGGGTTTGTATGAGAATAGTAGGAAATGATAAAGTGAGCTCCGGTCCCAAAAATTGTGTGGTCAAAAATTAATGTAGGAAAAAAAATTATAAAGTTTAGAATCTAGAAAATTGGGCTCCAAATTGGAACTTACTATTCTACAAAACGAGTTTCTACAATCTAGAATCTAGAAATTGGGAGGCCCAACCCTTAGCACCCGTGGATGGGTTGGGACCGAAATTGTAGAAATTGGGACTAGGGATGAGACTTATTATTCTACAAAATTAGCTCCTACATTCTAAATCTAGAATCTAGAAAATGGGATGGGCCTTACTAATGATGCTCTCATAAATGCACTTGAGCCTTCCAGTAACGGTAGGATGATTGACTGAACTTCATTTGGGGCTTTGTCAATATCCTCAAACACAACCCAGATTCCATTCAAGATTGCCTGTCCCAGAAATATGCACAAAGGTGTTAAGGTACTATCATTGGATATATGTTATTGGCATCTGCAAAAAACTTTTAAGTGAACATGAGCATATATGAAACCTCTATGAAGGCAATAATAATTCAGACCTGGGTGAGAGAACGAGGCTGCCATATGAATTCACCAAGTCTTTTCGAGCAGATGTAACCCCCAATTAATGTTTTGCTACCCATTTGTTCATCCATGTGAATACACAGAACTGACCAACAGTTGATTATCAAAGATACTAATCAGAATCAGTAAAAAATAATTTGCAGTTACCTAAGTCCAACAAAGTCAACCATTTTGGTATGGATATGTCGCATCAGAGGCATAAAAATCCTAGAACAGTGAATATAACGTTCTACAGCCTATTCATGCAAGAACTGTAGTGAATACATTCATTTGCCCAGTACCAGAGCAAATAGAAACACTTGAAAAATCCTAAATGAGATCTCCAAGAACAGCCTTATGTGACAAGTTCAAACAAATTAATTTAATGATAGGAAGTTCTACAAAGAAGAGCAACCGAGTGAACTCCCTCCTTCACTATTTATGTGTTGTAAAAATGGTGCACAAGATTATAGCAACTTCTGTGAATTAATTTGCTAAATGACCTTGACTTTTGCATAAATTTAGTCATATACTGCAATGCGTAACAATTTATGTGTTGTAATTAATGCTGAAGTTGCTTAATCTATATAGTTCAATGAAGGTAATAATGGTGCACAAGATCATAGCAACTTCTGCGATAAGAACTAGAGAACACTTGCTTTGTAATTGTCAAACTATGGATACTAGGACACAAACGGATGACAACTTTTATATTTGGTATCAGTAATTCCTAACGCAAGAATACTTTGTAACTTATATTGTTGAACATATATAAGAATCATAAATACTTCTTTGGACACATATATAAATTGTGTTAGTAAAACCTTATTTTGGTGTAGTGGAATGTAAACAACACCGACAATTAACCTTATTTTGGTTCAGATTTGGGATGTATTGATACATCCCAAAAGGGTGGATGTATTGTAAAATTATATATATATATATATATATATATATATATATATATATATATATATATATATATATAAAAGCCGGATTAGTTGCCAAAAAATCGGATGTATACATTTCCTGTACCGGGTCGGACCGGACTATCGGACCCCAAATGCAAAGTCACCCGAATATGAATATGCGATGGGCCGCACTGGGTTGGACCGTTGACCGAGTCCGAGTCGACCTAGATCGGATTTGACAGAATCGGCCCAGACGGAATTTTTGACCGCTCGACCTATTTAACACCTTGACCTCCATCTAATGTTAGTTTAGATCTACCAATTGGTCTCGTTGTAGATGTCCATCCATCTTCTCGCAATGTTAGAGTTAAGTTTGATACTTGGCATGTTGAAGACTTGGCTTGCTTTGGGGACTTGGCTTTTGCATGTAATATGCAACAGTTAAGTACTAGACCATTGCATTCTTTGCTAATTCATCACTTGTACACGTACTGATGCAATGCAACACCATATATAGCTTGTTCTCCTTCCTCTCCACGAGCTGCTATGTACAACTGTACGAGTGAAAGGGAATATGAGAGAAGATAGTCAACAAACTCTCTCTCCCATGACTAGAAACAGAAGGGAACTAATGGTCCAGAAATCTGAAATCTTCTAGCTGGGAGACTTGAGAGACACTTCGTTCCGGAATCTGGATCATTCTGAGAGACACCAAAGTTTAATTAGGTTACGTTAAGTACCACAAGGCAGCTTGGCTATATTCCACGCTTCGGATCACATCAAAACAAGCTGCAGCCAGCAGAAAGTTGATTCCAGAACAACAAAGAGAAGTTTGAAATGTATACTAATAATAAGTTGGCGCCCTACAAAGCTAATTTTAGTTGTTCTTTGATTTTTTATTGTAGGCAGATCCTGCAACTCCGATCTTTTGTAGGATCATGCAATGGATCTGAGAATTGTCAGTGAGATATGTCACATCCCGCTCCCGTAGGAACGATCGTCCTCGCTAAGGCGTGATGCCGCACGAGTCTAGATTGCGCTCGTGCTAGGCAGTTCCATAACGGCCGATTACATCGACGGCGACGGGGTCGTCGCACGGAAGTCCCAAGCAGAAACATTGAACACGCAGCGAAAATTTAGAACGAAACACAAGTTATGCAAAAGAAGCTCTTTTATTGATATCGAAACAGCGGTTACATTGGGGCGCAAGGCCGAGATTACAATCATTCAAATTTCACTCGTCTCACATTACAAATCACTCTGCTCTCTCTCATCTCTCGATACAATACTTGAATCCAGCGGAAGCTTCGGAAGACGATGTTCATACATTATGTCCCGTATAAGTCTGGTCTTCACGCGGCTGCGCGCTTCGAATCGCCAAGGAACTCCGTGCCTCGACGCATCCAAGAGAGCCCCGCACCACGAGCTTCTACCTGTGCCTGCACATAAACACTGTGTGGGTGTCAGTAATCAACTGTACTGGTGGAGTGAGCTCCTCGCCCACCCATACAAAACCGACACGTTTATTTTACTTTGTGCAATACAAGCCCCTTTACGATTGTCTTTCTAATCTTGCCTTAGGATCGATTTTTAGGACACAGGCAATCGGCCTATTTAGTGTCATTAGACCGTCTTCGTGCTATTGCACCGATAACTCATTTACCTTGCCTCTAGACCGCTTCATGTTTACAATGTCAACGCACCGACTCATACTTGTCTCTCGTGCCATACTCTGGGACGTAACGACTCGGTCGTGTCAAATACTTGCCCGTTCCTCAAACATCGAGGCCGTGCCTCGCAGCGTAACCTGACTTATCCAAACTCGTCTTACGGCCCTTCCAGACTTAACTCGAAACGTCTAACACAACTTGTGGAACCGGTGTTGAGAACTCAAGTACAACGCCATATCTCGTGGCGAACACGTGTCTTTACGTATAGCCGAATCGTAGGCTTTATAATACTTTGATTGCAACCGAGCACACATTTGACAACATATCGCATACCGTGCTTACGCTTCCTTTGTTACGACTGACATCGTGTATGCGGATTCGCCGCTTAGCACGCCAAATATCTATATGAAAGGCCACTGGCATGACAAGCCATCGCGGACATAGCTCGGGTAGGCGGCGGGTCCTTCAGCACAGGTAGCGAGCCCCGTTGAAAGCCTCCGACTACCCACGCAATAAAAGCATGCGCTGCTATAACGTCTACCTCCTAGGACGACTGGGCCCGGTGCCCCGACGTATAACCAGTCTAGGCAGAAATCCTTGTCGACAAGGTGTCCAATGACCATGCACCTACGAGACATCTAGACTCACGTAAATGCATGGCCTATTTGTTGGTACGACTGGAACTGTACTTAGCAACTCGTGCTCTGAACCACCCTTTGCATTTCGTGCATCGGGGCGACGAGACTTCCAACCGAGGGAATGCCTCGTACTTCTTAACGTGGATAGGAACGCGAGACTCCCAACCGAGGGACCGCCTCGAAACATCGTAACGTAGATAGGAACGCGAGACTCCCAACCGAGGGACCGCCTCGAACTTCTTAACGTGGATAGAAACGCGAGACTCCCAACCGAGAGACCGTCTCGAACTTCTTTGAACTCGAGGGAACGACTACTACGTAGCCTTCCAACTTAACTTGAATAAAACGTGTTCCTTAAGTGCCATAGACCGTGGCTAACTTTACATCGTGCCAACCGTGGCTCGTGCCTTTAACTGACTTCTGTACAACGTGACGCTATCACCCAAGTCATACGTTGTATGACATCACTTGAGATCGTGGGACTATTTAACTTGACAACCGCAGAAAGAGCGGAAAGGCACTAGGAACATTTTAGGTCGATCGGCATAACTTTGCCTAACTTTTACTCAAGCCTACAACTTAACCTGAGGGACGAGCCAAGGCTATGCCAAGCCTTGCGCAGTGGAAACGTGCATGCTTTATCGAGCATTTACGTGGGCGACGCCTATGACTTAGGCTAACTCATCGTTTGTGTCGAATACCAACTTTTCCTTCTTCCAAGCCGCGAGATGAAGGACCGAGTGTCATTTTCAAAGCACGCTGAGCACCAACTCTAATCAGACCGTGGAACGTTTTCCAAGTTCTAAACTCGATTTCGATCCGTCGGGATAATTTCCTTTAGCTATGTGGATTCGTCTCTTTTATCATTAAGCCTACTTGTGCAAGTTGAAAACACGAATTATTATGTGAAGGCAAAGATGAGGCAAGTTCACCGAAACTACCCCACCTGAGCGATGTCTTTGAGTCGTCGTTGTAAGGCCAAGTTCGAACGCCGTCGGCGTTCCGATTCCTCCGATTGACTTTGCGGGACGTGGCACTACAACATACACCACTCAAAACAAGTCTCGTCCTCGAGACTTTCCTGAAGGCAAGCCATCCTACCATTTCTATGGCCAAGACTTAATCGTACACACTCCGCCTACGCATTTCTTCGATTTCGAGCCACGCTCGTGCTTATCGCTAACTTAGTCGTAAGGCACACCAATCGATCAATGAACATTCGAACTCCTCTCAATTCAATGATCATCAATATTTCTTCGAAACTCACGATCTCAAAATTCTTGACACTTTTTCGTTCCTCAAGTCTCACTTGATTCAACGTATCACTTAGTTGGATCGTGCACATATTCTAGGCGTTCCCAAAATATATACATTTCAGCCAAGCCTCGTGATAGAGAATCCGCCTTCACCACTCCAGTCGAATCGTGCACATATTCGGGCGTCCCTGATATACGTGCATGTCAGCCGAGACTCGCGAGTGGTGCCTCCGTAACTACTATCGCTTCGCGTTCGAACGTCTGTCTAACCGCTAGGCTATGTCTTTCGTCAGTACTGGAAATCATTGTTCCCAAACAACGATATCAACACTGACCCCATCCTAAGGTCAAACCAAATTAATGGTACGGAGTTTTTTATCCAAGCTCGCATCACTCCGATTTCTAAACATCAAGCATCGATTCCTTACGCACATCCCAATGTTCACCGTACGGGGTCCGAATCGTTTAGTGAAGTCATCCTATGATAACTCACGTTTCAACTGATTTCCTCGATAAGAACATATCGTCGTTCATCAAGCCATTTCGCATAGTCTATATCTTTGAACACGTTCGACATTAATTTACCTTATCATTCATTCTCAAATCAAGCACGCTATGACACAATTCATCTCTAAACCGTAATTCATATTTCTCGTTTCCGAAATCATCTATTCCAATTCACGTAATCGATCACAAGGTCGTCTGACTTAACAGTATGCCACGCTCCGATCTCACGCGAGTCCGATTATCCACGGTGGGCATGAATCACCATGCACGCTCCCGCGAGATAATCATTCTCATCGGGACATAACTCTTGTTTGTGTCTAGACTAGTTCATTCTCGATGCGCGGATTGGACCTACTCAATCCTCAAGTTTCATTTAATCATCACTTGCAAGTACTAACATTCTTGAGTTCTCCTTAGCATCAAGCCAACAAGTCGAGACAATCAAAGTTGCCGCGTTCTGACTTTTCGAGTTCGATCATTCTCGCGACATGAATCACCATGTCAGCGCTCACGCGGAACGATCGCCCCAAATCCGACGCAACGCATATGCGAGACTGAAGTCGCGCTCCCACAAGACAAGAATGTCGACGTTGTGGTTATCCGCGTAATCATCAAGATACGATCACTTTCATCCAACATTCGTCTCAACCAAAGTCCTAAGTATCACATCCATTTAGAACGATAACACTTGCGCGATCGTCATTCACCGTGTCAGAGTACCCCCGAGTTATCGCATATCGATCTTTGATACGCCTCAATACCATCGATGATATGCGTAACCTGACGATCTTTCTTTGCAACGAATTTTGAGTCATGCGAATGATGCTATCGTCCGATTGGAGAATCTCCTCGAATCGTTCACAATATCAATTCGTTCAAATCCGAAATCACGTATCGTTTATCGGTATATCTTAAGTCATCGACTAACGTATTTTCACAATTCGCATCATTACGTGCTAACTCAAACCATCGAGCAACATCGATTTCAATCCTCAAAGTCGTTTGCGTAACTTCAAATTTCAACTTTTTATCCACGCTATCTACCTGCCGTGCTAACTTTTAGTATACGATCCATATCGATTTCCTTCAATTTGATTTCATCTACTCAATCGTTTTTGCATTTCATACTCGCACAATCCTCAATCTTTCGTTCGAATGATTTTCAAGATGGACCATACACCACTCGAGATTCGAGTCATCAAATCTAGACCAAATCACGTTCGTATTATTCGCTAAGACATGTTTCGGATTCATTCGATGAATCCCTAGCATAATCGTTCACGTCGTATCGACGCACTAAGTCGTTCGCACTATTCCTCAAAAATTCAGAACAATCTTCCATGTACGCCTAAGCGTTAGTTTGATAACGTTCCTACCGATATACACTCCAAGTGTATCTCCATTCCTGACCAAGCGGTAATTAATATTGGTTGCGACTCGTTTGCACCAAAAGGTCGAGGTGCGCGATATGCAGCACAACTTAGCCAAAAGGCCGTACGTATGGCCATCCCGTATGAACTATATCCCGACTCTGTGCGCTCATTTGCTCATGTAGGACTCATTAGGCACGCATTTTCTATCAACTCAAGGTCGGCACCGTTCGGCCCAAAGGCCATCTTCTATCGATACGTTCGATTGAACACATGTACGAGCTTTCAAAAATATTAGAATTATTGTATAGACATGCCGAGGGACGTTTGAGAGAGAGCGCACCAACGATATCACATTGCGGAAGCACAATTCAGAGTTTGCGGAACAACGGAGTTAAAAAATTCAATCGATAGTCCAAGGACGTAAAGCCGTGCTCTGATACCATTATGTCACGCCCCGCTCCCGTAGGAGCGATCGTCCTCGCTAAGGCGTGATGTCGCACGAGCCTAGATTGCGCTCGTGCTAGACAGTTCCATAACGGCCGATTACATAGGCGACGACGGGGTCGTCGCACGGAAGTCCCAAGCAGAAACATTGAACACGCAGCAGAAATTTAGAACGAAACACAAGTTATGCAAAAGAAGCTCTTTTATTGATATCGAAACAGCGGTTACATTGGGGCGCAAGGTCGAGATTACAATCACTCAAATTTCACTCGTCTCACATTACAAATCACTCTGCTCTCTCTCATCTCTCGATACAATACTTGAATCCAGCGGAAGCTTCGGAAGGCGATGTCCATACATTATGTCCCGTATAAGTCTGGTCTTCACGCGGCTGCGCGCTTCGAAACGCCAAGGAACTCCGTGCCTCGGCGCATCCAAGCGAGCCCCGCACCATGAGCTTCTACCTGTGCCTGCACATAAACACTGTGTGGGTGTCAGTACTCAACTGTACTGGTGGAGTGAGCTCCTCGCCCACCCATACAAAGCCGACATGTTTATTTTACTTTGTGCAATACAAGCCCCTTTACGATTGTCTTTCTAGTCTTGTCTTAGGATCGATTTTTAGGACACAGACAATCAGCCTATTTAGTGTCATTAGACCGTCTTCGTGCTATTGCACCGATAACTTATTTACCTTGCCTCTAGACCGCTTCATGTTTACAATGTCAACGTACCGACTCATACTTGTCTCTCGTGCCATACTCTGGGACGTAATGACTCGGTCGTGTCAAATACTTGCCCGTTCCTCAAACATCGAGGCCGTGCCTCGCAGCGTAACCTGACTTATCCAAACTCGCCTTACGGCCCTTCCAGACTTAACTCGAAACGTCTAACACAACTTGTGGAACCGGTGTTGAGAACTCAAGTACAACGCCATATCTCGTGGCGAACACGTGTCTTTACGTATAGCCGAATCGTAGGCTTTATAATACTTTGGGTGCAACCGAGCACATATTTCACAACATATCGCATACCGTGCTTACGCTTCCTTTGTTACGACTGACATCGTGCATGCGGATTCGCCGCTTAGCACGTCAAATATCTATATGAAAGGCCACTGGCATGACAAGCCATCGCGGACATAGCTCGGGTAGGCGGCGGGTCCTTCAGCGCAGGTAGCGAGCCCCGTTGAAAGCCCCCGACTACCCACACAATAAAAGCATGCGCTGCTATAACGTCTACCTCCTAGGACGACTGGGCCCGGTGCCCCGGCGTATAACCAGTCTAGGCAGAAATCCTTGTCGACAAGGTGTCCAATGACCACGCACCTACGAGACATCTAGACTCACGTAAATGCATGGCCTATTTGTTGGTACGACTGGAACTGTACTTAGCAACTCGTGCTCTGAACCACCCTTTGCATTTCGTGCATCGGGGCGACGAGACTCCCAATCGAGGGAACGTCTCGTACTTCTTAACGTGGATAGGAACGCGAGACTCCCAACCGAGGGACCGCCTCGAAACATCGTAACGTAGATAGGAACGCGAGACTCCCAACCGAGGGACCGCCTCGAACATCTTAACGTGGATAGGAACGCGAGACTCCCAACCGAGGGACCGCCTCGAACTTCTTAACGTGGATAGGAACGCGAGACTCCCAACCGAGGGACCGCCTCGAACTTCTTTGAACTCGAGGGAACGACTACTACGTAGCCTTCCAACTTAACTTGAATAAAACGTGTTCCTTAAGTACCATGGACCGTGGCTAACTTTACATCGTGCCAATCGTGGCTCGTGCCTTTAACTGACTTCTGTACAACGTGACGCTATCACCCAAGTCATACGTTGTATGGCGGTACTTGAGATCGTGGGACTATTTAACTTGACAACCGCAGAGAGAGCGGAAAGGCACTAGGAATGACTTAGGTCGATCGGCATAACTTTGCCTAACTTTTACTCAAGCCTACAACTTAACCCGAGGGACGAGCCAAGGCTATGCCAAGCCTTGCGCAGTGGAAACGTGCATGCTTTATCGAGCATTTACGCGGGCGACGCCTATGACTTAGGCTAACTCATCGTTTGTGTCGAATACCAACTTTTCCTTCTCCCAAGCCGCGGGATGAAGGACCGAGTATCATTTTCAAAGCACGCTGAGCACCAACTCTAATCAGACCGTGGGACGTTTTCCAAGTTCTAAACTCGATTTCGATCCGTCGGGATAATTCCCTTTAGCTATGTGGATTCGTCTCTTTTATCATTAAGCCTACTTGTGCAAGTTGAAAACACGAATTATTATGTGAAGGCAAAGATAAGGCAAGTTCACCGAAACTACCCCACCTGAGCGATGTCTTCGAGTCGCCGTTGTAAGGCCAAGTCCGAACGCCGTCGGCGTTCCGATTCCTCCGATTGACTTTGCGGGACGGGGCACTACAAGATGTGTCCAAACCGAAATTCTTGTCAGACTTATCTGGCCGGGCCGGCCCGGTTTCAGTCACTACTAATGTCATCAATTTAGGGTTTGAGCCGATTCGATTTTTTTCAGCGGTTCGTCCGGACGGACTATCAGGCACATTTTTCAGACCCAGTCCGAGCACGGATTATTTGTGGACCGTATCGGATCTGTCCGTTGACAGGATCCGAGCCGATCCAGACCGAATTTGATCGGACGGGACCTGGACCGGCCGAATTGCGAGCCATCCGGTCCAATTAACACCTTGGTATTAAAATCCAGGGTCTAAATGACATAGATCCGACAGCGACTGTCAGGTTGAAAAGAAAACGCAGAAAGAACTCTCACTTTGCACCACATGATGGTGGGTCTCGATTAAGACTCGGATCCTTCTTCTTAGGAGCATATTCGGCAGAACAAATCGTGACCTCAGAATTACTAGCTTGTGGAGCGATGAATTTTCTTGTCCATTTCCACTGCTGGTTTAATTCCACTCTTTTTTTTTGGGGGGAAAATGAAATCAGTGGCAAACTACATGTTACGTGTCGGCCCTCCATTAATTGGATGTGTGTGAATGACGTTAGCGGAAGGTGCTGACATTTGATAGAACTGAACCGATCAATGGTGGAAGGGCGACACGTGATGTCGGTTCATGCGTCGGTTTCCTCCTCCGTCGGTTCGTTTAGAGTCTCTGACATGGAATAGCATTGAAAGGCATTTTCGTGCTTGTGAACTGTGACAACGCCCATCCAATGTTGGTTAACAATTGGTCTCGTTACGCATGTCCATCGGGCTTCTCGCTATGTTATGACATTTTGATAGAGTCAGGACCAAGGTCTTCTTGCTATGCAACACCTTAACTTGTGCTCTCTCCTCTATAGTACAAGTGAAAGAGATGAGAGAATGTTCAAGAAACTCTCCCATGGCTAGAAACACAGAAGGAAACTAATGGTGTCCAGAAAGCTTCTAGAAGACTTGGGCCACACTTGGTTCCGGAATCTGGATCATTCTGTGACAAGGACCGAAGTTTAGGTTACGTGAACCATCAAGGCAGCTTGGGCTATAGTGGGCCGTACGCGCTGCAGCCCACACAAAAGTTGACTCCAGAATGACGAAGAGAAGTTTGAAATGTATACTACTAACACACACATGCACAACAAGTTGGCACTTCAGGTCGGCCGAAGGTTGGATTATTCTATCAGAGAATTGCATTAGAGAAACATCAAAGTCTCGCAAAATTGTTATGAGAGTACAAAATTTGAATAAAAAATTATAGTTCGAGACACAAACGTTCATTGGAACAACGTAATAAATGTTTCAGCCATGTTTTAAAAAAAAATTACAATAAAAAAAATAGATCATTCGAAAGGACGTTTCTTGTGCATGCAAGCACTGAAAACTGTTGTTCTTCGGTTGGACCTTTGTTGTGCATATTAAATCTAAACCCATCAGCAATCCTTGTAATGGAATTGGTTATGATAATTAGCTCTCAATCCTTTTTCAGGTGGTAAAAAAATTATTTGTCGGAAAAACATCATTCGTGAGTAGGGCTGCAAATGAGCCAAGCCGATCACGAGCTGCTCGAAGTTCGGCTCGATAAAAGCTCGTTTGAGCTCGGTTCGTTTAGTTAACAAGTTGAACTCAAGCTTCATTTTCGAACTTGTTTTATAAACGAGCCAAGCTTAAGCTTAGAAGTATTCCGCTCGTTTGAGCTCGCGAGCTGGCTCATTTATGAGCTTCCGAGCTAGCTCGTTTAGAAGCTGGTTTAGGAGCTTATTTAGGAGCTCGTTTGTTCTTTATTATATATATATATATATATATATATATATATATATATATATATATATATATATATATATTGTGTGTGTGTGTGTGTGCGCGCGCTCTCGCGTTATATATATATATATATATATATATATATATATATATATATATATATATATATATATATATATATATATATATATAGTGTGTGTGTGTGTGCGTGCACGCTCGTATTATATATTTATGTCCTTAATAATTGACATTAATGAACTTTTTTAATTAATTTTTTATAAGTAAATTGTTAATATCACAGGTACTTGAATTCAAATCTAACTAAATTAAGATCGAGCTCGTTAAACTTGGAATCAAGCTTAATGAGATTGAAATAAAGTTGAGTGAGCTTGAAATGAAGCTTAACGAACTTGATTTTGAGCTTATCAAGCTTGCTTATCAAGCCAAGCTTGAGTTCAAACCAAGCCAAGCTCAAGCTTAAAATAAACAAGCTCGAGCTCTAAAATAATAAATTTATCAAGCTCGAGCTCGAGTTTGAGCTCGATTAATTCTATTCAAGCCAAGCTCAAGCTTACAAAAGCTTGGCTCGGCTTGGCTCGTTTGTAGCCCTATTCGTGAATGTTTTTCTAACAATTATGTAAAGAAAACGTCAGTCTGAAGGACATTTTCTACACATTCTTCGTGGAAGAACTAAGAAGGAATTACGGAATGATTAATGTCGTTAATACAAATACATGTATAGAAAACGATCTTAAGAAGGGTGGACGTTTTGGGTCTCTTACATTATTTCATCAAACTTTATGCTCTCTGACATGGTAGGCCCTGAGTTCATGGGAGCCCAAAAACGAACTTCCAAAAATGGAGAAACCATACATAATAAAAAAAAGGGTAAAACAAAAATAAATTAAAAAAATATATCATCTCTAATAATTGAACTAAAAATCTCAAATATGCAAAACTAACATAACAACCACTACACCATAATTGTTTTGTGCTGTATAGGGTCCATAAAACATACTAGATCTATTTTAAATATAAAGTATTAATATATTTATATTTAAATTAATTTTCTTTGGTCCACCGATTTTATGGATATTTGGTGGTCAATCTATCCTGATCTAGGATCTGTCGTGCTCTCAGAATAATTTCATAAAAAATTGATTCCTTTACCTTTAGGCCTCGTTGGTTCACGGATTTAAGGAACCAAGAAAAAAAAGTTGTTCATTTTCTTTATTTGGTAGCCACAAACTTGGGAATCAATTTCCCGACAAGGAAAAAAATTGGTGGGTATGGTTCTACTAAAGACCCATGGGATTGATTTTCCCTCCTACTTTTCCAACATTTATTACAAAAGTTATGACAAAAGTAACCATGTGTCATTGCTTATTTACCATTAATATTATTTTTATTTTAATATGTAAGGATTTATTGGAACATTGTTATATTTTGCTTTTCTTTTTTTAGATAATTTTTTTGTTTTACCAAACAACGGAAAAAAAAATGTGACAGAAATCTTACTTTTCCATTTCCATGAAAAAAAAAAAAAAACTCATTTCCTTTCCGTTGTATGTAGATTCTGGAATCACTTACCCATCTCTCTTGTGAAGTCTAGAGGTTACCTTGATTTGCTTCGGTCACTGCTCATGTCATCAAGTTTACACATATATATATATGGCATGAAAGAAGTAATTAATATTCCAGTATAGTTCAAGTCCAAGAAACAAAGACTCAAAATCAGTTGTTGGAAGCTCGGTTCTACTCTGCAAAGAAAGACTTCCAGCCATGGGATCAGAAGGCCACACTCTCAGCATGCTCTTCTTCCCTCTAATGGCCCAAGGCCACATGCTCCCGATGCTCGACATGGCCAAGCTCTTCGCCATGCGTGGCGTCGAGGCCACCGTCCTCACCACCCCGGGTAACGCCCCGCTCGTGCGGCCGTTCCTCGACCGCGCCAACGCCGGCCCGGTCGCCCGCCCCATGCGCCTCCGGCTGGTCCCGTTCCCCTCGGGCACCGGCCTGCCGGAGGGCTGCGAGAACCTCTCCTCCATCCCCGCCCGGGAGATGCCGAGCCTGCGCGTCGAGTTCTTCCGCGCCGTGTCGAGGCTCCGGGAGCCCTTCGGGTGGGTCCTCGGGGAGCTCCTCCCCGACTGCGTCGTGACCGACATGTTCCTCCCGTGGACCCGCGACGTCGCGGCGGGTCTCGGGATCCCCAGGCTCGTCTTCCACGGCACCAGCTTCTTCTCGCTCTGCGTCGCCGAGAGCCTGCACCGGCACAGGCCGCTCGAGACCCTCCCCGCGGAGGCCGAGACCCTCGTCATCCCCGGCCTCCCCCACCGCGTCGAGATGCTCAGGTCGCAAATGCCCAATCACGCCGAAGAGGCGCGGGAGCTCTTCGCTCAACTCAGAGAGTCGGAGGCCAAGAGCTATGGCGTGGTGGTGAACAGCTTCTACGAGCTGGAGCCGGACTACGCGCGGCACTACCGGGAGGTGGTCGGGAGGAGGGCCTGGCACATAGGCCCCGTCGCCCTGTGCAACAGGGACGATGACGCCGATACGTCCGCGCGGGGATACGAGGCCGCCATCCGCCGCGACGACTGCCTGCGGTGGCTCGACAGCAAGAGCGCCGGTTCGGTCCTGTACGTCTGTTTCGGGAGCATGAGCGACTTCGGTGCGGCCCAGCTCCGCGAGATGGCGCTGGGCCTCGAGGCCTGCGGCCATCCGTTCGTCTGGGCCGTGCGGAGCGACGGCGACGAGTGGGTCCCCGAAGGATTCGAAGAGAGGGTAGAGGGGAGAGGGCTCGTCATAAGAGGGTGGGCTCCGCAGATTCTGATACTCAACCATCCCTCGGTCGGAGGGTTCGTGACGCACTGCGGGTGGAACTCGAGCCTCGAGGGGGTGAGCGCCGGCCTCCCGCTGGTGACGTGGCCCCTGTTCGCGGAGCAATTCTACAATGAGAAGTTGATCGTGGACGTGCTGAGGATCGGGGTGTCGGTCGGAGTGAAGGAGTACGCTATGAAGCCGGAAGAGAGGGGACTGGTGGATGCCGCGACGATAAGGAAAGCGGCGGAGGAAGTGATGGGCAGCGGCGAAGAGGCGCAGGAGAGGAGGAGACGGGCGAGGGAGCTCGGAGAGGCGGCACGACGAGCGGTGGGGAAGGGAGGGTCCTCATACAAGGACCTGAACAATCTGATTGAGGAGCTGATGGAGAAGAACAACGTGAGTTCAAGAACAAACACCATTGATAATATAAGTATTTAAATTATGCATTTGTACTGTAAAGAATGTTTTGAAGTGGTTTCCACGAAAGATGTTTCAAAAGAACAATTTATTATAAAATTGGGAGCTATAATTGAAACAGAATGCTATTTGGGGATAATTGGGATAAATGAGATAATTTAGTCATGCTTTCGACAGCTATAATTTTTACTTCTTTTCCCTGAGAAAGGAACCAGCATTGAAGGGCATTTTCTTACCTACGAGTTACTCAGAAATGCAATACTTTTAAAGTTATTTAGACTTAACCGTAACTTGATATCATTAACTGTCACCCTCATTTTTTCGTATTTTTCGTATTTCGTATTTATACTCGTATCTGGATTTTTGGCATGTATTTTTATTTTCTCAACTTGTGGAATTTCGGTATTTCTCGTATTTTGGGTTTTGACTTGGCTCGGTTTTAATTGGATTGGGTTGGTTTGGTTTGGTTTAATATGTATTGGAACACCTTAGCCTATGTTCCACTTTCATTCCACCACAACCCACCCTCTTTATAATCCCCACCTAACTCTCTCTTTCTTCATTCATCCTCCATTAATTTCTTCTTCTTCTTCTTCCTTCCTCCACACAACTCTCCCAACCCATAGGCAAGTGCACCTTGCCACTACATGAGAACCCTATTTTATTTGTCCATTTGCTAGATTAGGACATGGTGATCAACATTAGTACTTGGCATTTTGTGATTTGGAGTCTCCATTGTTCTAGATCTAGGTTTTAGCTATTTTCGAATTTTGCATGGTTTGATCTATTTAAGTTGGATTTTATGGGTTTTTGATGTTTCCATGTGGAAGAGAATTCTATTTCACCAAAGTTAGAACTTTGGAAATCCGGATTTGGAGTTCGGATGGCCAAGTTATGAACTTTGGAGCTTTGGGTTCAACCATGGAGCTCTTGCTGGTTTGGAGGAGACTGTGAGCAGTGTGCAGAGCTTCTTAGCTTACGCCACTGAGCCTTGGGTACGCTTCCTGTTGGAAGCGTGTCTATTGCGTACGCAGCCTTGGGTACGCTTCCTGTTGGAAGCGTGCCTTGGTACGCAGACTTGAGCGTGCCTTGGTACGCAGACTTGTGCGTGCCTTGGTACGCAGACTTGAGCGAGCCCTGGTACGCAGACTTGAGTGTGCCCTGACTTGAGCGTACGCATGTCCTGAGCGTACGCTTCCCCCTGCGTGCGTGCTTTTGAGCGTACGCTTCCCCCTGCGTGCGTGCTTTTGAGCGTACGCTTCCCCCTGCGTGCGTGTTTTTGTGCGTACGCTTCCCCCTGCGTGCGTGCTTTTGTGCGTACGCTGCTCTCCTGCGTGCGTGCTTTTGCGCGTACGCTGCTCCCCCTGCGTGGTGCTTTTGCGTGTATGCTCCCCCTGCGTGCGTGCTTTTGCGTGTATGCTCCCCCTGCGTGCGTGCTCTTGCGCGTACACCCAACCCCCTGACCCCTTGCTTAACCCATTGGCTCTTGGAGTATTGGTTTTATTTCTCGACTTGGTTTCTCTTTTGTGGATTGGGTTTTTCTGAGATCTGTTCAACACAGCACGACTATCTTGACCCGACACGGCCTAACACGATTTTCAAGTGATTGTTTATGACTAGTACGGTTTTCGGGATTTTTTGTGAATTATGATCCTGGTATTCTCTGATCTCCTTGCCAGTGACCCGTAGTGGTGCACTCCTGACATGACCAACCTGACTTGATAGTGGCCCGTCGTGGTGCACTCTTGACAAGTACCTTGACATGATTTATCTTGATAACTTGATAGTGGCCCGTGGAGGCGCACTCTTGATTTGACTTGACTTGTAACTTGACCTGTAACTTGACTTGACTTGATGCTGTTGCGACGGCTAACACGACTTGACAAGAATAAGTGGCCTGGACACCGTGGATGAATGTGTTTGTACAAATGAACCTGTCTTGTCTTGCATCATGTCTAGGACATGAATCCCTGGTTTCCCACGGTCAGGGATTCATACTGAATATGGCTATGATTAATGACTAGACTGATCAAATAGTTCATGGAGATTTCCCAGTTACCCGTTGCCCCTTTGGTCCCGACCTTATATATATATATACTTGGGATTTGTTGCTATCCGTCGAGATGAGCGCACTTCCAGCCCGCCGTCGAGTGTGGTACCTTAGGACACATGTATCTTACTACAGTGTGTCTGCTATATCCTGCTATCTTTTCCTTTTTTTGCTGGGATCACTCAGATAGTAACAAACAGGTAACCGGACTTGGAATTCTCATTGCATCTTGCTAGTAACTAGGCCTGTGATAATCCTAGTTAGTTAAAGTAGCAAGCCGTATTTATTGCTTGGCCGTGATTGATTGGATGGAGTCTAGTCCCGCTTGTCCTGTCATGATCCTGTACAAGGTTATGACATGACATGACTGCTCGTGCTTTACCTTAATCATGATTAATTGCAGGTCCTGATTTCTTGTATTTTATCTTGCCGATAAATGGTGGGAGAAACCGAGTTCCGTTCAGACGAAGGGTTACAACCCCGATCCTTGTTTGGTTTACGGGTTGTAACCTGTTTATCTGAATAGTCCCATGGTTATCTCATCGTATATCATCCTATCATGCTCTTCCATATGTTCTGTCTTTTATCGATTCTGTACAAGATTGTCTTTTATATTCACCTATCTTGCTTTTCTTAAATTACTGTCTCTTATTATGTAATTATATTATTGTGCTAATTGCTGGCTTTAGTTCTTATTTAGTGGCCTCCTTTGTGGCACTTGCTCTTTCTGGGGTCTGATCCAGCTGGTTTTGTATGGCCAGATACCGGAGCAGCAGCAAAGGATCTACCTGTCTTCCAGCCCGATGGTGACCGCCAGGCGTAACCAGGGCAACGAGTGGGTTTTATTTTGCTCTCCCACTCCCTTGTAAAAATATTCTTTTGAGGCGTTTAGCCGCCGAACAAGTGTTAGCTCATTTGCAACTTTATTTACTGTCTGCCTACGGGCTGTAATCATGATTGGCAACTCGAGGTTGATCATGTATGACTTAACTCTTGCTAGTCCTTACATTTTGTACGACTAGCTTCATGATTATCTGGATATGTAATGTTTGGGACGCCTTACAATTGTATATTTGGTGATATGATATCTTGTGATTATTATTAGTTGGTTGAGATTGAGACAATAGGACAATTTATGACCTTAAGAGACTGATGGCTTGTAGATAAACCCTCACATATCTAGACAGTCGTGACCGTATGGTGAGATGGATTCCATTTCATTTTACGTAGCTGGCTATGTCTGCCCCCGCTCTCCAGTATTCTGGTTCTGGGGCGTGACATGGTTTAAGTGGTGGCCCATGCAGGTCTTGTCAATCAAGAAATGTGAGGGTTTACCGGATAGATGTCTCAATCTGTACTCGCCTTTGATCTCCACTCGTATCTTCTTATTTCCTTGAATCCCTGACTTGATAACATGCTTGCTTCATTGTTCTATCCTGGTCCTTCCTTAATATTCCTGATGTCCTTACTTCAGCGGCATCGCTCCTGTTGATCAGCCAGAAGAAGTTCGGCCGGCAGACCAGCAACAGCAAGAAGATCAAGATCAGTCCTCAGCAGCCGCCTCTCGAGCCATGCCTTCGGGAGAACCAGTGCCCCCAGTCCAGCCAGTTCAGCCAGCAGGGTCAGAGGATGGGGTCTTGGTAGGGCTCATCCGTGAGTTGCTTGCGTCTCAGGACCGTCGAGGTGATGCCTTGCAGCAAGCAGTACAAGAAGCTATGAGCGGAAGTGGTCCTCGAGGGAATAGTGCGGTCAACAATTTCAAGCGCCTGAACCCTCCCTTCTTCGACGGCAGCGAGGATGCTATTGCTGCAGATGCCTGGCTACAGGACATTGAAGTTATCTTGGAGGCAGCCAGGACCCCTGAAGCAGAGAAGGTGGCAGTGGTGCGCCTGCAGTTACTAGATCTAGCCCGCAGCTGGTGGGCTATGCAAGCAGCGAGTTTGGGTACGCCTGTCATGTGGGCGGTATTCAGTGATATGTTCCAGACCAAGTACTTCGACGCAGTGGCTAGGTATGACCTGCAGACCAGGTTTAGTAATCTCAGGCAGATGACCAGGACGGTCGACGGATATGCGGCCGAGTTTTCAAGGTTGAGTCGGTTTGCTCCCACCTTGGTGGCAACCTAGCTAGACAGAGCACGTCGGTTTCAGCAGGGGCTCCACTTGGAGATCATATTGGTAGTAGAGCAGTTCGAGCACACAACTTTTGATGCCGTCTTGCGAGCAGCGAGGAGGCATGAGTACACTTCCCGAAGGATAGCGGACCGGACCGGAGATCGGAAGCGGTCTCACGACCAGATGAACCAATCCTCAGCACCGGCCCCGGCAGCTAGGGCCTTGACTATTGGAGTTCCCCAGAGGACAGATTTGGTTACCTCCTTACAGCATTCTGCCCCGACCTATCCCCAGCAACAGAAGCAGAAGCGGCCTTTCGCAACGGGTTGTTCTCATTGCGGGAAGCCCGAGCATGTTGTTACTGAGTGCCGTAGAGCACAGGGATTGTGCTTGGTTTGTGGTTCGCCAGGCCACATGATAGGATCTTGTCCGTTCAGAAATAGATCATCGTCGACAGCAACTAGTCCCTCGGTTATGGGACCAGCACCAGAACCAGCTCCAGTTCATCAACCACAGCAGCTTCCGTTCCCGGGTCCATTGCCGTCTCAAGCCCAGGCCTTCCAGCAACAAAGGCCTCAGCAGTTCGCCCTCGCCCAGGCCCAGATCCAGAATCGGCAAAGAGGTATCTGTGTCCTATTATCTTGCTTTCCGCCGTTGTTATGCGGGACATGTGTCATGTTTTATGTGTCCTAATTATAACGGTATATCCCGGGTCCGAGCCATGTCCTAGAACATTCGAAAACGGTTATTGGTACCAACCTTTTCGTATGAGGAAAGGCCCGTGTCCCTGTTTGACCAAGGGGGGAGACCTCAAGCGCAAGACTATCAGTTTAGTTCATGTTGCTTGAGTTCATCGCTCCTTGGGAGAGTCAAATGTAGGAGTGTGAGGATGATATCCGATCACGTTATCCCTACCTGTTTGACTCGTGAGGTATAATGTCTTTCTTATGCCTTACGTTTTCCCTTCCTTGCTTGCATTGTATGATTGTATGATTGAACTGCTTAGTGTAGCTTGCCTGTGCTTAGTGTAGCTTGTCGTGGCAATCTCTAGCTCCTTGATTAAATTCCGAGGACGAAATTCTTTTAAGGTGGGTAGAGTTGTCACCCTCATTTTTCCGTATTTCCCGTATTTCGTATTTATACTCGTATCTGGATTTTTGGCATGTATTTTTGTTTTCTCAACTTGTGGAATTTCGGTATTTCTCGTATTTTGGGTTTTGACTTGGCTCGGTTTTAATTGGATTGGGTTGGTTTGGTTTAGTTTAATATGTATTGGAACACCTTAGCCTATGCTCCACCTTCATTCCACCACAACCCACCCTCTTTATAATCCCCACCTAACTCTCTCTCTCTTCATTCATCCTCCATTAATTTCTTCTTCTTCTTCCTTCCTCCACACAACTCTCCCAACCCATAGGCAAGTGCACCTTGCCACTACATGAGAACCCTATTTTATTTACCCATTTGCTAGATTAGGACATGGTGATCAACATTAGTACTTGGCATTTTGTGATTTGGAGTCTCCATTGTTCTAGATCTAGGTTTTAGCTATTTTCGGATTTTGCATGGTTTGATCTATTTAAGTTGGATTTTATGGGTTTTTGATGTTTTCATGTGGGAGAGAATTCTATTTCACCCAAGTTAGAACTTTGGAAATCCGGATTTGGAGTTCTGATGGCCAAGTTATGAACTTTGGAGCTTTGGGTTCAACCATGGAGCTCTTGCTGGTTTGGAGGAGACTGTGAGCAGTGTGCAGAGCTTCTTAGCTTACGTCACTGAGCCTTGGGTATGCTTCCTGTTGGAAGCGTGTCTGTTGCGTACGCAGCCTTGGGTACGCAGACTTGAGCGTGCCTTGGTACGCAGACATAAGCGAGCCCTGGTACGCAGACTTGAGTGTGCCCTGACTTGAGCGTACGCATGTCCTAAGCATACGCTTCCCCCTGCGTGCGTGCTTTTGAGCGTACGATTCCCCCTGCATGCGTGCTTTTGTGCGTACGCTTCCCCCTGCGTGCGTGCTTTTGTGCGTACGCTGCTCTCCTGCGTGCGTGCTTTTGTGCGTACGCTGCTCCCCCTGCGTGCGTGCTTTTGCGTGTATGCTCCCCCTGCGTGCGTGCTTTTGCGTGTATGCTCCCCCTGCGTGCGTGCTCTTGCGCGTACACCCAACCCCCTGACCCCTTGCTTAACCCATTGGCTCTTGGAGTATTGGTTTTATTTCTCGACTTGGTTTCTCTTTTGTGGATTGGGTTTTTCTGAGATCTGTTCAACACAGCACGACTATCTTGACCCGACACGGCCTAACACGATTTTCAAGTGGTTGTTTATGACTAGTACGGTTTTCGGGATTTTTTGTGAATTATGATCCTGGTATTCTCTGATCTCTTTGCCAGTGACCCGTAGTGGTGCACTCCTGACATGACCAACCTAACTTGATAGTGGCCCGTCGTGGTGCACTCTTGACAAGTACCCTGACATGATTTATCTTGATAACTTGATAGTGGCCCGTAGAGGCCACTCTTGATTTGACTTGACTTGTAACTTGACCTGTAACTTGACTTGACTTGATGCTGTTGCGACGGCTAACACGACTTGACAAGAATAAGTTGTAGGAGCGTAAAAAGTGCTTCAAAGAAAGAGTCATCTCATTCGTAAGTGGCCTGCTTTACGCCTAACAGAACGGGTAATTTCTTTACGCCCAAGACAAGGCTAATTGTATTACACCTAAGCAGATTGATCATTTTACGCTTGGGTCTACACCGGTGATTTTACGCCAAGGACTGAGCATCCTCTTTCACGCTGGACAAAAGCTATCAAATCTCGCATTTAATGCAGACTTTGACATGAAGATATCAATGATGGCATTTACCACAGAATTCAATGGAGTTTGTCTCATACAAAGACCATTGTTGTCGTTTATAGAGATCGAGCTACTTTACGCTCACTGAATGGTTTCTTTTACGCACGTAGTTTTACATGAGTCCTTACGCTCATAAAAAAAATGTGTGCGTGAAGTCTATTTGAGCCATTTTACTCTCAAGGTTATTCAATAACCACTTTACGCTGGAAACCTATGACAGAGCTAGTTTACGCTCATCTTTTTACGCCCTATTCGTTCTGGCCAGTTTGGAACGTGGTGTGCCTACGTGGTCTTCATGCCACATATTTCGAAGAACGTGTGTACATGTATCCTATTCTTACTGAAATGATGGGACACGTGTCAGCATATACAGAGGATGACTCTGATCGTGGATGGCAGTTGTTAGCGTAAAGACAGATTTTGATGCCCTTTTACACACGGAAGCCCCAGTCTATAAATAGACTCATTTTTCTCATACAACACACACGGAGAGACAGGAGAGAATACAGAGATCAGAGCTTCGAGATTTTGATTCTCTAGAGCATCCTTCTTCAATTTTTTTTCTTCCAGAACAGAGTGAAGCAAAGCAGGAAAGCATTCGGCCTCGCCATCAGTGCCCAAGTGCGTCGATACCTTTCTGGTGCATTAGTTCTTCCAAATTGTTCTACTTCAAGCAGTGATCTTCATCATCATCATATGGTCCAAGGAACAAAGTGATCATTTACGAATCAGACTTCCATAGCAATACTTTTCCAGAATCAAATTTGTACTTCTTGTACTTTTTTTTTCTTGTTTTTGTTTTCAAAAGCCAATTCCTCCCAGGCATTTTGTTAAGCGAAACAAAAATGGCGACTCTGCTGGGGACGACCTTCTCTTCTGACGAGGAGGTGATTGCTCAATATGATGATGTTTCGGTCGGTTCGACCAAGAAGACTCTGGTGGCGCACTTCGACCAGACTGCCTATGAAGAAATGCTCCGAACTAGGGGTGGTTCTCGCCACTCCAATGTTCAAAAGTCTCGCAAAGCACGAAAAGTTTGGATTCCCAAATCCAAAGTGATTTCTGATCTCTCTGCTGCTTCTGATGACAAGGGAATTCTTTCCACTCCTGTCGTAGGGGCTCCCGTTCATAACGAGGCAGTCCCTACTTCAAAGTTGCACTCGAAGTGTCACGATTTATCTCCCGTTCGTAACGGTGAAGATAACCAGGTTTCACGCCCACTGCGTAAAAATCAAGTTTTACGCTCAGTGGATAAGAACCAAATTTTACGCTCAGTTCATAAGAATGAGTCTCCCATTCGTAATGGGGCAGACTCTAAAGTTTGTGCTTCTGGGTGTAAGAATCAGTCTCCCGTCGGTGACGTGGTAGGCCCAAATAAATTACGCTCCTCGCGTAAAACAAAATCTCCCATTGGTAACGTGGTAGATAACAAGATTTTACGTTCCATGCGTAAAGATAAATCTCCTGTCTATGACAGTGTAGATGAAATTCACAATGATGCTCACATGTCAAATGTGAATGTATCTAAACGTGTGCAGCGTAAAAATATTGTTGGTAAAACTTCTGTTCTACACCAACAACCCTCTTATACTGCTTTACGCAAGGTACCAAACTTACAAATCACACGCCAAGAAAATGGAGTCCTGCATGTTAAATCTCAAGATTTACGCACACAATTCCAAACGCGTAGAAATGTACAATTTGGTTCTGCGAATGCAGCCAGTAATCTTCTCTATACACAAGGGACTAAACGTTTTTCTACCCCAAATGTAATAAAGAAGAATACTTCATCCACTCCTTCTGACTTGCGCGAATTGCTAATGCAAAAGCGTAAGAATAGACAATCTCCGGTGACATTCCCCCAAGAAAAACATCTTTGTGAATACCACCAGGTTGTGATCAACTGTTGTTGTTCAGCTTCAAGACGATCAGTTTTTGATCGGTTGAGTTTCAATGCACCTCCACATCAAGCTGAAGACCAAGAACATGAGTTGCCATATGTGTCAGTCAACATGGCATCTCATACTAACAGAGGACGACATCCAAGACGGAACACGTCCCAAACTCCAAGTCAACAACAGTTCAACAGGCTTCTTGATTCCTTTGAAGGAGTATATCTGAATACTCGATCAAGAAGACAAAGACAATTGCAGACTTCTGATTCAGAAGCTGGGGGTACTCAATCTTTTGAGTCTGATACCGACAGCGTGGATTCGTACTTCTATACAAATTCTTCTGTATCTTCAAGAGAGGTTGAATCCTACGCTATTGGAGATGAACTAGAGACGTCATCTGCTAATACAGAACAACGTCTCACTGCTGTTGAACAATCACTGAAGGATATGCTTAATATGGTGCAAAGCATGCATCAAATAATTTTGAATCAGCAAATTGCTCAACCGACAATAGTGACACCGACACCAGTAGCAGCACAAACTCAAGATAGTCAAGGGGCTGAAATACCTTTGAACATTCAAGAGCCTGCTGCTAATCAAAATTCTGCATCTCCGGATCCCATCATTCCAGAAGATGTACCACCTCCAGTGGGGGTCATGGTACATCCAACGACTACTCAGTCAAATATGCTTCCTCAAACCAGTGAAGCCATTCAAGCAGTGCGTGAACTTAAAGCACAGTTTAAAGTTTTAAGGCACAAAGATCAACTCCAGAGGTTAGGGATTAAGCAACCTTATCCTCCTCATTGGAATGATGTACCCTTTCCACCGAAGTTTAAGCCACAATCCATGGTTTTGTTCGATGGAAAAGCATCTCCCAGTCAATATATCAATTACTTTGATATTATGACTGTACACTTGCAAAAAATGATGCTCTTCTCACTCGAGTGTTCATTGGGTGCCTGACGGGTTCAGCTTACGACTGGTATCGTAGCTTACCCGATAACTCTATTTCGTCTTTTGACGAATTCAAAGCAATGTTCCTCTCCCGCTTCTATGAAGGAGGTATGGACATGAACATGTCCTCCTTGATAGAAATCAAACAAAAGGAGAAAGAAGATACTCGGACGTTCATTGAACGTTTCCGACAAGCTACTCTAAAGATGCCCACTGGTATGCCAGATTCAGCGTTGATTGACACATGCAAGATGAATCTGCGACCATCCATCGCTGTCTTCACGGGTTCCCAATTCACAGATTGGGCTTTGTTCATCATAGCAGCAGTTTCTGCCGAGACTAATGGTAGGTTGGCTCGCGAACATGGGATGATTTTCGCTTCAGAAGATAAAGGGAAAAAAAATAATCCTGGCAATAATCCTGGCAATCGTAATGTGAAAGGAAAAGATACTCTTATGGTCAATCTTTCCAAGAACAAAACGACATCAAGTAATCAAGAATCTTCCAGGCCAAAGGAAGAATACTCCTTTGACGAAAGCGATATCCCAGGGATATTCCAATGTCTGGTGAAAAGTGGTAAACTTCAGATTCCAGAGCCAAAGAGGCCTAATGAGGTGAATCTGACTGACAATCCCAAGTATTGTATCTATCATAGATACATTAATCATCCTACCAGTGCTTGCTATGTCTTGAAAAAGAAGATCCAAGAGCTGATAAATGGTGGCGCCATCGCTTTAACCAATGATGACCATACGGTGACAACCAATATGGTTTCTCTTCAGTTTGGGGATTTTTCTCCATAGCAAGTCCCAGATGGAATTATCCCAATCCCGAAGGCGACGATGAAGATTGTGAATATCCCGCCTACCAGGAAAGAAAATACAGGATTGGTGCTTCTCACATTGAAGAATGGTGAAATCATGTGGGTACATCCTGACTTAGTGCCTGAATTGGAAAATGAAGGTAAAACTTCAAAATCCAAAAAAGGCAAGAAAGTCAAAACTTGCAACATGATTTCTCATATTATCCCAGATCCTGATGACTTGGATCACCTATGGGACAGCCTTCCTCTAGAAGATAGACTGAAAGGACTAAACATCTGTCCTCCAAGTCTAGCTCCTCCTACCAAGCTCAAGCTTACTCATCAGCAGTGACTAGCCATAAATAGTATTCCTTTATACCGGGCACAACAAGTCTTTGCTGCTTATGAAAAAGCTCCAACAAGAATTTCTCCTCGTATCCCGAATCCTTCTCCTCCCTTAACTACAGAGACGTCTGTACTTCATTCTCCTATAGTTGCAGAGATTCATTCCTCTTCCTGTGCTGAAACACCTGTTCAAAGTCCACTGCCTATCCATTTGTATAGTCCGCAATCTGTTATTCTCATGAAGAAGATGGGTTACGACTTCCAAAAGGCAGAAGGTTTGAACCATGATAAAGGAATACGTCTTCCTTTACAAATTCAAAATCAGAATTCTACCGCTGGATTGGGTTCTGAAGTTCCTCGTAACAATCCTCACAAGAAGAAGGCTAAAGGAAGAAAGACTAAATCCTGTAATATGGAACTTTCTTCTCCTGAGTCTGAAGAAAAAACTTTTGCTGGTACAAGATCTGGAAAAGAGTACCACAAAGACTATGAAGGATCCTCCAAAGAAGCAGAAGATGTAGTGGAAACACTACCGGTTCAACCTTCTCATGTTCCTGCTAAACCGTCTGTGGTTGAAAAGGGGAAACAGAAGGCAGTACACTTTGATATCCCATTGAAGTCTGCTTCCAGTCAGGGGGTGACAATGAAGCCTTAAAAGTTCGATATTCTAGCTCAGTTAGCCAATGCTCCGGCTAGATTGTCTATATTTGAACTGCTTCGCCTCTCCAGAGAAAGCATAGAGACTTTGAGTGAAGCTTTACTTCAAGCAGATTCGTGCTTAGCTCAACTCAAGACTCCCGATAATATGCCAGTGTCATGTCCACAATGTCATAGCGTGATGGAAGCAATTCCCAACATCATCTTTACACAAGAGGATATGCTATTGAAACACAACAAGCATGATAGGCCTCTGTGCTACACTGGATATATCGGATCCACTAAAATTGACAGGATCTACATTGATCCCGGGTCCTCAATCAGCATAATTCTTCAGAGTATGCTACCCTGAGGATTCCTACTAGTGAGCTGACTTACACTAGTACCACTATTGTTGGTTTTTTAACTCTGGCAAGAGTAAGCCACTGGGGAAGATTCGGTTGCAGATTCAGATTGGTGATCTTCGAACCATGGTAACTTTCTATGTTATCAACTCGGATGTATCCTACAATATTCTTCTTGGAAGACCGTGGATTCATGAGCACAATATTGTGCCTTCAACTCTCCACCAATGCTTCAAATATATGGATTCCCAAGGAGTTGTGAAAACTGAATTTGCTGATATTAATCCTTTCAAGGGTGTCGAAGCCTACTTCTCTGATTCAAGGCTTTATAAACAAGAGCATATGAAAGAGATATCAGACATGGCTGAAGAATTATCATCTGAGGATCAGTCTATTAATGAAGATCCGCCAGATGAACAACCCTTGAAGATCATGGTCAAGGGACGAATCCAATCTCAACTTGTCAATGATCAACCTTTGATAATCAAGGTTAAAGGAAGAACTCAAACTTCATCTGAGGAATCAATAAAAATTCTTGTTAAGAGCCAAGTTCAACCTTTTATGATCAAAGTCAAAGGGCGTACTTCTGGTACGAATAATCCAGAATCACCATTGATCGTCAATATTGGCAATTTTACGCAGAAGACGGATGATGGTCCACCGTTGACTAATCCGAAGCGTAGCAATCAGACTGTAAATGATGTAAATATTGATCATCTCTTTGATATCAATGAAGATTTCCTTTTCGAGTATATGGCTGTCAAGTTTATTGAGAGAATGACTTTATCTTCTGATAATCAAAGTCATCAATATAAAGACAACATAGATTCCTCATATGATGAATCTAGTTAGATATTCTCAGTCAATATGGTTCAAACCGATGATGAATCAGAGCCATTTGAGAATGATCCTTGGGCTCAACAGATGGATACTCAATGGGAACTTCGTTTTGAACAGCGACAACCACCTACAGAAGATGAGGTTATCTAGATCGATGTTGGAAATAGAATTATGCCCAAACCAATATTCATCAGTAAGAATCTTTCTGAAGATGAAAAGGAAGAATTGACAAAACTTATCAAAGATTATATTGACATTTTTGCATGAAGTTATGAGGATATGCCAGGACTAGATCCTAAAGTTGCTACTCATAAACTTAATATTTTGCCTAACGTCAAACCTGTAAAACAACAGCAACGGCGCTTTAGACCAGATATGATGGATGCAATTGAAGCAGAAGTCAAAAAGCTGATCACTTGTGGTTTCATTCGTAAAGAACAACACCCTGATTGGGTGGCCAATATTGTTCCTGTTATGAAGAAGAACGGAAAAGTCCGAGTTTGTATTGACTACCGAGATCTTAATACAGCTTGTCCAAAGGACGAATTTCCAATTCCCATTACTGATGTCATGATAGACAATACATGCGGTTTTGAACGTATGTCTTTCATGGACGGATTCTCAGGATACAATCAGATCAAGATGCATCCAGAAGATGAGAAGCATACATCTTTTCGAACACCCCTTGGGGTTTTCTGCTATACGGTTATGCCGTTTGGTCTTAAAAACGCCGGTGCCACATATCAACGGGCTATGAGCAATATCTTTCAAGAACATCTACGGAAAATAGTTGAATGCTACGTAGATGACATTGCTGTTAAAAGTCGGTCAAAGAATGATCACATTCAAGACTTGAAGACAGTATTTGAATTGATGCGTCAACATCAATTGAAAATGAACCCTACTAAATCTTTCTTAGGGGTTTCCAGTGGCAAGTTTTTAGGATTTGTCATTACCTCTCAGGGTATCCATGTTGATCCTGATAAGGTTAAAACAATTCTTGAAATGCACCCTCCTCGTAATCTGAAAGAACTCCGTGGCTTCCAGGGCCGTATTGCTTATATTAGAAGATTTATATCTAATCTTTCCGAGAGATGTCAACCTTTCTCCCGACTATTAAAGAAAGGAGTATCTTTCGTCTGGGATGAAGCATATCAAAATGCCTTTAATGACATTAAACAATATCTTACAAACCCACCTGTTCTGGTACCTCCGGTGATAGGAAGACCATTTTTGCTGTACGTTCGAGCCTTGGATCATTCACTTGGCGCTCTTCTGGCACAAAAAAGTGATATGGGTCATGAACAAGCAATATATTATCTGAGCAGAATGATGGTAGGAGCTGAACACAGATATACTCCTGTGGAAAAGGAATGTCTAGCTTTGGTTTTTGCCGTCCAAAAGACAAGGCACTATGTCACTGGGCAGACTATTTATGTCATCTCCAGAATAAATCCTATTCGGGTATTGATGAGAAAACCATGCATTCTTAATTCCAGGTTAGCTACCTGGGCGATGTTACTCACTCCTTATGACATGGTCTATGTGCCTCAAAAATCAGTAAAGGGCCAAGCGTTAGCTGATTTCTTAGTTGCTCATCCTGTACCTGAAACTTCGAAGTTATATGAAGACATTCCAGACGAAGTAGTGGATTGCAACATGGCTTTGAAAAATGACATATGGCAATTATATTTTGATGGAGCATCACGAGTGGGACCTAAAGGCAATATTGTCTCTGGGGTAGGAATTGTCTTGGTTTCTCCTGACAAAATGGTTATATACCGTGCCTATTCTCTTAATGAGCCGTGCTCTAACAATGTAGCAGAATATAATGCTCTATTGATTGGTCTCCAAGTAGCAAAGCAATTGGATATCGGATTCCTAGAAGCTTATGGAGATTCACAATTGATCGTCAATCAAGTTAGATGGACGTATGAAGTCAGAAATCCTGATCTCATCCCTTATCATCAGGTGGTAGTCGAGTTGGTCCTTTCATTCAAAGGATTCTTCATTGAATTTGTGCCACGTTCTCAGAATGTAGAAGCTGATGCTCTTGCCAGCTTAGCTGCAGATTTGGCTGTCCCGATCCGAAGGCAAAATACAATTACTTTGTTAGATCGAGACTTGTTCTGTGTGAAGAGTAATCTGCATATTGAACAAAGTTATGTTACAGAGGCAAGTTCCCAGCAGGAAGATTGGAGAACACCATTTATTGATTATACAGTTCATGGAATTTTGCCTGAAGATCCTAAAGAAGCTGCATCAATTAAAAGACGATCATTTCGATTCTATTACGATCCGTCTTTACATATGCTATATCGTCGTTCATATGACGGACTCTTGCTGCGTTGTCTTTCAGAAAGCGAAGCCAAACAAATACTGCGTGAGGCTCATGATGGTGTCTGTGGTGCTCATCAACCGGGTCCAAAGTTGCAAGATTGTATTCGAAGAATGGGGTATTATTGGCCCTCTATGATAGCAGATGCTGTAGACTATGCCAGAAGATGTAAAGCATGCCAGATTCACGCAGACTTTATTCATCAACCTTCTGAATTTCTACATCCTACAGCAGCCTCTTGGCCTTTCGAAGCTTGGGGTATGGACATCATTGGTCCTATTAACCCCCCTTCTGTCAAAGGACATCGGTTTATACTAGCTATAACCGATTACTTTTCAAAGTGGGCAGAAGCAATTCCACTTGTTGAAGTAAAGACATCTAATGTAGTCAGCTTCATTAAACATCATGTCATTTATCGTTTCGGGATTCCTCGACGAATAATTTATGACAATGGACCACAATTTGCCAGCCAGGTATTTTATCGGTTCTGTGACAAGAACCGAATTTAAAATTTGGCTTCTACGGCTTATAATCCTGCTGCTAATAGTTTAGCTGAAGCCTTCAACAAAACGATCATCAAACTTCTCAAAAAGTTTGTCTCTTCTAATAAAAGAGATTGGAATGAGAAGCTTGGAGAATGTTTATGGGCATACCGAACAACAGTCCGGACTCCTACTGGTTTTACACCATTTTTACTGGTTTATGGATGTGAAGCTGTCCTTCCATTGGAAATCCAGATCCCTTCTCTTCGAATCGCTATTGCTAATGAGCTAACTATAGAGAATAATGATCGCTTACGCCTCCAAGAACTTGAAGGATTGGACGAGAAGCGTCTTCAAGCACAACAGCATATTGAGCTATATCAAGCCCGTATATCTCGAACATTCAATCGTAAAGTCAAAGAGAGGGTATTCAAAATTGGCGAGCTTGTGTTGGCTGTCCGGAGACCAATGGTGATGACTCACAAAAGCAAAGGGAAGTTCCAAGCGAAATGGGAAGGCCCGTATGTGATTGAGTCCGTGTTCTCTAATGGTGCTTATCGGTTGTCAAAACCCAACGGAGATCTACTCATGCTGCCGATCAATGGCAAATTTCTTAAGAAATACTATGTATAAAAAGAGAAGACAGGACAAAAATAAAACTTCTTTTATTATTTTTGCTCAAGATAAAAGATTAAGGACGAGGGCCACTCCCTTTCTTATTGAATACATAGTCAGCCAATGCATAGAAGGCATCGTTTCCTGAACTCATAAAAAATTGGCAGACAGCCATCCTCAATGCTTCTCCTTCAGGAGTTTTCCCTGGCTCTACTAGGAAAGCAAGAATGTCCTGGGGCGGCTTGGGCGTAGAAGAACTGTTGCCTACTTCAGTCGGGCTTGTCACTATCGGCTCAGCGGGGCATGTCTCAATGACGTCCTCAATGTCCCTAGAGACTTCATTCTTTTGCTGTGCATCCTCAGAAGACATTCTCAATTGAGGAGCGGAAATGAGAATGAAAAGGTTACAGAGAGTTCTCGCCTATTTATAGAAGAGGATTATTAATGAACTGGTCTCTGAAATTAAAAATAACTTTTCATTTCCGAAAGGACCCGTTCGTTCATATTACTAGGTTCATCCATTTAATTATGGAACTGAATCGTCCTTTCTTTTCCCGAGAAATACGTTGATTCGTCCGTCATGTATGCTCACAACATCTATCATTTTATGCCCCAGCTACCAAGGTTTGGTTAAGCTGACTTCTCGTCTCCTGGGAGAAAATTTTTAAATCTTCTATTCTTTATCGATTGATTAAAAAATGGGATTAGTTATTTATCATGTTTTTATAACCTCTGGATAAATGCTAAATCTACCTACTTTTCTTATCTATCATTTTCCATTTGACCTCTGCATAGAAATCAATCTAATTTTCTTTTGAGTTCCCACACACTGTCATGTCCATATTACCTCTGATAGTATTATGAACTCTAAATTAGAAAAGAAGATTTCATAATCTATCATGTCCATATTATATCCAGATAGATACAAATCATCGAGCATAGAAGAATTATCATTTCCACTCTCATATCATCATAAAAGTCTATTACATTTCTTAGACTTTTCTTTACAATGGAAATCTATTACATCTTGGATTTTCATTCTATACACCAAATAATAACCTAATAGAGATCTATTTTCTTCTCTGGATCTTCTCCGTCGGGTTCGTTGTTGGTGGCAGTTTCTTACTGTCTGAGCCCCCGTGGTTATCAGAACAGTAGGAATCAAACTCTGGTCTTATCTCTCAGACAAGAGGAGAACCCCAGAGTATGGCAGTCCGAAGGCGTGTTGCTGTCAACACAATTGGTAGATTAGTGGCGGCACCTCAAAGGAGATAGGAACGTATCCAGCATTGGGATACGATTCCTAGTTCTGTCGTGAAAGGAACTCTACTACCCGATTTCTCGGGGTAGAGTTGACTCCACCATCCAACTCTCCTTGTATAAAGGCTCTTCCTACCGACAGAGGAAGACCCTTCTATCTCACGAAGAGTTCTGAGTTGTCTGATTTGCGCGTCAAAAGTGCATGAGCTCCCTGATGTGGGTGTCAGAAGAACGCTCTTCACAGCGTCAAAATCGCCAATGCCAGTTCTGAAAAAGCTCTTCAGCCAAGCTTCTGCAGAAAACAAAGAAGAAGAAGTGTCATCAAATGCGTATTGAACGCTAACTAAAGACAGATAGCAAGGTTTTTACGCCAGCACTTCACAAGACTTCTTACGCCATTGCTTCAGCAAGGCTTTTTACGCCAGTGCTTCAGCAAGGCTTTTTACGCCAGTGCTTCAGCAAGATTTTTACGCCAGTGCTTCAGCAAGGCTTTTTACGCCAGTGCTTCAGCAAGGCTTTTACGCCAGTACTTCAGCAAGGCTTTTTACGCCAGTACTTCAGCAACGCTTTTACGCCAGTGCTTCAGCAAGGCTTTACGCTCGTAAAATAGCTGTTTTCAAAACAAGAAATTCGAAGACAGATATTTACTTACGATCGAACTTGCCACTTGAGTTGAAAGGTTTGGCTCTAATGATGGTTGAATCTGCGTCTAATGATTGTACATGCAAAGGAACGCTGTTGGAAAGCTCTGCCATTTCTTATTTGAAGAACAACATTGCAGAAAGCTATCTTCAGGAAGATGAGTACGAGAATATATGAAACATTCTCGGCTATTTATAAAGACTGAAGAAATTATTAAGATGAGTCTATTTCGGGAGAAGATCTTGTTTAAAGGATCTTGTAACCATAAGATAAACGCCACGTGTTGGTTTGTTTCTCGGGAATCAACAATCACGGAAGCAGTCAACAGAAGTGCATAAACAAATGCGCATTCATAGATGGGGTTAAAACATCAAATATTTTATTTGAATTTTGCGCTCATCAAATCTCAACTTTTACGCTTCTGTTCAAAGTGTTTCAAATTTTGGAGACATTTAAAAACTTTGAAGGGGGTCTTGTAGGAGCGTAAAAAGTGCTTCAAAGAAAGAGTCATCTCATTCGTAAGTGGCCTGCTTTACGCCTAACAGAACGGATAATTTCTCTACGCCCAAGACAAGGCTAATTGTATTACACCTAAGCAGATTGATCATTTTACGCTTGGGTCTACACCGGTGATTTTACGCCAAGGACTGAGCAGCCTCTTTTACGCTGGACAAAAGCTATCAAATCTCGCATTTAATGCAGACTTTGACATGAAGATATCAATGATGGCATTTACCACAGAATTCAATAGAGTTTGTCTCATACAAAGACCATTGTTGTCGTTTATAGAGATCGAGCTACTTTACGCTCACTGAATGGTTTTTTTTACGCACGTAGTTTTACATGAGTCCTTACGCTCATAAAAAACAATGTGTGCGTGAAGTCTATTTGAGCCATTTTACGCTCAAGGTTATTCAATAACCACTTTACGCTGGAAACCTATGACTGAGCTAGTTTACGCTCATCTTTTTACGCCCTATTCGTTCTGGCCAGTTTGGAACGTGGTGTGCCTACGTGGTCTTCATGCCACATATTTTGAAGAACGTATGTACATGTATCCTATTCTTACTGAAATGATGGGACACGTGTCAGCATATACAGAGGATGACTCTGATCATGGATGGCAGTTGTTAGCATAAAGACAGATTTTGATGCCCTTTTACGCACGGAAGCTCCAGTCTATAAATAGACTCATTTTTCTCATACAACACATACGAAGAGACAGGAGAGAATACAGAGATCAGAGCTTCGAGATTTTGATTCTCTAGAGCATCCTTCTTCAATTTTTTTTCTTCCAGAACAGAGTGAAGCAAAGCAGGAAAGCATTCGGCCTCGCCATCAGTGCCCAAGTGCGTCGATACCTTTCTGGTGCATTAGTTCTTCCAAATTGTTCTACTTCAAGCAGTGATCTTCATCATTATCATATGGTCCAAGGAACAAAGTGATCATTTACGAATCAGACTTCCATAGCAATACTTTCCCAGAATCAAATTTGTACTTCTTGTACTTTTCTTCTTGTTTTTGTTTTCAAAAGCCAATTCCTCCCAGGCATTTTGTTAAGCGAAACATAAGTGGCCTGGACACCGTGGGTGAATGTGTTTGTACAAATGAACCTGTCTTGTCTTGCATCATGTCTAGGACATGAATCCCGGGTTTCCTACGGTCAGGGATTCATACTGAATATGGCTAGGATTAATGACTAGACTGATCAAATAGTTCATGGAGAATTTCTCAGTTACCCGTTGCCCCTTTGGTCCCGGCCTTATATATATATATATATATATATATATATATATATATATATATATATATATATATATATATATATACTTGGGATTTGTTGCTATCCGTCGAGATGAGCGCACTTCCAGCCCGCCGTCGAGTGTGGTACCTTAGGACACATGTATCTTACTACAGTGTGTCTGCTATATCCTGCTATCTTTTCCTTTTTTTGCTGGGATCACTCAGGTAGTAACAAACAGGTAACCGGACTTGGAATTCTTATTGCATCTTGCTAGTAACTAGGCCTGTGATAATCCTAGTTAGTTAAAGTAGCAAGCCGTATTTATTGCTTGGCCGTGATTGATTGGATGGAGTCTAGTCCCGCTTGTCCTGTCCTGATCCTGTACAAGGTTATGACATGACATGACTGCTCGTGCTTTACCTTAATCATGATTAATTGTAGGTCCTGATTTCTTGTATTTTATCTTATCGATAAATGGTGGAAGAAACCGAGTTCCGTTCAGACGAAGGGTTACAACCCCGGTCCTTGTTTGGTTTACGGGTTGTAACCTGGTTATCTGAATAGTCCCATGGTTATCTCATCGTATATCATCCTGTCATGCTCTTCCATATGTTCTGTCTTTTATCGATTCTGTACAAGATTGTCTTTTATATTCACATATCTTGCTTTTCTTAAATTACTGTCTCTTATTATGTAATTATATTATTGTGCTAATTGCTGGCTTTAGTTCTTATTTAGTGGCCTCCTTTGTGGCACTTGCTCTTTCTGGGGTCTGACCCAGCTGGTTTTGTATGGCCAGATACCGGAGCAGCAGCAAAGGATCTACCTGTCTTCCAGCCCGATGGTGACTGCCAGGCGTAACCAGAGCAACGAGTAGATTTTATTTTGCTCTCCCACTCCCTTGTAAAAATATTCTTTTGAGGTGTTTAGCCGCCGAGCAAGTGTTAGCTCGTTTGCAACTTTATTTACTGTCTGCCTACGGGCTGTAATCATGATTGGCAACTCGAGGTTGATCATGTATGACTTAACTCTTGCTAGTCCTTATATTTTGTACGACTAGCTTCATGATCATCTGGATATGTAATGTTTGGGATGCCTTACAATTGTATATTTGGTGATCTGATATCTTGTGATTATTATTAGTTGGTTGAGATTGAGACAATAGGACAATTTATGACCTTAAGAGACTGATGGCTTGTAGATAAACCCTCACATATCTAGACAGTCGTGACCGTATGGTGAGATGGATTCCATTTTATTATACGTAGCTGGCTATGTCTGCCCCCGCTCTCCAGTATTCTGGTTCTGGTGTGTGACATCAACTATTCTAATCTTTTAACTTATTATCGTGAAAAAAATTTATTCGACAGCTTCATACCATTAACTATTTAATGTTTTCAAGTTGATATCCAAAATTTTCAAAAAGATAAAATTACTTCCGTTTTCCCAACCCTTACCCCCTCCTCCTCCTCCTCTCTCGGTTGCCCCCAACCGTCTTCCTCCTCTGTGTTGTATGATTTCCAAGGTTATCTACTGCGAATGGGCTTAAGCAACTGACTAGATCTGGATACCTCTAGACTTGGAACAACAAATCTGCCTGACGATGAGTGCTATGCCAACTAGATCGAGTTATCGGCAACAACAAGTGGTTTGATACATTCCCGCACGTCTCAGTAGCCGGACTCGCAGAAGGGACATCCGACCACCCTCCATTTTGTATATGACTTATGGAACGTCGGACGCCGAAGCCTTCCCCATTTAGATATAATAACGGGTGGCACCTCAACACGGGATATGCGGAGGCGGTGGCGAGAGGCTTCTAGGAGATGGCGACGGGCCACAGTCAATTCCGTCTAGCACAAACTCTCAAATCAGTTAAAACGGAACTGAAGAGATGGAATTGAACTCGGCCGAGCGACGAACTGGAGAGGAAGACCCGCGAATTATATATGGTGCAGTAGACGCTACAACAAGACTTATTGAATGCTAAACTTGTGGAGGCCGGACGCAAACTGACGAACGAGGTGGGGCGTTTATAGATTGCAGAGGAGGTGGCTGTGGCGCAAAGAGCAAAGTGCCAGTGACTCAAAAGCGGCGACATATGTACGAGATTTTATTACAGCATAATTCGCACTAGACAGCACCGTAATCGCATTCAGCAACCTATCAACTCTGATGGTACGGTGGTTACTACAGCTGACAATATTCGTAGCACGGCAGTCAGATATTATACAGAACTCTATAATCAATCATCTTATCTGACAGAATTTCCACAGCTAGTATACAAAAAGTTGGTCACACAAGAAGAAAACAACCATCTACTGGCACCGCCACGGATGGAGATTGAAGACATAATCCGTAGTGCAGACCCTAATAAAGCTCCATACCCAGATGGATTCAGGAGTAAATTTTACAAGCAGCACTGGGAAGAGCTAAAAGATAATGTTATGGGGATGGTAAGCAAATTCTTCACCAGAGGTCGACTTCTAAAAGAATCAACCATACGTTCCTCACCTTGATCCCCAAGAAGGAAGGGGCAACGGATCTTGTAAACTTCTGCCCGATTGCCTGTTGTAATTATGCATACAAGATAATTACTGGACTGATGTGTCGCCGCATGGAGAGCTTGATGCCAGAGATAGTATCCCGCAACCAAGATGCGTTCGTTAAGGGAGATCAATAGCGAAAAACTCTCTTTTGGCCAATGAATTTGTCAGGGACTTTAATAAACTAGGAGGACGTAAAGCTTGCCTCAAGTTAGACATATGCAAGCCTATGATTCTGTCAACATGGATTTTGTATGTGCGGCCATGTTAGCAATGGGTTTTTCAGAAGATTGGGTTGCATGTATACGGGAGTGCATAATGACTCCCACCTTCTCTGTACTCATCAAAGGTCGTCCATATGGTTATTTTGCCAGCAGCCGGGGGCTCAGGCAGGGGGACCCACTCTCCTCCTACCTGTTCACACTGGTCATGGAATATTTCAAATGTCTTATGGAGGAGGCGGTCGCATGGGGGAAAATCCAGCCGCTGTACAAGTCGGTGCATCCTTATATTAGCCATTTGATCTATGCAGATGACCTGTTATTTTTCTTAGTTCCGAAGAACGAGGGTCTCCGGACACTAACCAACATCATGGAGAAGTTTGGCACCTTAACTGGACTACAGTTAAACAAAGACAAGAGTCGGATGTATTTCAACAGATCATGTCCCAACAAAGAAGAGGCAACGCTCACATTAGGAGTCAGTCGAGCTGAATTGCCAGTGAAATATTTGGGCGTACCACTGACTACAAATTATGCCAGGGAGGAAGAATGTCGTGGCCTGGTAGAGTATGTTCAAAAACGTATAGAGGGATGGCAGGCACAAAGTTTATCATTTGGTGGCCGAATAGAGCTGATCAGATCAGTAGTTTTATCCATCATGAACTTCTGGCTGCAATCAATACTTCTACCAAAGGGCACTATCCGCCGGGTTGAGCGCCAATGTGTGGATTTCGTCTGGCAGGGAGGAATACACGCTATCTCATGGGAAAAGTTGTGCCGACCAATTGATTAAGGCGGAGTGGGGTTGCAGTCGCTAGAAGAAATGCACAAAATTGCAGGAATTAAGATAGCATGGAGATTCATTCAGGAAAACTCCTTATGGGCAGAATGGATGCACAAAAGATATCTATGAGACAAGAATTTTTGGGATTACAGGGAATCCAACAACGAGTCTATCACATTCAAGAACATCCTTCAACTTTGGAAGGTCATCCAACCACATATCGCAAGAATAATTGTGGACGGATGCAACACTGACTTGTGGCTAGATTCCTGGATAGGACAGAAAAACCTCCTTCGGATCACACGCGAACACATGGTAGAAGAAGCCAACAAGGGTGTAAGGGTCAGCAACATAATCGACGAGGTAAGGTGGAAAATCGAGAGGAAAAGATGGGCTCGACAAGTAGGAGGACTTATCAAGGAAGTTCGGATAGATATGTTCATGGCGGGCAGGACTTAGGTATGGGCGGACACTATGCTACCTATATTTGATGCTGGGCAAGCGTACCATTGGTTTCGTAGGACGAACACCAAGGTGGAGCACACAGATATTGTATGGAAGAAAGGCATATCGCGCAAAATGCAAACATGCATGTACAAGCTAGTACAGAAGCAGCTACTCCCCAAGGCTCGGCTCTGTCGTATCGTAGTACAGCTCACGGACACCGCATGTGTCCTATGCAATCAAGACGAGGAAACTATTAACCACTTGTATTTTACATGCCAAGTATCCAATATGATATGGCAAGCCCAGCGGACCAAGATGGGGCTTCCACCGGTTCAGGAAACTGGAGTCGAGGAGATCTTTCATTCTGTGCGCCATAACAGAGGGCGGGGAGTTGCATGGTTCGGAGAAGAAAGCGCTAGGCTGGCGACTACAATATGTCACATATGGAAGGTGTCACTCCCAGTTTTCACAAATAAGGGTAAAATGGTCATTTTTTATTTTATGATATTTTGGAATTATTTATTTATTTATTAATAATGTAATTTGGGGATTAGTTAGTCGGGTTCGAATTTTATCTTGTTCCGACTTATATCGGAGACCCGGGTAGCTTTGACTCTAGTCGAAACCCAAATATTAGTTAGACATGGCCCACAAATTTTACTAATTAGTCAAGTATAATTAGGCTAATCCCACATGACTTAAAGGGTTCATTAGGAGAATAGAACTTAACCCTTTTGCTCCCAGACTTGAACCTAACTTAGAATTAACCAAGGGGGACTAGTAGAGGCCTTATTGGGCTTTCCCCCAAGGTCCATTAGACCCAAGCTTGGCCGGCCAACATAGGTAGGGCATGCCCCTCTTTCTTTCATTCCATCTAGCATCTTTTTCCTTCACAAGTGTTCTTCTCCAAATTAAGAGCTTCTCTCCTTGATTTGATCTCCAAATCCTTACATTCCTCCACCAAAACTTCCATCCAACCTTCTCATACTACTAAGGGAGGGTGCTAGCAAAGATTTAGAGCAAAGTGCAAGGAGTGTCCTTTTTGGAAGATCTTCGTGTCGGAGCCGTGTCATTGAGAGTATCATTGGGATCCCACTCCCAATAGGTAAAATCAACCCTTCTAAATTGATTTTATATGCATATTAGTTAGTTTTGAATCCATATGATCCACCTCCATTCATGTACCCCCCCTTTAGATTCTAATTTGAGGCCATTTGGAGCTCTCTAGAGCATGTAGTAGATGTGTCTTGTGTTCTACTTATTAGATCTCAAATTAGGACACCCCATGTGCATGTTTAAATGCTAATAGACCTATTAGATCTCTAATTTCAATTTTATAATGTTTAGAGGGTAGATCTAGCATGGTATGAATGTTTGGACAAGGCTTCATATGTATAGAATTGATGGCATCCTTGTGGTTTAGCCACAAATGTCATATTTACATTATGTGGACTATTTTGTGACATTTTATATATTGGACTGTTTGGGCATGTGAGTTGGTATGTGTTGTTGGTATGTGAGGGGTGTGTTTGTGGATATGTTATGTTGTAGATGTTTAGTGTGTTGTTGTGTTTGTGGTAGAAGAGGGAGCGGTATATATATGTGTGTGTGTTTGTGTGTTTGTGTTTGTGTTTGTGTTGTGTTGAGTGTTAGAATGTGTGTGAGTGTGCGTGTGATTGTAGATGGATAGAGTGAGAGATATAGATAGATGGATGGATAGAAGGAAGAGATAATTAGAGAGAGTAGAGAGGGGAAAAGAGGAGTGAGATGAAGGGGGGAGTGGGGATGGAACTGGGGATTCCCAGGACCCTTCCTTTGGTGTGCGTATTGATCGATAGAAAGTTAAACAAATCTAATACGTGTTCTAACCCTTCATAGGCGGAAACTAGGGTTCACGAATTATACCTGTGACGGAAAAGAGACAAGTAATTCCTGGCAATCTCGAGCGGACGACCCCAAGATCTTCTGTACGTATTCCTTCCTCGAGTTGGACGTCGTGTGGGCGACGATCTCCCAACCTTTTCTTCTCCTTGGCAGCCCTCTCTTTCTCTCCTTACGTGAATCACGAATTTAAAGAAAGTTTCAGATTTTTTTTTAGGTTTTGGCTGTCGATTCCTTCATCGAAAATCATCTGTCTGCCTCTGGACTGCTTAAAACTAGCATCTCGTCCGGCGTCAGAAACAGCCACCACCACCATCACGATTGATCAAAAATAATTAAAATTTCATCAATCCTATGCCTCCCGAAAGAGTTTACACATAATCTAGATTGAAAAATTAAAATAATAAGCACGATCAACCCTCGTGATTTTAATTACATCCACAGAAACAACAACATCCACGACATGTCCGTGGTTTAAACAACACAATAAAAAAACAAGCATTGGACCATAATAGTTGGATCTAAGATGTCTGCAAAACCGAGTTAAAACAGATCTACATCTACCGACTATTACACAGCGCAGGTTTTATTGGACAACATGGACGTATCAATCAATACGTAGATCCAAAACAGCTCTGATACCAATTGATGCCCTCTCTTTGAGTAAAATATTTTGCTACAATCCGAGCTTTAAAGGTTTCAATCTTACCGTCTGATCCTCTTTTTCTCTTATAGACCCACTTGCATCCAATGGCTTTTGCACCAACGGGTGGTTCTACAAGCTCCCAGACCTGATTAGAATCCATAGATTCTATTTCAGATATTATTACTTTTTGCCAAGACTCTACATCTTTATCTTGGAGTGCTTCGTTGTAGGTACAGGGATCATAATCTTGTTCTTCAGGGACGAAGTCTGACGACTCTCCCAAGAACATATATCTATCAGGTTGTATCACAACCCTCCCACTATGACGAGGCACTATCGGTTGTGGTGTAATATTTGTGACACGTTGTGCAGTTATTTGTGGTTCATCCTCTTGTACTATTGGTACTGAAGTACTTGGTGTCTCACGTCTAAGTTCTTCTAGAACAACTCTACTTGTGGGTTTATGGTTCATCACATAGTCTTCCTCTAAGAATCGGGCATTGGTGCTAACAATGACCTTCTGATCCTTAGGACTATAAAATAAACCTCCTCTCGTTCCTCTTGGATAGCCTACAAACAAGCGTACTTCTGTACGAGATTCCAACTTATCTACTTTTCCATTCAGCACATGTGCTGGACTACCCCAAATGCGAACATGTTTCAGACTAGGCTTACGCCCAATCCACAGCTCTGTGGGAGTAAGAGGTACTGACTTAGAAGGAACCAAGTTCAAAATATAAGCTGCAGTCTCTAAGGCATATCCCCAAAACGAATCTGGCAAATCCGAATAACTCATCATTGATCTAACCATCTCCATAAGAGTTCTATTCCTTCTTTCGGCTACACCATTCTGCTGGGGTGTTCCAGGTGCAGTCAATTGGGATGCAATCCCAGCCTCTGATAAATAATCCCTAAACTCTCCAAAGAGGTACTCGCCACCACGATCTGATCGTAATGACTTGATACATTTTCCATGACGTTTCTCCGTTTCAGCTTTGTACTCTTTGAATTTTTCAAAGCACTCAGACTTACGGCGCATCAAATAAATGTATCCATACCTTGAATAATCGTCAATAAATGTGACAAAATATTCAAAGCCACCTCTAGCTTGGATAGTCATGGGTCCACACAAATCAGAATGAACCAATTCCAATACATCTTTGGCCCTATACTCCTTTGCCGTAAAAGGTCTTTTGGTCATTTTACCTTCCAAGCAGGATTCACAGACTGGTAATGCCTCCACTTCCAATGAACTCAAAGGTCCATCTTCAACCAGTCTTTGAATCCTTCTTAGGTTAATATGTCCCAGTCGCAAGTGCCAAAGATATGTTTGGTTCATACAAGAATGTTCTTTTCTCTTATTTAAGTTAGATGACATATTATTCATTTCCATAAGTTGCATTGTGGGTGAAATAGGATTAATGACATACAAATTATCAACCAATGCACCAGAACAGATAAAATGTTTATTCTTTCTAATAACAATATTGTCATTAAAATAAACTGAATATCCATCCTTAACTAACATAGAAACAGAAACTAAATTCCTTCTAAGTGAAGGTGCATAAAGACAATCTCTCAATGTCAAAGACTTATTTCTACCAAAAGATAAAGTAACATCTCCTAATGCAACGACCGATACTTTTGTAGCATCACCCATGAACAAGCATATCTCTCCATCACTGAGCCGTCTGGTTTCCTGGAACCCCTGCAATGTATTGCAGACATGATTAGTGGCTCCTGTATCTACACACCAGGTGCCGGTAGATAACACCGCTAAACATGTTTCAACTACTAGTAAATGAGATATACTTCTTTGTTCCCTTGTTTGAGAAGTGGACAATCAGTCTTCCAATGTCCTGACCCTTTGCACTTGAAACATTTGCCTTTCGGCTTTTTCACCGCGCCTTGAGGTCCCATGTCCTTCTTTGCTGAGTTTGCCTGTTTCTGAATGTTATTCTTCTTCTTACCGCCTTTTGGCTTAGAAGTATAAGCCTTTTCAGAAACAAAAATATGACCACTCTGCCTAAAGAGAGATTCAGCATCCTGTAGCTCTTTTGCAAGTTCTGCCAAACTATACAATCTTTTGTTCATGTTGTAATTAAGGCAGAAATTATCAAAACTTTTAGGCAGAGTCCCGAGTATGATATCGACCTGGGTTTCTCCATCGATTTCAGCTCCAAGGATCTCCATCTCATTCAGATGACCCATCATCTTGAGAACATGATCCCTTACTGGTATACCCTCAGCCATTTTTGTATTCATCAAACATTTTATAGCAAACTACCTAGCTGCTCTACTCTGATGTCCGAAGAGTTCCTTGAGGTTATACATCATGTCATAAGTTGTGGCCATGGCCTGATACTGATGTTGCAGTACATTTGACATTGATGCCAGAATGTAACACCGCGCCATCTCATCTGCCTTTTTCCACTTCTTATAAGCCTCTTTGACCTCTTCATCAGAGTTAGCATCAGGCTTATGTGGGCATTCCTCAACAAGTACATATTTGTACTCCTAAGCAGTCAGAACAATATCCAAATTACGTTTCCAGTCAATATAATTAGGTCCAGTAAGTTTGTTTTCTTTAAGAATCACCATAAGTGGACTGAAAGAACCCATTTTTGAAATCCTGAGAATCACATAAATAAAATTATGTAGGGCAAAAAAACTTTTTGAATTAACTAAATATTGATTCCCTCAAAACAATAATAAGAAATTCACCAACACCTTGAACACCATGAATTTAGCATGCCACGATAGTATGGACGTATACAAATTCAACTTTGTTCAAGTAGATTTTTCTTATTAATTTTACTATCATGTCAATATAACTTTATGACAAATAAAATTAATATGCTGATCTTGCTCTGGTCATACAAATAATAGCAGTGACTCCGATGGGAAGGATACCATTATTTGTATCTAAGTGTATACCATTACTTAATACTAAGTCCATTACCTTGTAATGAGTTTCTTCAGATGGAGAAGTGAACACATACTAGGTAACTTTCTACAATTATCCCTAAGAAAGTTTGTACTGGTGATCCATAATTATACTCATCCGATATGGAGGAAAGCACTAAAGCCAACACGCAAGTATAATTACATCACCTACAAACCAGTAATGGAGACCATAGAATTTATACTAAATAAAAATCCTCTCCCACTTAGTTATTTAACAATGAGGGTTTTTCTACTAGTTGATATTATGTCCATGTTGTCCATTATTAATGTAGGCTTGATTTTTCAAAAAAACAACCACACAATAATAAACATGCATAATCAGAAAAAGCAAAATGACAAAAATAAGAGAAAATATCCAACTATTATGGTCATCTTTGCTGCTCCGTCCTCAACTATCCGAATCCAAAATCTGGCGCTTCGTAGATCTATACGGGGTTTGACCTGCCCGGTCAGGTCGCGGGGTTCGGGATAGCGCCCATGAGGAAACCTTTTATCCTGTAGCCATGCTTAAGTCTATCCGGATTCTTTTATCTATTGCAGCTCATCTCGATTATGAGATTTGGCAAATGGATGTCAAGACAGCTTTCCTTAATGGAAGTCTTGAGGAAGACATCTATATGAAGCAACCAGACGGGTTCATTGAAAAGGGCCAGGAGCATCTTGTTTGTAAGCTCAAGAAGTCCATTTATGGACTTAAGCAAGCTTCCAGATCTTGGAACATATGTTTTGATCAGGTGATAAAATTTTATGGATTTGATCAATGTCAGGATGAATCATGTGTATACAAAAAGTGTGACAGAAACGTGGTGGTGTTCCTAGTACTTATGTGGATGACATCTTGCTCATTGGAAACAATGTGAAGGTGTTATCCGATGTAAGGGTATGGTTATCCAAACAGTTTGATATGAAGGACTTGGGAGAAGTAGGTCACATCCTTGGGATCAAAGTTCTACGAGATCGCAAGAAAAGGATGTTGGGCTTATCCCAAGCTTCCTATATCGATACTGTACTAACTCGTTATAGTATGCAAAATTCTAAGAAAGGTTTCTTACCTTTTAGACATGGAATTGCTCTATCAAAGGAGCAGTGTCCGAGGACACCTAAAGAGATAGAGAACATGAAGGCAGTTCCTTATGCTTCAGCAGTAGGAAGCTTAATGTATGCAATGCTATGTACGAGACCAGACATCTACTTTGTCGTAGGCATGGTCAGCAGATATCAGTCTAACCCAGGACAAGAGCACTGGACTGCCGTAAAGCATATTTTGAAGTACCTGAAAAGGACTAAAGAGTATATGCTAGTTTACTAGCAGATAGTTTAGTTCCCTTGGGGTATACAGACTCAGATTTTCAGTCAGATAGGGATTCCAGGAAATCTACCTCAGGTTATGTGTTTACTTTGGGAGGTGGAGCCATTGTGTGGAGGAGTATCAAGCAAAAATGTATTGCTGATTCCACCATGGAAGCCGAGTATGTGGCAGCCTCTGAGGCAGCCAAAGAAACGGTTTGGCTCAGAAACTTTCTGTTGGACTTGGATGTGGTACCTAGTTTGCCTAAGTCTATTACACTTTATTGTGATAATAGTGGTGCAGTTGCAAACTAGAAGGAACCACGAGCCCATAAGACAGGCAAACACATTGAGCGCAAGTACCACCTGATACGAGATTTCGTAAAGAAAGAAAAAGTTGCTGTGATCAAGATAGCATCAGCCGACAACCTAGCTGATCCCTTTACAAAGAGCTTACCATCTAAGGCTTTTGACAGTCATGTTGAAGGAATGGGAGTCAGATGTGTAGCAGCATGGCTTTAAGTATAAGTGGGAGATTTGTAACAGTATACTGAAAAGCAATACTTTGAGTATAAGTGGGAGATTGTTAGGGTTATATACTAAAAGCATCACTTTTGTAGTAACCTTATTTCCTTAAATTTTGAATGAGAATCATATGGGCAAATGTTTGCATATTATATTTGTTGCAAGTGTTAATGCAAATGTCTGATATTCTATATTATAGATAATATGGTGTGTGGTGTCACACAGAAGATCATATTATCAGTTTCCTATGGAGTATATAAATAGTTCACAACCTAGATGGACTTGGACAATCTATTGGAAAGGTTGTAGTGTAATCTGGTATTAGTCTATCTTGACTATAGGTTTACACTAGTACACTTTGTGTGTATTGAACAGGACCACTTGAGGTTAGATTTTTTTTTGATCCGTAATCTGGCGGCCAGAGAATATAGGATATATATAGGCTACGGCAGGGACCATGAGGAGAAATTAGGGTTAGGCCTCCTAACGGATCTGGATATCCCGTGTTCAGTCCGAACACACAATCCAGGCCCATTAACAATAGCTCGGTCCACTAATGAGCTATTGTTGTACTACCTCCCTAATCCCAAATTATGTTTGTGGGCTCCTTTTATTATATGCTCGTTTGGCTCCCCATGTTAAGATATCGTATGTCCGTCGATCAAATTAAGTTACTAACAACTATATTGATTCGACATCTTTTATCCTTAAGTAGTACCGCTCAACTTTATTTGTCATGTCGGATATAATCCACCTGCAGGATTTACATGACAATCCTTATGAGCTCCTTAAGAGGACATCATCAACCCGATGTATCGGGACATGGATTCCATTTATAATCAACAGCCCATCATACATACAATGTTATTACCCAATTCATAGAGGTTGTTGATCCATAATGAATCTCACTCTTTTATGAGTCAAAGTAATGCACACTGCATATACATGTCCGTTATTATATCCGGATTAAGAGCACAAGCATCCATAATAACAGAGGTGTTTGTTCTCTTATGTAGTCAGTACAAAGGGAACAACCTCAAGTGGTCATGTTCAATACACACAAAGTGTACTAGTATAAACCTATAGTCAAGATAGACTAATACCAGATTACACTACAACCTTTCCAATAGATTGTCCAAGTCCATCTAGGTTGTGAACTATTTATATACTCCATAGGAAACTGATAATATGATCTTCTGTGTGACACCACACACCATATTATCTATAATATAGAATATCAGACATTTGCATTAACACTTGCAACAAATACAATATGCAAACATTTGCCCATATGATTCTCATTCAAAATTTAAGGAAATAAGGTTACTACAAAAGTGATGCTTTTAGTATATAACCCTAACAAGTGGCTACCCAACCAGCAGCAGCAGCAGCATATAGCTGCTGAAATGACCATAAGCAGCAGCTACAGTAGCTACTGCTATTGTAGCAGCAGCAGTAAACCCCTATTTCAGTTCCATTTTTACCCCCTTTTGACCCCCATCATATATATATATATATATATATATAATATATATATATATATATATATATATATATATATATATATATATATATATATATATATATATATATATGTGTGTGTGTGTGTGTGTGTGTGAGTGTGTGTGTGTGTGTGTTAAAGTGAGGTTCAAAGTGAGGGGTTCAATGAGGGAATAGGTATATGTTAGAATGTAATATGTTAAGGTAATGTTAGTATACAAGGTAGGGTATTACGTTAGAATGTATTAGCTAACTATGTTAGATATGGTATTAAGTTAAGAGTTGTGTCTAATATTATAGAAGTTAGTGTGTAGTATAGATTTAGAGTTAGAGTTGAGGTGGTATCTCAAGATACCAAGTTGGTATCATAGGGTAAATGTAATTTACCCTACTTGAGACAAGGTATTTGTGATACCTTCAAGATACCAAGTTGAGGTATTAAGATACCAAGATATGGTATCGGGATACGATGGTAAGTGGTTAGAATACCTTAGTAAGGTATTAGAGTTTCAGGAAGTATGTTAAGGTATTGGTTAGAGGCTAAGGTATGTAATTACCTATGTTAAGATATTTACCCTAAACTAAGATATTGGTATCGGGATACCAATTTAACTAAGATATGAAATATCTTGGTAGATAAATGTTAGGAATAGGATACTTAGTCTAGTGTTGATTCCGGTTGACCAAGTTTGACTGTTTTGACTCAAAGTCAACCGAAAGTGAACATTTGGCCTAGAATTGACTAGAACTTGACCAGAGTTGACCAGTTGACCAAAAGTCAACTGTGAGTCAACCATCAACCTAGTTTGACCTAGTTTGACTTTGTTTGACCTAGTTTGACCTAATGTGACCTAGTTTGACTTAGCTTGACTAAGATTGACCTAGATTGCACAGCATAACTATAACATCATGTCGTTTACTGTCAAACCCTAATTAACTCATGATATCTCATCTTTAGGTCTGTGACATCACTGAGCATTTGTTCTCACTGTCAGCTCAGGACCACAGGCGAGTACATTCACTGATAGTTTTTATTGTCTTGATATCTGCTATATTCGATTCAGTTGTAGTGTCTTACTTGATTTCCGACATGATGGTTCACGGACTAGTATACGTCGGATCCTGTCATTAGATGTTATTCCTAGACTTTCTTGGTATATTGGTACATTGTCGATCTTATTTCTTGTACTTGTATAGACACTGATTTGGGAGTGGACTGGCCCCCCTGCTTTTGAATCTCGTGTCATGACGTGTCATGTTTGGATCCATTATAATACTTGGGGTTGGGGAGTTATTAGTGATTATGTGATCAATATCCCATCCTGTATTCCTATTACTTGTTCATAGCTATACCCTCACCTCACGTAGGGTAAAGCCTGACCTGATACTACTTGTTCATAGCTTTCCATTGTGGCCGGCCTGATCCTGTGTTCTCGTATTTTATGTTCATAGCCGATCAAATAGAATAGCATGATCTGTACCCAAGCCGATCACATAACGTACTAACATCTCAAGGCACCTTTTTATGTTTATATTTATACATCATATATTCTTATTTTGTTCTACATTCCTGTATTTTATACCATGACATGATATCCAGTTTACATATCTTGTTTACATTCCTGTCTTGATAATTCATCTTGTTTTTTATTATAATTGTCTCTTATAAAATTTGTCAACTTACATGGAACTGTTGTTAGTGTTTATGCTTGCTCATATCCTGGCAGAATAACTCCGTTGATGTTTACGGATGATTTAGAGGCCGACTGCTCGACCTTCTATGGCTATGGCATAGATGGCGAGTACGACCTGGATATTTTCGTGGAGCCGGTGCTCATAGAGGACGTACCGCCTGCTTAGACTAGTTAGATAGGCTTGTCTGGACTGCGATCTAGCTAGTACTTCAGACTTGTAGTATACATATTATTTTGGGATTTCTGTTATGTTTTAACTCTAAACTTGTATGGGATTTGCATCTATTTCCAGCTATTTTCTTCTATCATATCTTTCATATTTCGTGCTATCTTCCTTAGATGTCTTGTGATTGAGTTGTGATATTATATACCTCTGTGCGAAGATGACAGGTACATTTATATTGTGTCTAGATATTGTATGTTATAGACGACCCATACAGCGTTCTACCACCGATTCTGTAACATAGGCTGGACGTACCCACGTGCTCGTGCCCCTACTTAGGGTGCGGGTCGTGATACGTTTTTGTGGTGGCCCATGCAGGTCCTGTATCGCAGCTGGTGCGATATCGTAATGATACTCGACTTAGAGTACTAATTACGAGCCTGCAGTTAGGATATAGGTTCTAGAATATGATAGGAGTTACTCAATCACATTTTAGGAAAATTTTCGATCTTTTGATTATCATGACAACTCTTCTTCCATTTCCAATTTAATTGTCCTTCTTTGATAATATCTTATCTTGTGCCATATTGATTTCTTTGATTCAATATTTCTTCAGGATGATGATTACCCGAGCTCAGGCAGCTAGATCTAGTACTACCCCGGAGAGGTCCTATCCATCGAGGCCTATTGCTCCGGATGAGGGAGAGGTCCAGAGGGCTGTCCCTGCTGCCCCTACTGTTCCTGTCATCTAGGATGTAGTAGCAGCTTTAGCAGCATCGGGAGGACCTCCAGTTTAGAGGCCTTCCATCATCATACCGGAGACTCTTCCGTCGCCACCTCCGATACCGACAGACGCACTTCAGATATTTGCGCTTCTCCAGCAGATGATAGAGACGCAACGAGCACAGGCAGAGGCGTCTCAACGGTAGTCAGAGGCTTTGAGACAGAGCATGGAGAATGCTTATCAGCTAGCATTGGCAGCGGTCAAGAAGGTAGCTGCATCTCCGGTTCAGGACGCTCAGGCCCAGGAGCCGCATCAGCAGCAGCCGAGGCCTGGATCAGTGCTGGATTTCAAGAAGATAGTCCCCCGGGAGTTCAAGGGGACTGAGGGCATCCTTTATGCCGATGACTGGCTGGAGGACGTTGAGCGGAGCTTGAAGCTGGCAGAGCTTCCGAGGAGGCTATGGGTGTCAGCCATGGCGAGTCAGTTCTTTGATATCGCCTTGACTTGGTACCGCACGGATCCACGTGCATCAGCGAGAGGGTTGACTTGGAAGAACTTCAGGAAGCTCTTCAAAGAGAAGTTCTTCCCCGATTTGGCTCTTAGCGCACTGGAGGGCCAGTTTGCAGGACTGATCCAGGGGAACTCATCTGTTGACGAGTATGCGGCGGAGTCCTTTTGCCTGAGCCGATTCGCTTTAGGGATGGTTCAAGATAAGGGAGAGAAGGCCTGCAAGTTCAGGAGGGGCCTGATCCACGCAGTTTGCTTTCGTATTTCTGGGCGTAGTGACATGACCACCCACTTCGAACTCTAACTGTCATCGATGAGTGTCAACATTGCTCTTATGTCGACTCTATACGACACAAAGCTGCTTATGAATAAACCGAACCTTCTCGACAACATACTCTACCAATTATGTTCAAAGAACCCGATGTTCCCTAACATTATCCCAACATATAAGTGATCTACACTTCCTCCAATAGTGATCCCAAGTCATAAATCTGAATCACCAATCACAAGTCAAAACTTCTGCATTCCCAATCTACTAATCATAACTCACTTCCAATTACAATCCAACTTGTCTGCCATCCATTCATCTAATTCACTTTGTATGCTCAAAATCATCTTACAATCAATCCACAAGTCAGTGTAATTCTCGCAATCATTAATCATTTCAAACTTACACATATCCACTTTGGCCAAAATCATAGATCAACCTAAAATCCTCAATCCATCAAGTTAATTACTCCGAATCACTTATATCAATCACAAAGAATTCCAAACATTCGTAAAACAATTTTTTCTCATATTCATTCATGCCATACTCTGATTCGCCTAACCAAGTCATCTGTAACATTCACTACAATCATTCAATTTATCAATAGTCCATCCAGCTAAATCCATGAAGACCACAAATTCAATGATTTAATCGGTTATACGATCATCGCCAATCCAGCAATAGTATCCTTGAGTCAACTTCTACTTACCGATCTTCTATACACCTCAATCTCATCAAATATATGCACAACCAAGAAAACATTCATTCACCAACTCATATTCGATAAAAGATCAAATCATCTAAATTCAAGATCAAATCGGCTATAGGCTATCTCAGGTCATCGAGCAATATACTTCTCAAATCCCAAAGAGGTTCACGTATCCTCCAAACAAACTTCCAGTCAAACCACCGAGTCTTCATACTCAATTCAAAATTCAATTCGATCGATTCAAACCACAGTTCATTCTATCCATTATTTCCACAACCAAGTCATCCATTTCATAAATTCAAGCTTGTATGCAATACTATCTCAATCTGCCAAACATTATTCTCGATCATCCAATCCATTCTAATAAGAGACATTCAAAATCGCATCAAACATGCACAACTCTAAATTGAGACTTTGCACCACCCTATCCAAAGCTGATAGACTTATCAATATCCAAATCATCAAATCCAGCAAATATCGTTAGGGCTACCCAATACACCACTATTCAATCAAACAATCCATCTCTAAATGCTGAATCAACGTCCCTCTAGACAATTCACACCACGGTGATCCTTAACAATCACAAACATAACATCCATTTCCAGCCGCTCAACAAATATCTAAAATAAAATCGAATCCACTCCACTTGAACAACTCATCTCATCCCCTGAAATCTAGACATATCAATACTCACATCAATAATAATCAAATCTTACAACACATATCAATTGATAGCATGCTGCTCATCCAACATCCAACTTATTAAAATCTATGTTATCCTCATCCCAAACATCTCTTCATGTCCTGCTCAAACCAAGTATTCTGCAACACACTCAACTCAAACCATCTGATGCTACTCTTCAAAGCTATCCCTGGTCAAAAAAAATACCCACATGGCATTCATAATATATTTAGACATTATATGAAACATCTAGTAGAACATCGAGAGAGTCAAAAGCCTTAGATCATGGAAGCAATTCAGAGTTGAAGAGAATCAATGAGGGTCCGTGGATGTAAAGTCGTGCTCTGATACCATTATGTCATACCCTGATCCCGTAGGACCGAAGTCGCCACTGGATATGATGTCGTACAAGCCTAATTTGTACTTGTACAAGGCAACTCGAAAACGCAAACAATAGAAGTGATTAAAGATCGGTCATTACATCAGAATAAATATAAAGTCAATATACACAAGATACACAAGAAACGAATCTCTTTATTGATAATAGGAGCAAAATTATGGCTCGAAGCCAAGAACAACTTATTTACATGCACACTCTCCCTTTCTCTCTCTCTCTCTCTCTCTCTCTCAATACAATAAAATATACCACAAGGCTTACAACACAAGAAATTATACAATACATGATGTTTCATACATTATGCTATTTATATACAAAGAAAACATCTACAACTGACTACTAGAAGATGCCAACTAAGCTCCAACGCTTCAGCACGTCCAAGCAATCTCGCACATGAGAAGATCTAGTGGGGGGTCAATATATTGTCGTGCACCAGTGAGTGGCCTCTTGTCGACATAACCAAACCAACATGTTGAATTAGTGAGTGCAAGCAATATAATGTGGTCTTCCTAATATTGCCTTAGGATCAGTTACATTACATAGTATATTTGTGTCAATAAGATAAATATGTCATGCAACAGAGTTTATCTTACCAATACTTATCATCCTTCCTTGTTTATACAACAGTTTCATTCATAATATACATATACGTTGTCATAATGTGTTCACAAATCCATAAATGTGTCAAGTGCCCATTTCGAATCAAGTACTAGGCATGTAAGCAAATAACATTAACATGCAGCCTAACTATATGAAGGCCACTGGCACCACAAGCCATCATGGACTGTTGTTTGGCTAGACGATGATCCTTTCAGTACGAGTAGCGAGTGCCACTAAAAGTTCCCAAATCACTCGTGTTAGTACGTCAGTACAGCTACCCTAGGTCCTCCTGGGCCGATACAATCCCGGTGCCCGACGATTCGCTCAATGAGCCAAGATCTTGTGCACAAGTTATCCATGACCATGCAATTGCATGAACAGTTAAAAAATTCTATAACATATGCATGACACATTCTGCAAATCTGAAATAACTATATCAATCTCTACTCTGTTAGCCCAATGATTATATCATGTTTTTGAATATGGCTAATCAATTAAGTTTACCATAATGACATCACTAATATTCATGTAATCACTATTATGTTACTACTTAAACTTAGCATTGTCCTAATGTTAGCATTGTCCTAAATGTTCTATATCATATTGCTATGCTTGTATCATATTGGTTTCGTTTGTCTAACATGTATTTTAGACATGCTGTAAGCATGATCAAGCTTTGTCAAACCAGGACACATGCAATAGAGAATTATTGATGGGCCAAAGACGGCGTTATACAAGAAGATTTCTCTGAACCGCCTAACGACCTATCCAGGGCCTCGCATCGGGGGTTCCGCTGCCCGGTCAACGGACAGGGGTCGAGGGGGCAGCGCCTCCCGTCAGGGGTTCGGGGGCGAAGCTCCCGAAAGGTATTCAGATTTCCAAATCTGTTTATCTTTGGACGATTGCCGTCAAGTAAAAAAGACGTCTTCAAGTCTGCTCAAATATTTGAAGAAAGGCATCGTCAAAGGGCTCTTGGTTTTCCTATTTTATCAATGTATTTTTCATATTTATTGAGTCTAGGAATACGATGTACACTGCATCGTACTGGCAAATAGGCTACCCAAGAAATGTTTTTAAAATACCCTTTCATTTTGAAAACAAGCCCACTTACAAAAGCCCAAACTACTTCCTAACTGTTTGACTTTTCAAAAAGCCCAAAAACCAGTTTGTAAAAACCTAACAGAACCTAGCAGAATTCGGCCCGAATTCGGCCAGAGTTCGGCCAGAGTTCGGTTAGTGAACGTTGCTTTTTGAACTTGGTCTTCCTGCAGTTACGGATCCCAACGAGATTTTCTCATAGAGTTCTGCCCGAATTCTGTCCGAATTCTGTCAGAATTCTGCCTTTGGAAAAACTATAAATAGAGAAGGATTTCGATCATTTCAACTCACTCATTCACTTTCATATCTCTTCTCTATAAGCCTACTACTTCTTCCAAAGTGTTCTGAGCTATTCATTTTCAAATCCCAAGCCAGTTACAATCCTCTAGTCGATTTGCCAGTACGGTACGGTCTAGAAGTTTCAAGAGCGGTTGTAATCAGAGGCTTGATTGAAGTTATACACTTCACAATTGAAGTTGGTCGAGTACTTCGGATCAAAGCTCGCGTTGTAGAAGTTGTAAGAACTTCGGATGAAAACTTGTGGTAATTTTCCATAGTGGATTCAACTGGAAGCTAGAGTTCTTCCGACTGGACTAGTCCTTACAAGAGGGAAATCAGTATACATCCTTGTGTTTACGTTTTCTCTCTACTCTCTACTTTTTATTTGCATATCTGTGATATATTATCTGTGATCTTGTTACTAACATTTTTAAATAGTTAATTTCTGCTGCCTACTCTATTTATCCCCTCTAGAGTATTACGCTTTACAACTCGTTCCTACAATCGGTCCTACATACTCAACATTTATTATATACCTCGAGCCATCGCTCGAGTCATTCTTCCCAGTCCAGGAATACTACCTTGACGACCCAACGATCCCAAATCTTTCCATATTTTTATATTCAAAAACTACATTACCATGCTCCACAATATACATAACCACAGTGTTGTAATCCATATGATAACAAAATAAAAGAACTATAGTCAACATGATTCATTCTATAACAATACCAAAGCCACATTACAGCAGTAGTATAAAATCTCAATAGAAACAGCGGTACGAAACTCTAAGTCTATCATAGTGAGTTGTTATTCCATGTTCTATTATGTAAGTCAAAGAAATGAGATTACCCTTTTTTATCTATCTTAGTTCTTCTATTTTATTAGCATGCAACGATTCATAGCATAAGAACTAACATGCATCATTCTATTTTATTAGTGTGAAAGTACATGAGCAAAGGATTATCGCAACCACCCACATGAAGAAACGTTGATCTGACTCTGACTCTGCCGATTAGATCTCTGAAACATCCTCTGCATGAACCCAAGTCTAAACGACCCTTCTAGCCAACGAACCAACTCAATACACCATGCGGAGCGGACCATTACACGAAGGAGGTGATCCTGTTGATGATGGTAGCGACAATGGCCTGGGCTCTGAGAATTTGTGAAGGAGGAAAAATGGAAGCGATGCTGGCAGTTGGATCTAGAGAAGGAGGAAGGGGCAGAGGAGCGATGGTAACGGAGGTGTTGGCTAGTGGCAGAGAAGAAGGGATAGTGGTAGACAGGGGCGGATCTACCTTGGCGGCACTGGGGGGCTGGAGCCCCAGTGAAATGTCATTAAAAAAAATTTATAAGAAAAATACCATCAGAAGTCCTCAATTTATTAATCATAAATAAAGTTTTTAAATGATTGTCTTCGTAGAAAAAGAGTTGCTTAGTAGTATTACAAATGATATTGTACTTAAACATTTTAAAAGTTTGAAAACTCATAGAGAACAATTGTGAAATGTAATATTTTATTGTATACAAATAGTACTATTTAATATAATTTTATATTATTATATCTTAAAAAAATTTGGGGGGCGCTGCTTTCGAACCCTCTTATGATTGTGTCCCAAGTGGATTGTCATCCTGGATCCGCCAGTGGTGGACCGATGGTAGATGCGGTTTCGATCTTGAGCGATAGAGAGAAGAAGGAGGAGATAGAAAGGGAAAAGAAAATGGATGGTGGCAGTGGCGATGGGGGCACTGGTGACGATAGTGGGTCCCTCCAGGAAGAAGAAGAAGAAGAAGAGTAGTGATGGTGGAAGCGGCATTGGTGGTGCCATGGCTGGAAGAGAAGGAAGGGGTAGCTCAAGGTGGTCTAAAGAAGGAGAAGTAGTAGAGGTGGTGGTGGCTTGGAGCAGCATCAGCTTAATCCTGATGAGCTCGTTAGGACAAATGAAGTGGTCTAGTTAAGTGTTCAAGTTAGGATTCAAATGTCTAAGGTTCCCCCAAAACCACAAGAAGTAATTCACGAAAATTTGAAACTACCATAACTAATATTGTTTTTTTTTCAAAATATAAAATTTTGATTCTCCAAAAATACGAGAATACTGTAATATACCTGTCTGAAGGACATGGATATTGCACATGAGAACTGGGTCGCTGATTCTGAGCATTAGCTGGAGTAGTTGGCTAAACCAAACGGAATAATCGAAAATCGAATTGGACGGAAAACCGAATAAGCAAAACCGAAATCGAACCAAAATAGCCCATAACCGAATCAAACCGAACCGAATTAAATCAGTTCGATTTTCGGTTTTTTTACGGTTTTTTTGTTTATATATATATATATATATATATATATATATATATATATACAAAATTGAAATCGAACCGAATTTTTTTTAAACCGAACCGAATCTCTTATTCGGTTCGGCTCGATTTGATTTTCGGTCCAAAACTAAATAATGCTCGTCCCTACAGTTGGCATAGCTCGTGGCGCTTTCCCATGGTTTTATTGTGTCGGTCTTTCTCCTTGACAATCTTTAGCTTAGTGGCTAGTACGATAACACTTGAATCCTCCTCCTTAGGTCAAGCGACATGCATCCGCATTGTGACCAAATTTGCTGCATTTGAAGCATTATGGTCCTTGATTGGGTCCACAATATCCACCTATGTTCGGACGCTTGGTCGCTTTGTATCCTCATGCAGGGTTTGATCGTCTGTTGTTGTTGTTGTTGTTGTTATGTTACTGATTGCTTGTAGGATGATACTATTGTATACAGCTATTGCTGTAAAGGAAAAAATCAATTCCTAACTTTAATATTCTCCAAACGGCTACTTGCTCCTCTTTATGTCATTTTTTAATAGCCATGATGAAATATCAATTTTTGCCATTAACACCATTTATTGCATTGGGGTAATGGGCTGCCTATATATTGAAACCTCCTTTTCTTCTCCATCACACAGAAATTCTTCTTCTCGAAATTCTCTAAAATTCTCGTCTCCTTCGTATTACCGCTGTTGTTCTTCGGTGCTCTGGGCAGAGCTAAGTCGGGGTCACTCTCTCCAAGTCGTGTGCGGCAAGAAGATTCCGGTGGAGCAGGAATTTTACCACTAGGAGCGTTCGGATACGGTCTGCACATAGACCTGAGCTACCTCTTAGGGCAGTGCTACGTGCGCGACTTCCCCGGAGGCCGGTAACATTTACGTAATTTATTTTGGTTGCAGATTTTTTGTGAAAAAATTGAAAAAATTTCTAACAATCTAAGAGTTAGTTAATTGTCTAATAATTTAAGTACAACTTTGTCTATTAAGTTGATTCATAATTTTCGTAACGTTTAATTACTGTAACAAACAATCGGCTCACTGTTCACGTTTGTTACAAATTTACTTCTGTACCAACAAGTTCTTTTAACAAGACTTGGTGAAACGTTTGCTTGCTGTAAACGTTTGCCTTTGCTTGCTTTTGTACCAAGAAGTTGTAAACGTTTGCTTGCTTTTGTAACAAGAAGTTGCTTTAACAAATTTACTTTTGCTTAGACTTACTTTTGCTTAGACTTTGTTCAGGAAACAAACTTACTTATTTAACAAATTAACTTTTGCTTGCTGTTATTTTTATTCTTACAAATTTGTTCAGGAAACATTTACTCTTACTTATTTATTTTACCATTTTATATGCTATTGTGAATGTTTTCACAATTGTCTCTGCTTAAACTTTTCTTATTGTCTAAGTAGGTCAACAACTCACTACTGTTAACATTATGTTCACAAAATACTGTTACAATTTTGTCAAATTTACTATTTATAACGATCGTTGTTAGAATATTTTTGTCCATCCTAGTTTTTTCCTTTACTCAATATTTCTATTTAGACTAAATCAAAACAATTAACTGATTTAGTAAAATTTCTTTAATTTTTAAAGTTCTAAAGTTAAGATTTGTTTGGGAACAAGCTGAAATGGCCCTTCTGTCAACAAGACGAAATATCGTCTAAGCGACCGGTACTTAAGAGTTCCTCGTGAACCTCCGCTTGCTGGGATCCGGCCCCTACAGCTAACCCAACCTTATCAAAACTTGAAAAACTAAAATTTTAAAGGTCTATTACTAAAATTATTTTAATTGTTGATTTTAGTTTAAAGCCATCTTATTGAGTAAATATAATTTTACAGACTTTAGAAAACATGACTTCCAAAGAAGAGACTTTTTCTGCAAAGCCTGCAAAATTCAATGGCACATATTTCAAGAGGTGGCAGAGCCAGATAAAATTTTGGCTTAGCACTTTAGATCTGATTTCTGCCATTGATGGGTCCACACCCATCTCAAATGATTCTGATGAGACTGAGTCTGACGTAGGGGTTTCCAAGTCCTCCTCATCTACAAAACCTAAGACCCCTAAGGAAATAGACTACCATTGCTTCCACAGAATCTTAAGCGCTATGTCTGAGTCTCTCTACGACATATTTTTTGAATATAAAAGCGCTAAAGAACTCTGGGATGCTTTGGAAGATGAGTATGGTTGTGATGATGCTGGAATTGATAGATTCAATTCTACCACATTCAACCAATATGTCATGGTAGATAACAAACCTATCAATGACCAAATCCATGTGTTCCAAGAACACCTTAGGCAGGTTCAAGCCAAGGGAACTTTCTTTTCTACTGAGCACAAAATAGGATGCTTGATAGATAAACTCCCTCCTTCGTGGTCTAAAGTAGCAAAGGACCTTCTACATCTACAAGGATATATTACTTACTCTCAAGCTCTACAGAGGATTAGAACATAAGAGCAATATAGGTCCAAGACCAAAGCTAGGTCAAATGCCACAACTAAGGTAAACCTTGTAGAAAGTCATGCAAAACCTAAGTCAAACAACCATCTCAAATCCAAGAAAAACTCCTTCAAAAAGAAGCAGAGTTTTCAACCTCCTCACCAAAACCATCATCACCAAAACTATCACCATCAAAATCCTCAACCCTAAAAATCTAGAAACTTTGGTCAGACTCAGCATCAAAGAAGATTTTATTTTGCGTTTGGTAGAACCAACCATACAGCCATCAACTGCTTCCAAAGGAAGAAAGAACCTATCCAGAACTCCTTCAAGGGAAAAGACAAGCCAGAGGCTAACATGATTCTGAATGGGTCTTCCAGCTCCTTCAGGTCTGTAAGCTTCCAACATGTAGTAAACATGTCTTTCCATTCTGATGATTGGTGGTTGGATTCTGGAGCTAATGTTCACGTTTTATTTGATCGCTCCTGTTTTTCAACCTATCAGGAATCAGGTGGAGGAGGTGTGACCCTAGGAGATGGCTCAACGACACAAATTGTGGGAAGAGGAAGAATAGATCTGAAGATGATATCAGGAAAAATTCTACCTCTCCATGATGTGCTTCATGTACCGTCTGTTAGAAGAAACCTTGTTAGTGGATCCCTCCTTGTTGCCTCAGGATACAAAATTGTTATGGAGGCAAATAAAGTAGTGTTCTCTAAGAATGATCTATTTATAAGAAAAGGATTTGTAAAAGATGGACTTTTTGTTTTAAGTACTATGAATAAAAGTTCAAATCCTTCTTTTGTTGCAAATGTTGAATCATCAAATGTTTGGCATGGTAGATTAGGTCATGTGAATTTAGGATCTATTAAAAGGATGATGAACTTAGATCTTATACCTAAGACTCCTATAGATGATGAACACAAATGTGAGATCTGTGTTCAAGCCAAACACACAAGATTGCCTTTCAAATCTGTCTATAGAGATTCTGAACTCCTAGAACTTATCCATAGTGATGTTTGTGATTCCAATAGGGTCTTGACCCGAGGCGGTAGAAAATACTTTGTTACTTTCATAGATGATCAATCAAAGTATTGTTACACCTACCTCCTTAAGACCAAAGATGAAGTTCTAGACAGATTCAAGGTCTATAAATCTGAAGCTGAGAACCAGTTGGATAGGAAGATTAAGATCTTTAGATCAGATCGTGGTGGAGAGTATACCTCAAATGAAATGACTAACTTCTGTGAAGAGCACGGAATTATTCATGAGGTAACTGCTCCTTATTCATCACAATCCAATGGAGTTGGTGAAAGGAAGAATCGCACTCTTTTAGATATGGTCAATGCCATGCTTCTCAGCTCAGGTGCCCCTGATAATCTTTGGGAAGAAGCCTTATTGTCAGCCTGTTATATTCTTAATAGGATACCCAGTAAGACTAATGATAAGACACCATATGAGTTATGGAAAGGTCGAACCCCTAGGATTAATTATCTCAAAGTTTGGGGATGTCTAGCTAAAGTAGGAATTCCTGAACCCAAAAAGAGGAAGATAGGACCTAAGACTGTAGATGATGTATTCATAGGATATGCCCTAGATAGCAATGCCAATAGATTTCTTGTAACCCATTCTGAAGTAAATGAAATCTCTAATAACACAATTATTGAAGCTAGAGATGCAGTTTACTTTAAGAACTTTTTTTCCTTCAAGGATAGAACACCTTCATCTTCCTCTAACCCTTCTCTTACTCCGTCTACTAGTTCTCATGACCAAATACCTAATTCTCAATCTGAACAAGTCATAGAACCTAGAAGGAGTAAAAGAGAAAGGATTGAAAAGAATTTAGGAGAAGGATTCTTCACATTTTTGATAGAGGGTGATCCCTCAACTTATGAAGAAGCCATATCCTCTACTGATGCCCCTTTCTGGAAAGAAGCTATTAACAATGAGTACAACTCCATCATGGAGAACAATACTTGGTTTTTAGCAGACCTTCCTTTAGGTAGCAAATCCATAGGTTGTAAGTGGATTTTCAAAAAGAAACTTAGAGCCGATGGTACCATAGAAAATATAAGGCTAGATTAGTGGCCAAAGGTTTTACCCAGAAAAAAGGATTAGATTACTTTGATACCTATTCTCCTGTTGCTAGGATTTCTTCTATTAGAACCCTCCTAGCCTTAGCTTCCATTTATGACTTGTTGATCCATGAAATGGATGTAAAGACAGCATTTCTAAATAGAGATTTAGATGAAAAAATTTATATGGAGCAACCTGAAGATTTTATTGCTAAAGGCCAAGAAAACAAGGTTTGTAGATTAGTAAAATCTCTTTATGGCCTAAAGCAAGCTCCCAAGCAATGGCACAACAAATTTGACAAAGTCATTATAGAATTTGGTTTTGTGCCAAATGAATATGACAAATGTTTGTATTCTAAAAATACAAATAAAAGTTGTGTTATCTTATGCTTGTATGTTGATGATATACTTATTCTAGGACCTTCACTGGAACTGTCACGCCCCGCTCCCATAGGAGCGATCGTCCTCGCAAAGGCGTGATGCCGCACGGGCCTAGGTTGCGCCCGTACAAGGCTAAGTCCGGAAACGGCCGATTTGAGCTAGGCCACAGAGTCGCACAGAGTGTTCCCAGTTGCAGCGGAAAGTAAATGAACACAAATTGAAACGAATTCAAAACTCTTTATTGACATTCAAGAAGTTTACAAGCGGCGCTAGGCCGAGATTACAAATCGCTCAAGCTCTCCCTCTCTGAAACATAAAAGGCGTGCCAAATGGCTTACAAGATGGAATAATTCATGGCGATGTTCCGATACATTATGTCCTGTATATGGTGCTTCAGCTTCTTACAACGCTCCAAGGCTCCAGAGTTAGCTCCGCGCCTTAGCACGTTCGAGGGAAGCTCCGCACCCGCCGATGACGTCTCCTGCGTCCTGCAAGCAAACTGTGGGGTTATCAATATACTGTTATGCACTGGTGGGGAGGCTAGCTCGCCCACAATGCTATCATTACCAAACACGTTCTATTTACTTTTGTGCACCGTATATCATTCATTGTCTTTCTAATCTTGCCTTAGGGTCAATTTTATGGCATATTTCACAACCTATCCCGTGTTGCCGAATTCAAGTGTTTGCATGGAAATACATGCACAACTTACCCATACTTACCGTCTGGCCTTCCCTGTCCAAAGTAAACCAAGTTAGTCAACAATTCATATAAACTTTCAATGTCGAGTGCGTGTCCCTGCCTCAGATTCTAGCGTGGCGTAGGCGTATTTTCTAACTCGGTTTTGTGAAGTACTTTTGATCATTTGTATGTTACATTCAATGTCTGTTCAGAGGGCGCTTCATTCAACTAACTTATACTACTTTGATTTCAATGCAAGGACTTGTACGTGGATTGCCACCAACAAAGCCCACTTAAATCTATATGCACCGATCGCTGGCATGTCAGTCATTTTGGACATTTTTCCCTTTGGCATTCTCATCTATCAAGCGTGATAGCTGGTACACCTTGATAGACTATTGAAGTACCGGCCCTACGTTTGGTTATGTGCCCAAGCCCGCACACCTGTCCGCCCGTAGGCCATGATTCCGCCTAGGCCGGCCACGAAATCGTCGTTCGTTGCCCTTGGAATCCCTTTTTCACTCGTGCACGAGTCCGTCCACGACCATTTCGTATTTTATTGTCATTTTAACTTAACGGCTGTCTTTGAGCCATAGGCTGTCTCTGAGCCATAATGTGTTATCGATCAGGTTGGCGTCCGTGCAGTACGGATAGCGAGCCCCATTGTACGTGCCCGTCGCACCTGTCGCTAACCATTCTTTCCTTTCTTATCTTTCATTTATTCTTTTCTTTCTTTCTTTCACTCATTCGTTCGTTCATTGATTCATTCACACACACATTCATTCATTCATTCATTGATTCATTCATTCATTCACTTATTCGTTCATTCTTTCATTCATGCATTACGTAACTCCCCGTGCGGGAGTCGCCTTGGCGACCCATCAGTCCCGAAGTCTTTCAATGTTGCTATACTCTACTCGGAATGACTATGTCGATAGTCTTCCGTTTCATTATTGTAAACCATTCATTGTTTCATTGTTGAACGCATAGAAAACTCGAAATGTAAGCCCGTGCCTTAGCACGAGCGCGGACTGCGGCGTGAGAGTTCTCACATTTTCTATGTTCTTTTCCATGTTCTAAAGAAGCATACAAGATGGGATTATTCCCTTAGCTAGGTGCGTTGAGTCATTTATTAGCATGTGCGGTGTTATCGCATAGCGATTCTAGCAATAGTGTCCGTATTGTTATGTGTCTAGGCTAAGCAAAGACGGGTTCATCGGAGCCACCCACCTTAGCGATGTTCGCATCGGCCGAGCGATACTCCGAGTACGCCTTTGAAAGTCTAAGTCTGGATTTATCTTCGACGGGCCAATGTAAGCTTTGCATCGATTCTTCATCGGGTCGATGCCAACTCTTCGGGTCGACGGCTCGTTTGAGTCGTTGCACTTGCCGTTTGAATCGACGTTCCGCTAGGGCGGAGCGGGTCATTACAGGAACAGATAAATAACACTAAGAATTATTTATCTAACCAGTTTGATATGAAAGACCTAGGTGAAGCAAACCTAATCCTAGGAATGTAAGTGTCTAAATGCAAAGAGGGTTATACTCTATCTTTAGCACATTCAATTGAGAAAATGCTAAGGAAGTTTGAGTATTTTGACAAAAAATCTGCCCTTACTCCTTATGATAGTAATGTTGTTCTCAAGAAGAATGAAGGATCTCCTATAGAACAACATAGATATTCACAAATGATTGGATCCCTTATGTACATTACTAACAGGACTAGACCTGACATTGCATTTGCTATTGGGAGACTAAGTAGGTACACTAGTAACCCAAATCAATCACATTGGACTGCATTAGACAGAGTATTTAGATATCTTAAGGGTACTCTAGATTATAGACTTCATTATTCTAGACACTCTGATATCATAGAAGGTTACTACGATGCAAATTGGGTAACTGATTCACATGATGTGAAATCCACTACTGGATATGTTTTTACCCTAGCAGGAGCTGCAATCTTCTGGGGATCATGTAAACAGACTATCATTGCCAGAAGTACAATGGACTCTGAAATGATAGCTTTGGATACCACCTGTACAGAAGCCGAATGGCTCAGAAATCTTATTATGCATATACCTGTTTATGTTCATCCTATTCCTGCAATTTCTATAAACTGTGATAATAAATCTGTTATAGAACTACTAAAGCATGATTCTGTGAATGCTAAGATGAACAGGCACCTGCAGCTGCGCTTCAAGTCAATAAAGAGCCTATTGGACAAATATGTGGTTCTTGACTATATAAAGTCAGAAAAGAACCTTGCAGACCACTTGACGAAGGGTCTGTCTAGGACATTGATCCTAGAATCATCGAGGGGGATGGGGTTAAGCCTATAGTATAGTCACCAGCAGTGGCAACCCAACCGAGTCTGACTGGAGATCCCAAGAAGCCGGTTCAATGGGTAGGAACAAGCTGGACTAGGTGACTATTATGAAACACTGACCTGAGATTAAATTCTCTTTAAAATAAAAGCCCAGGAGGCTGTACATGTGTACATTCATACCCCATCCCTATGGTGACAGTGTTCCTTTTGTGAGATGGATAGGTTGAGTTTTAACTCTTAATAAGTCCAAGCATGATATGCATGGTTGATTCCTATCACCAACCCTTAAGGACTTACCTATATGAGAGGTCGTGAGGGCCGCGACTATAGGACAGGGCGATCCTAGATAACTCTCATGAATATGTAAAAGTGCGCATGGCCAACCAAACGCGCCACCCGATAGACCCAAGTACCTCTAGCGTACTATGTGTGCTATTTTCTGAATCTAGTTCAAGAAGACTGATTCAAGGCGTAGTCCATCAAACTCTTCTTCAGACAAAGACAATAGTCACTACGTGAGATTCAAGGCTGTAGTCCATCTCATTTACGCATAGTATAAACCTGCCCAGATCCTTTCTACTCTTTTTCTTTCCTTTTCCGGAACTTGATTATTTGGGGGGATTGTTGTATACAGCTATTGCTGTAAAGGAAAAAAATCAATTCCTAACTTTAATATTCTCCAAACGGCTACTTGCCCCTCTTTATGTCATTTTTTAATAGCTGTAGAATAGAATAATGGGATGATTTGTTTATTGATGAGAGACTACATATATATAGGAGAGGCTAGCCTCCTCTCCTATTACTCTAAGCAATGTGGGACTAAAGCCCAATTACTAATAACTCTAATATAACACTTATTTCTAATATAACTCTTAACACCCTCCTTCAAGCTGGAGCATAGATGTCAATCATGCCCAGCTTGTTACATAAAAATTGAACCCGGGGACCCAGGAGAGGCTTTGTGAAGATATCAGCTATCTAGTCGCCGGTCCGCACATGTTGAAACCTTATCACTCCTTTTGTATATTCATCACGAACAAAATGAATATCAATTTCAATATGCTTCGTCCTTTCATAAAATACTGGGTTGGTGGCAATGTGAATAGCAGATTGGTTATCACACCATAGGTCTGCCACTTGAGATCCTGCGTCTTCTCCCAGTTCTTGTAGGAGATGCTTCATATATAATATTTCTGACGTGCCATGAGCAATAGCTCGATATTCTGCTTCTGAGCTTGAGCGTGCTATCACACTTTGTTTCTTGATTTTCCACGATACAAGATTTCTGCCAACAAATACGGAGTAGCCAGATGTAGACCGTCTATCTGCCAGACTTGCTCTCCAGTCAGCATCAGTAAAACACTCGATGCGAGAATGTCCGTTATTCTCCATTCGAATTCCTTTCCCTGGATTCTTTACTAGATAACACAGAATTCTGAGAACTGCCTGCCAGTGTGGAACTCTTGGAGAAGCCATGAATCTACTCGCGACGCTTACTGCAAAAGAAATATCCGGACGCGTCATGACTGCCAAGTAGTTGAGTTTACCAACCACTCGACGATACTGATCTGGATTGGTCATCAGGACCCCTTCGTCTGGAAGTAACTTCGCCCCTGGATCCATAGGTGAGTTTGCTCCCTTTGCTTGCATCATGCCTGCATCATTTAGTATATCCAGTACATATTTTCTTTGAGACATTACAATGTCCCGCTTTCCCCGTGTGACTTCAATACCCAAGAAATAGTTCAAGGATCCCATATCTTTGGTTTGAAATTGTTCTCCAAGAAACTTCTTGAGATTTGCAATACCCTGTCTGTCATCTCCCGTGATTACAATGTCATCAACGTAGACACCAAGCAGTATTCTTCCAGCAGATGTGTGTCGATAGAAGATTGAATGGTCCTTCTTCGACTGACACATTCCAAATTGAGTAACCACCTGTGTAAATCTACCAAACCACGCACGTGGTGATTGTTTCAGGCCATAGAGAGCCTTCCTGAGATGACACACCTTACCCTCCCTTGCAACGAACCCGGGAGGTTGCATCACGTAGACTTCTTCGTCAAGATTCCCGTGGAGGAAAGTATTTTTGATATCTAGCTGAAGTAAAGGCCAGTCATAGCGAACGGCCAACGCCATGAGAACACGAACGGACGTTATTTTGGCCACAGGAGAGAAGGTCTCAAAGTAATCCTCACCATATGTTTGAGAGAATCCTTTGGCCACCAGACGAGCCTTCAATCGATCAAGAGTGCCATCCGGTTTCACCTTAATCGTGAACACCCACTTACAACCGACAGCCTGTTTACCAGTAGGTAAATCGACTAAGTCCCAGGTATGATTCTCCTGGAGAGCCTTTATCTCCTCATGCATAGCAGCACGCCAACTAGGATGTCGGAGACCCTCCTCAGCGTTCTGGGGGATCTGAATCCCATCAATAGTAGCTACCAGAGACTGAGTATGACAACTAAGACCTTTATAGTTGTCAACATACAAGGGATGATCTCGACACGCACGACGAGGACGTGCTGGAGGCAGAATCCCCGGAGCTGCGGGCGGAACTGGTGGAGGCAGCTCATTGGAGCCGGAGCTACTGGTGGAACCAGAGGAGGATGATTCTGTGGTGGACGTCGTTAATGGCTGACTTGGTGTATGTGGACCATCATCCTGGGTGACTGGCTCGGTAAGAGAGGGCACCTGTACTGGAGGCTGTTGTGTTTGAGGATGAAACAGCAAAAAATCTTCTTCTGGATAAATTAGGGGTGCCGGACCTATTGATTGGGGAAACGGTGGAAAGTTTGATTCGACAAAGGTAACATCCCGAGTGAAAAAATATCTCTTTAAGACAGGAGAGAAACACCGATACCCTTTCTGATCTTTAGGATACCCAAGAAAAATATATTGTATTGCCTTAGGATCTAATTTAGAAAGGATTGGTCGGGTATCCCGAACATAGCATAAGCAACCAAAGATACGGGGAGGCAGAGGAAACGGTTCTTTTCCAGGAAAGAGCCGAGAAAAGGGAGTGCTACCATTGAGCACTGACGACGGCATGCGATTAATAAGAAAACAAGCCGTAAGAACCGCATCCGACCAAAATCTCTTGGGAGTACGTGCTTGAAACATAAGTGCACGTGTTGTTTCCAATAAATGGCGATTCTTGCGTTCGGAAACACCATTTTGTTGGGGTGTATACGCACAAGAGGTTTGGTGGATAATGCCATTGCTGGCCAGATGTTTAGCAAGATCACGAGATAAATACTCACGGCCATTGTCACTTCGAAGGATTTTGATTGGGAGACCAAATTGTGTTGTTATCTCGGCATAAAAGTTGCACCAGATGTTAAATAATTCAGCGCGACTTTTCATCAAATAAAGAAACGTGACACGTGAGTAGTCATCGACAAACGTGACAAAGTACTTAAAACCCATGACAGATTCAGTCGGACAAGGTCCCCAGATATCAGAATGCACCAACTCAAAAGGAGCGGATGCAAGATTATTAGAGCTTACCGGATAAGGAACCCGATGATGCTTAGCCAAACGACATGACTCACAATGAAAAGAAGAGGGAATAACTAAGGATGGGTACAATTTCTGGAGAACTTGGGACGACGGATGACCTAACCGACAATGTAACTCGACCGGATCCAGTTTCATGCCTGCACAAACAACCGGAGAAGTAGTGTCAAACAGGTACAAGCCTCCAGCCACATGCCCCTTACCAATAGTCTTCCCAGTTGTCAGGTCCTGAAAAACACAACCATCAGGAAAGAATGTTACTGAGCAATGAAGTTCACGAGTCAGTTGACTAATAGAAAGTAAACTGAATGGGTTCCCAGGAGTAAGTAGAACAGAGTTGAGTGATAATCCGGGAGAAAGAGTGGCACTTCCACGGCCGCGGACTGTCAGGGAACCGCCATTTGCAACAGTAATGCCAGAAGCACGACGGACAGGTACATAATTATGTATCATACCTGCGTCACCAGTCATGTGAGCGGATGCACCCGAGTCAATTACCCACTGCTTGGGATTGACAATGCATGCTGCAGAGTATCCGGCTGTGGAACCAAACGTTGATGCTTCACCACGACGTTGAGCCTGGAACTCAAGAAATTCCGCGTACGAATCGTCGCTCAATGGAACCGAGCGAATGCTATTATCAGGAGCATCCGAAGTAATATTGGCAACAGGAGCTTTAGGACACTGCCACTGAAAATGTCCTTGTTGGCCACAGTGAAAGCAGGTCCGTAGTCGTCCCCCATCACGACCACCATTGCCTCGTCCGCCATCACGTCCATAAGTCCGACCACCTCGTCGTCCACCACGTCCACCACGAACGCCAGGACGAGCAGCGCTACTAAGAGCAGATCGATCGGCAGGAGCATCCCCCGGAGTGGTCTCAACCACCTTTGCGGCCCTTAGAACACGGAAGTGGGCCTCCATCAAGGATGGAACATCAGATCCAGCAATGATCTGGGAACGAGCCGAGTCCGCATCAGGACGAAGAGATGCAAGATATGCCATAACATGAAGCTGCTCGCGTTGAGTCCGAGATTCATTGATATCTGACGTCAGAGGAAGAATACGATCAATTTCATCCACCATCGCCTTGAAGGATCGGAAGTGGTCCTTATGAGACTTGTCTCCCTGATTAGCTCGGAAAACGCCAACAACCGAATCATATATGCGGGACAAGTCGCGCTTTCCATCAAACGCCGTTGCTAGGACCTCCCATAGCTCCTTGACCGTGTTCGTGTTTTGAACCATGTCCTCGACGGACGGTTCCATGGAGTTCATCAACTGTGTAAACAGTCGACTATCATCCGTCTCCCACTGTTCAAAAGTGGGATCAGTCGTTGCCGGAGGGTTGTCAGTTAAATGTTTAGACAGCCGCATCCCACGGAGTGTTTTCTCAACCTTCTTACGCCATGTTGAGTAACCATCGGGACCGTCCAATCGACGGTCGACAAGTCGAATCGAAGAGACCGTCGTGCCAGTACTTATCATATTGCTGACACCGGTACCATCATCGGTCTTCGGATCTGTCATCGTCGCGAGTTCTTCCAACCCCAAATATCACACCAACTTTACGAATGCACTATAAACGTGGCCACCGCCGGTGCGCGCATGTAAAGTAAACACGTCAGGACACAGGAGAAAACACGATCATTCTCTGTGTAGATCCTGATGTGATGCTCGGGGTAGGATAAACAAAATAGAGCATTTGTTAATTCCCGACGTAATCTAGGAACAGAAGGTGCCCAAATAAAGCATTTGACGACAATCTGTCTTCGAAATACGCCGTTCCCTTCCTTTTTTTTTTCAAAAGGAAAGACGGCTAGGGTTAGGGTTTGGATGTGAAATAAGTAACATAATGGCGGCTAGGTTAGGGTTTGGATGGGCTAGGTTTAGAGTGGAGCGGGGGGGGGGGGGGCGCCGACGGGGGGGGGGGGGGGGGCAGCAGGTGCCGGATCTCGGGGGGGGGGGTGCTGGAAAAAGGGGGGGCGCGGGGACAGAGGGGGGGGTGCTGGGACAGAGGGGGGGCAGTGGCGGGGGCAGGGGGCGCTGGTGGGGGGGGGGGGCAGCAGCAGCAGCAGCGGACAGGGGTGGGGCAGCAGCAGCGAGTGGGGGTGGGGGGGTGCAGGATCGGGGGGGGGGGGCGCTGGTGGGGGGGGGCAGCAGCAGGCGCGAGGGGGGGGGGGCGCTGGGGGGGGGGGCGCTGGACAGGGTGGAGGAGAGGGGGGGGAGGCAGCAGCAGCGGGTGGGGGGGGGGCGGGTACTGTAGCACGCGGGGGGGGGGGTTGAAATTTTTTTTTTTTTTTTTTTGTGGAGAGAGGGGTGGATGGATTATGGCTCTGATACCATGTAGAATAGAATAATGGGATGATTTATTTATTGATGAGAGACTACATATATATAGGAGAGGCTAGCCTCCTCTCCTATTACTCTAAGCAATGTGGGACTAAAGACCAATTACTAATAACTCTAATATAACACTTATTTCTAATATAACTCTTAACAATAGCCATGATGAAATATCAATTTTTGCCATTAACACCATTCATTGCATTGAGGTAATGGGTTGCCTATATATTGAAACCTCCTTTTCTTCTCCAACACACAGAAATTCTTCTTCTCGAAATTTTCTAAAATTCTCGTCTCCTTCGTATTACCGCTGCTGTTCTTCGGTGCTCTGGGCAAAGCTAAGTCGGGGTCACTCTCTCCAAGTCGTGTGCGACAAGAAGATTCCAGTGGAGCGAAAATTTTACCACTAGGAGCGTTCGGATACGGTCTGCACATAGACCCGAGCTAACTCTTAGGGCAGTGCTACATGCGCAACTTCCCCGGAGGCCGGTAACATTTACGTAATTTATTTTGGTTGCAGATTTTTGGTGAAGAAAATTGAAGAAATTTCTAACAGATACACCTCCATTGATGAGGCATGATCATCTACTTCGTGGAACGTCTTGAAGTGTTGGGACACCACATCCTTCTACAAGCTTGGTCGTACACCACTCTCAAACCTAAGTTCTCATATTCTTCATCGTCAGGCAACAATGAGACAGCAAATTTGGACAGTTGGGTGAAGCGAGATTTATATTGTTGTACCGTTATATTCTCTTGCTCGAGGTGGAGGAACTCATTTTCCTTCCTCCCGCAAATTGCTGGAGAGATGAATTGATCTAAGAGTGCCTTTTTGAACATCGTCCATGTAATCTTGATTTCTCGGTTAGCTCCACCGAGTATCCTCTTCCTGGGTTGCTGCTAGTTATATGCGTTCTCGGTGCAGTTGTCACACCCCAGTACCGAAATACGGGAGATACGGCGGAACATCCGATAAAATTGGAACGATACAGAGAAGATTAGCATGGCCCCTGCGCAAGGATGACACGCACAAATCGAAAAATGGTCCAATTTTTTTTTCTAAAACTGTCACGTCCCAGTACCAAAATACCGGGACGGACATGGTCAACTACCCCGTATGAGGTACGAAGACGTCATACGGGATAGCTGGCCATGTCCGTCCCCGTATTTTGGTACTGGAACGTGACACCAATCTTTTGGATCCTTGAATGCCGAGGACCTCAAACAGATCTTCTAATTCAACGAGCCAGTACAACAAACTTTGCAGGGTCTTCTTTGCCATTGAAATGCTACAAGTACATTTTGAACTCTGCAGCAGTTCTGATGACAACATTTTTGTTGGCGGCAAGGTGGGTCTCTTCAGTCTCGACTGCACCATTCTCAATTGTAGCAGTAGTGGTATGATTCACATTTACCGTCTGACCATCTATTCACGCATGTCCAGCTGCTTCTCTTGTCCTTCAACCACGTTGGAACCCTTGTTAGCAATTCGGGCAAACAGGAAAAAATTTGGACAACAAAAGTACGAGTATAAATAGACTTAGTACAAATAAAATATGTTAAACAATACAGCCAAATATTCGAAAAATAGAAATATTGAGGTTATAAACTTCACATTCTTAAATATGTTGTCAAATATGATTAATGAAACAGGTTCCCTCCACATTTTTTTTTGCCAATTTTTGTAATAATTTATATGGAACACGTCTTAAAACTTCACATGCTTAAAATTTACATACTGATCCCAGTCATTCAAAAGTACGCAAGTGTTATACGTTTCTATACGAGTCATTCAAAAGTTCGCGTATAATACGAGTTTCATTCGGGTGATTGCTAACAAGGGTTGGAAATGCTTGGGTTGTTCCTTGTCATCATTATTATCCAACAAAACAAATTCTATTAGCGTCATAAAATATTATGGACATACTATATGGAACTTTCATTTATAAATATATCAAAGGGATGATCGAGGGACAAGGAAGAATTATAGGAATCAATGAGTCCAAGAAAGTGAACATAATAGAGCTATGATAGTAGTATGTCATGCCCTGAATTTCAAAATCTGAGTCCAACTAGGTGTGATGTTGTACAAGTCTAAGTAGCACTTTAGACAAAACAATTAGATATAACAATCTAAAACAATATTTTAATATCAAGGTTGTCGCAACAAAATAAATAGAAGATTGAATATAACTGAATATTAACTTTACTAAATCATGAATAACAGCAAAAAAGTGAGGCCTTTGCCAAACAAGCCAAATCCCTTATGGGTTACAATCCCTAAAATAAACTAAATGACAAGTTCCATACATCATATTAGTAAACTGAATGTGAAGAATCAAATGGAAGATTCTGGTACCTTGGAGCCTTTTAATTATTTTTCGAACCTGTAGAAATGATAGTCAGCACATAGGGATGCACTGGTAAGTGGTAAGACCACACCCACCTAAATTGAACACAAAGATATGTGAGATGCATTCATTATTAGGTGATCTTTCTAGATTTTTTTATTTTATTTTTGGTTTCCTTTTTCCCATTATACCCTCATTTTTCAACATGTGTAGATGATTGTCCTTTTACTCGTATTCAGGATATAAGGGAAAATTGGAAAGCAAAAATAAAAATTAAGGATCTAAACTTTTTAATTGGACATGTCATGACTTAAACTAAGGATATATAAAATTCAGGTCTAAATGTTAGTTAGTCTTAAAATTTATGCCAATGAAACCAAGGAGTACCAAGTTCCCTTATACTATAAAAGAATCCAGACAAAGATACAAGATAACATGATTTTCTATGAGAATTGCATTTATCTCCATGAAACATTATGCCATACAGCAAAATGGAATGACATACATTTAGCTTGTTTTCCTAACCTTTTAGAAAGAAAGAAAAATGCTAATTTGTTGTCATTTGGATAAACACAAATGTGGATGCCCTTATCCATATCCACAACAACAACTATCACATTCTCTCTTATATATGTTATCAATGAGAAAAAGGCTATATACAGATTCATTCGGCTTCATGTTTATCTTTCTTTCTCATTTTCACAACATAATTCCTGTTTTTTTTATTTAGATGAAATATTAAAAAAATAACTAGACTTTGTTCGCGTCATATGACCCCTCCTCTCTCCCCGACAGAATTTGATATTGATTATATGCTTTTGTGAGGCTTTTAGGTTGAAGTCTCCTGGTTTAGACAAAAATCAAGACTGTCTGCTTTAGAAATGTGAGGCCTCTGGCCCAAGTCTCCTGGTTTAGACAAAAACCATAACTGTCCAGTTTTGGTAAACAATATAAGACATGGGAATAAAAAGGGATGACCAATTTAAATTCTTTAGAGACTTGAACCAGACCATCTGACTTAGGAATAATAACTTCTTAAATCTTTAACAGTTACAGTCTAACAATAGGCTTCCTTAATTACCATTTGATTAGAATATCACATGAACCAAGTGTAACTAGGCTTACTATTACAAAAAGGAAGGTAAGCAAATCCCTTGTACTGAGGAGGAAAAAAAAAGTGAAAGCATCTAGGTCACAAATTTACTTATCAAGCCACCTACAAAACCGACAAACATAACATAACGGAGTTGGTCATTCTATAGTGAAAACTCATTCAACAATCTGATGTACCTATTCATATAGATGTTTTAGGTTTATTGTAGCTGACAGAAGACCTCATGAAACACTGAGAATTAGGAAAGCAAACTCACTTGAATGACTCGGCCTGTAAATTCATCCATTTGATGAAAACCTCTTTGCCGCGAATGATGTAATTAACAGCTCTCAAGAATAGTTCCTTTGCTTTGATGGCATTTAAAACTTAGGAAACCCATTGCTCTCGGGGATCACAAAGATCCTTCACATCCAAAATTTCTTCAGCATTCTCGTAGCCCTGTTCTGTGAGGAGAAATGGCTTTTGCTTTTCGCCCACCTAAAACAAAGGGCTGAAAAGAAACAAAAATGTATCAGCTATTTAGTTAAGCATGTTTGTAAACTCAAGAAAGGAAAAGTCCATAAAGCCTTGCAAAAAGGTTTAAAAGCTAGTAATAGTTTTTTTTTTTTTGAGGTGTCCTTTTCTCTGGACCGGCAAGCAACGCCAAGGGGGGATTCGAACCGTGTCCATTCCCACGGGACCCCCGGTGTACCGATCGGGCTACACCCCATCGTGTAATAGTTGTTACAGTAAAATAAATAATGCCCAAAGGTTGGAAGTCAAAAGGGGGAGATTGTTAGCCAAATGTTCTAATTATATTTTTAATTGTGGTTAATCGCTTAAGTTTAGCATTATGATATCACTAATAATTATGCTTTCACTACAATGTAGTACTTAAACTTACCATAAGTCCAAATGTGCATTAATCATATTATACTTGCTACCATGAATATTGCTTTGTTCGCAAGATCGAACATATATTTGCATAAAAACATGTATTTGCAGAAAAAACAGTAAGCAAGATCGAACATGGACATATGTAATGAAAAAATCATGAAGGGTCAAAGATTGACGTTATACCATAAGATTTCTCTGCCTACGACATCTTTGGGACCTCACACTCGGGAGTTCCGCTGCCCGATCAGTAGACGAGGGTCAGGGGGCAGGGGCCCCATGGGGTTTGGGAGCGAAGCCCCCAAAGGGTATACAGATCTCATGATCTATTTATCTTTTGACAACTGTCACCAATAGAGAAAGCAATCATCGTACAAAACAAGAAGACAAATCAAGTCATGCCATCATCTGAAATGATGCAGTAGTCATCTATTGCTTAGTTTATATTTTCTTATGTATTTTATATATATTATTTAGGACCAATTGTACATTGGATCGCACTGGCACTATGAGGCTAAACCTAACTCAACCAGATCCTAGTCTACCAAACCCAAAACAAACTCAAACCTCGAAAAACTAAAATGGCCTATAAAGACCGAACTTTGGCCGAACTCGGTCGATGTGACCCAGTATTCAACAACTCCTAATTTGACTCGTTCGTCCAAGAGAACATGGTGCCAAACGTTCAAAAAATTTAACGTTTGGGGATCAAACTCTGCGAACTTGGTCCCCAGTAAACCCTATAAATAGCCATGACTTTTCTCCATTTCAATTCATCCTATTCAGTTTCAAATCTTGAGAAATACAAAGCTTTACACCTATTCTCAAGAGCAACTCCCAGCCTTCTTAAGTGCCAAGTGTGATCTCGATTAGAAGTCTACAAGAGTTGTAAGGACTTAGTTTTCCAAGTGTTTTTTCATTTCACTTATTGTTTGAAGTCGGCGAACCCATCAAATCAAAGCTCGTGGTCATTTGAAGTCGGCGAACACTTCGAATCAAAGCTCGTGGTTGTAAGAAATCGACGAACACTTCGGATCAAAGCTCGTAGTGTACTGCTATTTCACAAATAGTGGATTAATACCGGACAAGAGTCACCGGGACTGAATTGCTTTCCACGAAGGACACCAGTATACATCGCGGCATTTGCAGCTTTCCACGAAGGACACCAGTATACATCGCGGCATTTGTGTTTTTGACTTGTTAACTCAGATTACTTTTCTATACTTGCTTGTTGAATTTTAGTTGGTAATTTACTTTGATTTTAATTGGATATTGCTGATATACTCTATTCACCTCCCCCCCTGTTTGCCATTAAAATCTTTTGATTGCAAATTTTAATACAAACAGAACAGTGTTACAATATAGGACTTAGATGTAGTCCTAGGAGTACACTTTTGTTTATCTGGGTCCCTTGTGCCGATGGAGCGAGTGGTAATACGTTGACTCCGTTGACGATCTGACGACGGTTATCGGTTCTCTAAAGGTTTGGATTGCTCTGGGTGCTGGAGCTTGCTGAGAGGAGGAAGACGTTGAGTGTCTGTATCTGCCTGTCACGCCCCAGAACCAGAATACTGGAGAGCGGGGGCGGACATAGCCAGCTACGTATAACGGAATGGAATCCGCACCGCTATACGGTCACGGCTGTCTAGATATGTGAGGGTTTCACTACAATCCATCAGTCTCTTAAGGTCATAAATTATCCTATTGTCTCAATCTCAACCAACTAGTAATAGTCACAAGATATCAGATCACCAAATATACAATTGTAAGGCGTCCCAAACATTACAATCCAGATGATCATGAAGCTAGTCGTACAAAATGTAAGGACTAGCAAGAGTTAAGTCATACATGATCAACCTCGAGTTGTCAATCATGTTACAGCCCGTAGGCAGACAGTAAGTAAAATATACACGAGCTAACACTTGCTCGGCGGCTAAACGCCTCAAAAGAATAATGTACAATTACAGTGGGAGAACAAAAGAAACCCACTCGTTGCCAGGATTCCCTCTAGTGGTCACCATCTGGCTGGAAAACAGGTAGATCCTTTGCTGCTGCTCCGGTATCTGGCCATACAAAACCAGCTGGGTCAGACCCCAGAAAGAGCAAGTGCCACAAAGGAGGCTTCACTTAAGAACTAAAACCAGCAATTAGCACAATAATATAATTACATAATAAGAGACAGTTAATTTAAGAAAAGCATGATAGGTGAATATAAAAGACAACCTTGTACAGAATCGATAAAAGACAGAACATATGGAAGAGCATGACAGGATGATATACGATGAGATAACCATGGGACTATTCAGATAACCAGGTTACAACCCGTAAACCAAACAAGGACCGAGGTTGTAACCCTTCGTCTGAACAGAACTTGGTTTCTCCCACCATTTATCGGCAAAATATAAGAAAATCATGACAGGTAGCAATTCTTGGGCAGGAATCAAGACAAGACTAGACAGGTTATTCTTATACGATCAATCACGGCCAAGCAATAAGTACGGCTTGCTATTTTAACTAACTAGGGTTATTACAGGCCTAGTTACTAGCAAGATGCAATGAGAATTCCAAGTCCGGTTACCTGTTTGTTACTACCTGAGTGATCCCAGCAAGAAAAGGAAAAGATAGCTGGATATAGCAGACACACTGTATTAAGATACATGTGTCCTAAGGTACCACACTCGACGGCGGGCTGGAAGTGCGCTCATCTCGACGGATAGCAACAAATCCCATGTATATATATATATAAGGCCGGGACCAAAGGGGCAACAGGTAACTGGGAAATTCTCTATGAACTATTTGATCAACCTAGTCATTAACATAGCCAGATTCAGTATGAATCCCTGACCGTGGTACTCAGGGATCATGCCCTAGACATGATGCAAGACACACAGGACTCGTAGTTTATACAAGCACAATCCATGCAAACAACCACGGTGTCCAGATTAATTATACAGGTCATGTCATGTCAGGTAGCCGTCGCAACAGCTATATCAAGATATAACATGTCAGGTTATCAGGTCAAGTGTACCAGTCAGGAGTGCGCCACGACGGGCCACTATCAGGTCATGTGTAGCAGGTCAAGTTATCAAGTCAAGAGTGCACCACGGCGGGCCACTATCAAGCATTGTTCAATCATCATTCTAAACATAATAAATAAATTCGGGATTATCAAGTTCATAAAAGACGTAAGGATATAAAATGGACGTAAAATATCTAATAAAATATCAATATACAGGGCTATAGAAAATCCAGGGTAAGGAAAGTAAAACCAAATCTGACACGCTGACATAAGACCAAGTCAGCCGAAGGCCATACGCTCAGTGCAAAAGTCATACGCTCAAGCCAACCTATGCTTAGGTCAAGCCACAATCAGGTCTGGCTACGCTCAGGTCAGGGTACGCTCAGGTCTGGCTACGCTCCCAAAAGGCAGCTTATAGGGTCCATACGACTCCTTGTCAAGCAAGCGAGCGTATGCGAGTCATACGCTCCCAAAAGGCAGCGTATGGGGTCCATACGACTCCTTGCCAAGCAAGCGAGCATATGCGAGTCATACGCTCCCAAAAGGCAGCGTATGGGGTCCATACGACTCCTTGCCAAGCAAGCGAGCGTATGCGAGTCATACGCTCCCAAAAGGCAGCGTATGGGGACTACGCTGCGCTAAAGAGCGCGCGCAACTCAGTAGCACAAGCTAAAAAGCTCGTGCACTGCTCACTGTCTTCTCCAAACAGCAAGAACTCCATGGGTTGAACCCCAAGCTTCAAAAGTCCATAATTTGGTCAAAACAAGTCCAAATCCAACTTTTCAAAGGTTAAAATAGGGTAGAATAAAATTCTCAACAACATGGAACCATCAAAACTCGAAAATAATAAGGTTTAGTAGATCAAAACCCAAGATTTTCGAAAATAATTTAAACTTAGATCTACAAGAATCTAGCCATGAAAAGAGAAAATGTCAAGTACTATAAGTTAAAATGTGGCAAAGAAGAGAATGGAACAATAAAATTCAGGTTCCTCCATGAAGCAAGATGCACTTGCCTAAGGGGTGTTCTTGGTTGGTGGTGGGTTTAATGGGGAAAGAAGAAGAGATTAATGAAGAGAGAGAAGAAGAATAGGTAATAAATATGAGTGGTGGTGGTAGGTAGGGGTTCACCCCTTGGTTCATGATGGACCAAGAGTAATCCCAAACCGAACCAAGCCAACCCAAACCAAGCCAGGCCAAACCGAGCCAACCCAATCCTCCTCCACAAAATAAACCAAGCCAGGTAAAACCCAGTTACGAGAACCAAAATCTGCAAGTCAAGCCAATTACAAGTACATGCCAAAATCCAAAAAAATAAATACAGATCTGAAATACATGCAAGCTTGACAAAATACATATTCAGAATATGGGTGTTACAACTCTACCCACCTTAAAAGAATTCCGTCCTCGGAATTTAATTAAGGAGTTAGAGATGTAAAAGCTAACTATACTATCCACAAGACTACACTAAGCAATCAATCAAACAATCATACATGCAAGCAAGGGATGGAAAAGCATAAGGCATAAGGAAGACATTATACCTTACGAGTCAAACAGGTAGGGATAACGTGATCGGATGTCATCCTCACACTCCCATGTTTGACTCTCCCAAGGAGCGATGAACTAAAGCCACATGAACTAAACCGATAGTCTCGTGCTTGAGGTCTCTCTCTTTGGTCAAACAGGGACACGGGCCTCTCCTCACACGAAAAGGTTGGTACCAATAACCTTTTTCGAATGATCTAGGATATGGCTCGGGCCCAGGATATACCGTTGTAATTAGGACACATGAAACATGACACGTGTCCCGTATAACAACGGCAGAAAGCAAGACAATAGGAAACAGATACCTCTCTGCCGATTCTGGATCTGGGCCTGGGCTAGGGCGAACTGCTGAGGCCTCTGTTGCTGGAAGGCCTGGGCCTGAGACGGCAATGGACCCGGGAATGGAAGCTGCTGTGGTTGGTGAACTGGAGCTGGTTCTGGTGCTGGTGCTGGTCCCATAACCGAAGGACTAGTTACTGTCGACGATGATCTGTTTCTGAACGGACAAGATTCCATCAGGTGGTCCGGCGAACCACAAACCAAGCACAATCCCTGTGCTCTGCGGCACTCAGTAACAACATGCCCTGGCTTCCCGCAATGAGAACAACCCGTTGCGAAAGGCCGCTTCTGCTTCTGCTGCTGGGGATAGGTCGGGGCAGAATGCTGTAAGGAGGTAACCGAATCTGTCCTCGTAGCTCCAATGGTCAAGGCCCTAGCTGCTGGGGCCGGTGCTGAGGATTGGTTCATCTGGTCGTGAGACCGCTTCCGACCTCCGGTCCGGTCCGCTATCCTTCGGGAAGTGTACTCATGCCTCCTCGCTGCTCGCAAGACGGCATCAAAAGTTCTGTGCTCGAACTGCTCTACTGCCAATATGATCTCCAAGTGGAGCCCCTGCTGAAATCGCTGTGCTCTGTCTAGCTCGGTTGCCACCAAGGTGGGAGCAAACCGACTCAACCTTGAAAACTCGGCCGCATATCCGTCGACCGTCCTGTTCATCTGCCTGAGATTACTAAACCTGGTCTGCAGGTCATATCTAGCCACGACGTCGAAGTATTTGGTCTGAAACATATCACTGAATACCGCCCATATGACAGGCGTACCCAAACTCGCTGCTTGCATAGCCCACCAGCTGCGGGCTAGATCTAGTAACTGCAGGCGCACCACCGCCACCTTCTCTGCTTCAGGGGTTCTGGCTGCCTCCAAGATAACTTCAATGTCCTGTAGCCAGGCATCTGCAGCAATAGCATCCTCGCTACCGTCGAAGAAGGGAGGATTAAGGCGTTTGAAATTGTTGACCGCACTATTCCCTCGAGGACCACTTCCGCTCATAGCTTCTTGTACTGCTTGCTGCAAGGCATCACCTCGACGGTCCTGAGACGCAAGCAACTCACGGATGAGCCCTATCAAGACCCCATCCTCTGGCCCTGCTGGCTGAACTGGCTGGACTGGGGGCACTGGTTCTCCAGAAGGCATGGCTCGGGAGGCGGCTGCTGAGGACTGATCTTGATCTTCTTGCTGTTGCTGGTCTGTCGGCCGAACTCCTTCTGGCTGATCAACAGGAATGATGCCACTGAAGCAATGACATCGGGAATATTAAGGAAGGACCAGGATAGAACAATGATGCAAGCATGTTATCAAGTCAGGGATCCAAGGAGATAAGAAGATACGAGTGGAGATCAAAGGCGAGTACAGATTGAGACATCTATCTGGTAAACCCTCACATTTCTTGATTGACAAGACCTGCATGGGCCACCACTTAAACCATGTCACGCCCCAGAACCAGAATACTGGAGAGCGGGGGCGGACATAGCCATCTACGTATAACGGAATGGAATCCATACCGCTATACGGTCACGGCTGTCTAGATATGTGAGGGTTTCACTACAATCCATCAGTCTCTTAAGGTCATAAATTATCCTATTGTCTCAATCTCAACCAACTAGTAATAGTCACAAGATATCAGATCACCAAATATACAATTGTAAGGCGTCCCAAACATTACATATCCAGATGATCATGAAGCTAGTCGTACAAAATGTAAGGACTAGCAAGAGTTAAGTCATACATGATCAACCTCGAGTTGCCAATCATGTTACAGCCCGTAGGCAGACAGTAAGTAAAATATACACGAGCTAACACTTGCTCGGCGGCTAAACGCCTCAAAAGAATAATGTACAATTACAGTGGGAGAACAAAAGAAACCCACTCGTTGCCAGGATTCCCTCTAGTGGCCACCATCTGGCTGGAAAACAGGTAGATCCTTTGTTGCTGCTCCGGTATCTGGCCATACAAAACCAGCTGGGTCAGACCCCAGAAAGAGCAAGTGCCACAAAGGAGGTTTCACTTAAGAACTAAAACCAGCAATTAGCACAATAATATAATTACATAATAAGAGACAGTTAATTTAAGAAAAGCATGATAGGTGAATATAAAAGACAACCTTGTACAGAATCGATAAAAGACAGAACATATGGAAGAGCATGACAGGATGATATACGATGAGATAACCATGGGACTATTCAGATAACCAGGTTACAACCCGTAAACCAAACAAGGACCGAGGTTGTAATCCTTCGTCTGAACAGAACTTGGTTTCTCCCACCATTTATCGGCAAAATATAAGAAAATCATGACAGGTAGCAATTCTTGGGCAGGAATCAAGACAAGACTAGACAGGTTATTCTCATACGATCAATCACGGCCAAGCAATAAGTACGGCTTGCTATTTTAACTAACTAGGGTTATTACAGGCCTAGTTACTAGCAAGATGCAATAAGAATTCCAAGTCCGGTTACCTGTTTGTTACTACCTGAGTGATCCCAGCAAGAAAAGGAAAAGATAGCTGGATATAGCAGACACACTGTATTAAGATACATGTGTCCTAAGGTACCACACTCGACGGCGGGCTGGAAGTGCGCTCATCTCGACGGATAGCAACAAATCCCATGTATATATATATATAAGAACGGGACCAAAGGGGCAACAGGTAACTGGAAAATTCTCTATGAACTATTTGATCAACCTAGTCATTAACATAGCCAAATTCAGTATGAATCCCTGACCGTGGTACTCAGGGATCATGCCCTAGACATGATGCAAGACACACAGGACTCGTAGTTTATACAAGCACAATCCATGCAAACAACCACGGTGTCCAGATTAATTATACAGGTCATGTCATGTCAGGTAGCCGTCGCAACAGCTATATCAAGATATAACATGTCAGGTTATCAGGTCAAGTGTACCAGTCAGGAGTGCGCCACGACGGGCCACTATCAGGTCATGTGTAGCAGGTCAAGTTATCAAGTCAAGAGTGCACCACGGCGGGCCACTATCAAGCATTGTTCAATCATTATTCCAAACATAATAAATAAATTCGGGATTATCAAGTTCATAAATGGCGTAAGGATATAAAATGGACGTAAAATATCTAATAAAATATCAATATACAGGGCTATAGTAAATCCAGGGTAAGGAAAGTAAAACCAAATCTGACACGCTGACATAAGACCAAGTCAGCCGAAGGCCATACGCTCAGTGCAAAAGTCATACGCTCAAGCCAACCTATGCTTAGGTCAAGCCACGCTCAGGTCTGGCTACGCTCAGGTCAGGGTACGCTCAGGTCATCATACGCTCAGGTCTGGCTACGCTCCCAAAAGGCAGCGTATAGGGTCCATACGACTCCTTGTCAAGCAAGCGAGCGTATGCGAGTCATACGCTCCCAAAAGGCAGCGTATGGGGTCCATACGACTCCTTGCCAAGCAAGCGAGCGTATGCGAGTCATACGCTCCCAAAAGGCAGCGTATGGGGACTACGCTGCGCTAAAGAGCGCGCGCAACTCAGTGGCACAAGCTAAAAAGCTCGTGCACTGCTCACTGTCTTCTCCAAACAGCAAGAACTCCATGGGTTGAACCCCAAGCTTCAAAAGTCCATAATTTGGTCAAAACAAGTCCAAATCCAACTTTTCAAAGGTTAAAATTGGGTAGAATAAAATTCTCAACAACATGGAACCATTAAAACTCGAAAATAATAAGATTTAGTAGATCAAAACCCAAGATTTTCGAAAATAATTTAAACTTAGATCTACAAGAATCTAGCCATGAAAAGAGAAAATGTCAAGTACTATAAGTTAAAATGTGGCAAAGAAGAGAATGGAACAATAAAATTCGGGTTCCTCCATGAAGCAAGATGCACTTGCCTAAGGGGTGTTCTTGGTTGGTGATGGGTTTAATGGGGAAATAAGAAGAGATTAATGAAGAGAGAGAAGAAGAATAGGTAATAAATATGAGTGGTGGTGGTAGGTAGGGGTTCACCCCTTGGTTCATGATGGACCAAGAGTAATCCCAAACCGAACCAAGCCAACCCAAACCAAGCCAGGCCAAACCGAGCCAACCCAATCCTCCTCCACAAAATAAACCAAGCCAGGTAAAACCCAGTTAAGAGAACCAAAATCTGCAAGTCAAGCCAATTACAAGTACATGCCAAAATCCAAGAAAATAAATACAGATCTGAAATACATGCAAGCTTGACAAAATACATATTCAGAATATGGGTGTTACACTGCCTCTCTGGTGGTGCGAAGTCTCTGTCTGTCGATGTATGTTCGTCTCTGTGTGTGTTCGTGGGTGAGAAGGAAATGATCCCTCTATTTATAGCTTTGCAGGCTGGCTGCTCATGCGTGCATATGTAGGATGCGCCTGGACGTGGGGACGCCACGTGGTGATTGCTGATGGAGGCGCATGGACGATGCGCCCTGATCGAGGGGTTGAATTCTTCATGCTGCTGTAATGAGCCGGCACGTAGCAGAGAAGAGGATCTTTATGTTGCTGAGATCTTGGGTGAGTTGAGTCAAAGGACACGTGTCGTCAACCCATGGCTCGGAGATCTCGGATTTAGTGGGAAATGATCTGGTAGGATGCGCCTGGGATTGGGCGCATGAGGAGACTTTGGCTCGTAACCTTTAGGAGTCACGAACCATTTGGGGCGCATGGCTTTTGAGGCGCATGCGAGGCTTCAGTAGTGACTTTACTCCTGTCTTTTGGGATCAGAGAGAAGTCTGGGGCGCATGGCTTTTGAGGCGCATGCAGAGCTTTAATGGTGACTTTCCTTCTGTCTTTAGGGATCAGTGAAAAGTCTGAGGCGCATGGCTTTTGAGGCGCATGCAGATTTGGACGCATGGCTGCAGAGGCGCATGCGAGATGATTGGGTGACCACGTGGCAGTAGCCGTCGGAGGAAAGTAATGATGATGCTGACGTTGGCGACGCTTCGTTTTCTGAAAAAGCTGTCAACTGTTCAGTCTTCGGGAGGCGTGCTGCCAACTCTGTCAGACTTCAGCATTTAATGTTTTTTTGATATTTGATGGACAGCTGAGTGGGCGCATCGATCGGCGTTCCACTAGGCGTATGGGGACGCATGGGGGAGCATCCCTGTGAGGCGCTTGGTGTTGAAGGGCGTGTCTGTTTGATGCGCTTGATGTTTGAAGGGCGCGTCTGTGCGATGCGCTTGATGTTCGAAGGGCGCGTCTGTGTGATGCGCTGTCTGGCCGGCGCATCCGCTTCGTATGACACGTCCTTAATAGTGCGACTTTTACGTTCTTCAAGTGCTTTAAATAGCCGTTTTTGACTTGGCTGAATTCGAAGCGTCAGGTTCATCCATTAAATGCAAATTCATTGCACGGGATTCGGAGAGCCATCCACTTGGCGCATGGGTTTGATTTGCCCGGCCTATAAATAGTGGCATGGAGAGAGTCTGCTTCTCGATCTCTCACGTCCTCCCGAAATGAACTTGTTTACTCGAGTGCATTCCGTTGATGAGATGCTCCCGAAGGTGAAGATGCGACGCAATGTCTTTATTGATGCACTTGAAGGCGACTGTTACATCCAAAAGTCGGAGTCGAGGGCTTCTGAGGCAGGCAGAAGGTGCCTGTTGCATCCAAAGATCGGGATGCTCGAGCCTCGTCTCCGTTATTCTGGAAGAGCCGCGGATCGGAATTGCGGTGCTGCGGCTTTGGGGGCTCTTTCTTCCTTCAAAGTGGGTGTTGCCCACTCTGGTTGTGTTGAAAGCTGCTCCTTTAGCCGCGGTTTCGATTGCGGTCTTCCTTCGCCTTTGGAGGCTCTTTCGAAGCCTCCCCTGGCCACAGGTTGGCTTGCGGTGCTCCTCTCTTCCTTAGTTTGGGGAGCTTTTCCTCCAGCTAGAGGGTTGATTGCCACACTCGTTCTGCTCATAAATGCTTCATTAGTCGAAGCATTTAGACGGCGGTGAGCCTGGCTGGAAGAGTGGCACATAACTGAGCTGCTGAAGGGATGCACATAACTGAGGATGCACATAACTGAGCTGCTGAAGGGATGCACATAACTGAGGATGCACATAACTGAGCTGCTGAAAGGATGCGCCCTGCTGAGGGCGCATGGTGGGATGCACCTGACTGAGCGCATACTGAGATGCGCCTAACGGAGAGCGCATGGGGGCTGCTGCGCCTGTTCAAGACCGCATGATGATCGCTGCGCCTGGCTGTAGACCTAGGAAGTACTCTGTCCGAGCTCTCTGGCGCATAGGTTTTCTGTTTTTGAAATTCTATGCTTCTACAAGACCCCCTTCAAAGTTTTCAAAACTTTTGGATAAGTTTTGGAATACTTTGAATAAGAAGCATGGTGGTTGGGGCGCATGACTGGTCGGACGCATAGATGCTCCGCGCATCCGTGATGGGGCGCATGCTCCTCTCAGTTAATGCAATTGACAACGCCTCGATAACCAAAGAGATTAATGATCTTTTTGGATTTATTTGCAGACCCGAGGCGACGGCTGAGGTCACGCTTCATCGGTTCACGCGTGCGACCGTGCCTATAAATAGGCATGAGATGGAGAGAGGGAGAGTTCTTCCTCTCTTTGTGTGTGCTTTTTAGAGTTCTTTTTCGAAAAAAATCCTAACTTCTTTCAAGGAATGGCCCCCAACACTCCTCGTAGCGGTGCTGGCAAGGGAAAGGAGCCGGCGGAGTTTGCCGAAGAAGATGCCCCTGTCACCCTTGTGACTCCGTGTCACGCCCCAGAACCAGAATACTGGAGAGCGGGAGAGTGACTCAGCCAGCTACGTATTACGGGTAGATGAATACCGTATAATACGATCAATGCTGTCTAACCAGACGAGGGGGTGCATACTACATAAAAGTCTTACTATGGTCATTTCACATCTATTGTCTCAATCATTCAAACAAGAAACAAAAATATAGAACATGTAAGGTAAAGCAGTAAGCCGTCCCAAACGCTCAGTCAAAATGTTCTTGAGATCTGACTTTACAAAACATAGCCAGATGATATAGCAAGCGTACACAATTGTTATCAGCTGCAGTCTGACTTAATTACAATTATGCAAAAGTAAGTACAAGACAATCCGACTAACATGTCGGTGCCAAACGGCAAGGTATAAAGTAGATAACAAAACGAGTGGTGAAGTTAAGGAACCCACTCGAGGCCTCCTGCGATCATTCCTCTAGTATTGACCATCCTGGAGGTGGAAGTACGCTGAGTCCTCGGGAACTGGCTCTAAATCTGGCCATACAAAACCAGAGAGGTTAGACCTCTAATAGCAAGTACCACAAGGGAGCACGACATGAGAACTAAAACCAGTAAGTAAGAGAATATAATAATAGATCTCTGCTTGCTACTAGAACTCACATCACATCAAGACACTTCGAACCAACCTCCCAACCAAACAAGGACAGAAGTTGGCCCGTCATGTCCTGACATTCTGATCATCCCAGTTAGGTAACAGAGTACAGTGCACAAACAAATCATCTTGAACGGCCAAGCAACTCCTACGGCTTGCTATTATGAGTCCCAAGTTATCCTGGAATAATGCAATTAGGGATTCCTCAGTTCTTACTATGTGCAAGCAAGGCTAGTCTATCCAGTCGATCAATTGGCCCATGCATGAATTAGACGAGTCCTAGCAGGACGCCCGTCAATATACAATATACAATAATAATAAAAGCAGATACTGTTCCCTGCCCGTGTGGCAGATTTACAGTATCTGTGGGAACCAGCCGGCCCGTCGGGTACTACTCGTCCCAAGGGGGCTGCCATGTAAGAATTCGGAAATCCATTCTCTCCATGCAATCATTATTTTATTTAACTTAATAGTCTCTACGTTGAGTGAAATCCCATGCCGTGGATCATGGTCATTCAAATGAGAACTTTCGTACGGGGTACGATATGCACAACTCTACAACGATACCAGTGCGGTTAGGTTGCAGGTCTTACATAGCGTAATGCAACAATCAAATCTATCCACGGTAATCATGTCTTGACCATAAAGTACACATGCTTCTTTTGTAGAAAAAAATAACTAAATAAATAAATAAATAAATAAATAAATAGATTGAAGCATGCATGTGCATGTATGTCGATATTCGGGATCAGCCAGTCGAGTACAATAGTTCATAACATGAACGTGTCTCATTCATTTCATTCAATAAGACGACTAGCCAGTCTCTTAGTTCCAATTAGGAACGCATGATCAATTTAGTCAAGATAACCATTATTATTAATGGTGACAAGGCATGAAAGTCAACTAGCATTCAGTGGGGTCGAGTCTACAATTCTCAGGGTCAAGTCCCAGTCATACTGGGTATCCCAAAAATCAATCGGAACACAAGGCATATTCCACATAACAATTGATATTAACAATATTATCATATCATGATTTTATCGAGTTAATGCCAAAAGGCGTAAGGATATAAAATGGACGTTAAACATCTAATAAGATATCAATATACAGGGCTATAGAAGATCCAGGGTAAGCAGGCTACTCTCATGTCAGCCTACGCTCATGCCAGCGTACGCTCAGGTCAAGCTACGCTCAAGCCAAGCTAGCGTATGGAAGTCATACGCTTCCAAAAGGCAGCGTATGAACTCCATACGACTCCTGACCATCCAAGTCAGCGTATGCAAGTCATACACTCCAAAAAGGTAGCGTATGAACTCCATACGACTCCTGATCATCCAAGTCAGCGTATGCAAGTCATACGCTCCAAAAAGGTAGCGTATGAACTCCATACGACTCCTGACCATTCAAGTCAGCGTATGCAAGTCATACGCTCCAAAAAGGTAGCGTATGAACTCCATACGACTCCTGACCATCCAAGTCAGCGTATGCAAGTCATACGCTCCAAAAAGGTAGCGTATGAACTTCATACGACATACGCTTCCAAAAGGCAGCGTATGCAAGACACACGCTTCCTAAAAAGGCAGCGTATGAACTTCATACTGCGCTGCGCTAAAGAGCGCGCACAGCTAAGTGACGTAAGCTAAAAAGCTAGCGTACACTGCTCACTGTCTTCTCCAAACAGCAAGAACTCCATGGTTGCACCCCAAAGCTTCAAAAGTCCATAACTTGGTCAAAATAAGTCCGAATCCAACTTTCCAAAGGTCAAAATTGGGTAGGATGAACTGCTCTACGACATGGAACCATCAAATCTTGAGAACAAAGGAGTTTGCTAAATCAAAACCCATAGACAACCGAAAATACAATAACTTAGATCTACAAGAAATGAACCAATGAAATCAAAAATACTAAGCACTAAACTCTCTTAGAATCATGAGAGGAAGAATATTGAACCATAAAATATGGTCCTCATGTAGAGCAAGATGTACTTGCCTAGTTGGTAGGTGGAGAGAGTAATGAAGAAGAAGAAGAGGAGTAATGGTGAAAAAGGAGTGAATGAGGAGAGAGAAGGGAGAGGATGGCTTTAAATAGCAAAGGGGTGGTAGGTGGGAGTTGGGCCGGGTTCTTAATGGGTCGGGTTGCACGGGTCCAACAAGGCTAACCCGAAAGTAAAACTAAAGCAGGAATTAAAATGCAGGTAATAAAATTACAGGAAGAAATGCAGAAATAAAATTGCAGGAATTAATTAGCATGAAAATTAAAGAGCATCTAATTAATTAACATGAAAATTTAAAGAGCAGATAATAGAATTGCAGAAAAATAAAGTGCAGAAATAAAATGCAGATAATTAATTAACATGAAGTTATAGGAATTTAAATACAGGATACTACATGATAAATACTAAATAAATACATTCAGGCAATATACGTATTAGAATACGCATTTCGGGAACGGGGAGTGACATCTCTACCCTCCTTGAAAAAATTCCGTCCTCGAAATTTCAAATTCAAGCAAGATAGAAATATCGGGGCTAAACTAATCTAAGTACAAGTAATTCTATAAAGCAATCATTTTACAATGTCCATAGCAAGTAACATATCCATATTTAACAATCTACGTTATCTAGCAATTCTACCCATAAGGGGTTAAGCATGAGGAATCAAGACAATCAAGATACACAGAAAAAGATATACCTTGTGAGTCAAACAGGTGTGGATACCGTGATCGGATATCATCCTCACGTTCCCACGTTGACTCTCCCAAAGAGTGACGACCCCAAGCAACCCGGACAAGGTTAATTGTTCGGTTCTTGAGTATCTTCTCTCTTCGGTCCAAAATGGACACAGGCTGTTCTTCGTAAGACAGGTTGGTACCAACAACCAGCTCAGAGTGATCGAGGACATGGCTTGGGTCCGATACATACCTACGTAATTGAGATACATGAAATACGTCATGCACCTCTCGTAACGAAGGTGGGAGTGATAAACGATAAGCAACATCGCCTATCCGATCAAGGATAACAAATGGGCCCACGTACCGCGGACTCAGTTTCCCGCGAACGCCAAATCTAATGACCCCACGAGTAGGTGAGATCCGCAAGAATACGTGGTCCCCAACAGAGAACTCTAACGGCCTACGATGCTGGTCCGCCCAATGACGATGCCGATCCTGCGCAACACGAAGTCGCTCTCTAATTCCCTTAATCACTTCAACCGTCTGAACAATCATTTCTAGGCCTAACATTTTCCTCTCTCCGATATCATCCCATGCAAGCGGTGACCTGCACTTCTTACCATATAGTGCTTCAAATGGCGCCATCTGGATACTGGCTTGATAACTGTTGTTGTATGAGAACTCGACCAAGTGAAGGTGGCTCTCCCAAGACCCTCCAAAATCCAGAGTGCAAGCTCGCAACATGTCTTCTAAAGTCTGAATCGTCCTTTCTGATTGCCCGTCCGTCTGCGGATGGTAAGCCGTGCTAAATCTCAACTTGGTACCCAGACTATGATGTAAGCTCTTCCAGAAATGTGATATGAAACGGGTATCTCGATCTGACACAATACTGACAGGGACTCCATGCTGCCTGACTATCTGTTGCATATACAACTCTGCCAACTTTTCTGTAGATTGCCCTATCTGAAAGGAAGAAAATGCACCACCTTCGTAAGCCGATCTACTATCACCCAAATGGCATCCTTACCACTTGGCGATCTCGATAAACCGGTCACAAAGTCCATCGTGATATGCTCCCACTTCCATTCCGGGATAGGAAGCGGTTGCAATAATCCAGCTGGCCTCTGCTGTTCTGCCTTCACTTGCTGACATACCAAGCAACGGAAAACGAATCTAGCTATCTCCCTCTTCATCCCGTTCCACCAGAAGTGCTGCTTGATATCTTGGTACATCTTGGTCCCTCCAGGATGTATAGAATACTGAGAACTGTGAGCTTCTGCCATTACTTCCTGTCTGATATCTCCACTAGGTACACATAGACGTGATCCAAACCTAAGCGTACCATCTTCATGAATTTGCATCTCATTTCTGAGTCCTGACTCACATTCTGCCCTAAGCTTCTGAATCCTTGGGTCCTGTGCCTGAGCTGCCTTGATCCTATCTACCAAGTCAGATTGGACTTGTAGACTAGCCAGAACTCCTACATCACTAGGAAGTATAACTTCTATGCCCATCTCCTGAAGGTCTTCTAAGATATGTCTCTGCGTTGTCAACATAAATGCGCCGCCTCTCCTGCTGAGAGCGTCTGCCACTACATTAGCCTTGCATGGATGATACTGAAGCTCCACGTCATAATCCTTGATCAACTCCAACCATCTTCTCTGCCTCATGTTCAGCTCCTTCTGAGTAAAGATGTACTTCAGACTTTTGTGGTCTGTGTACATTTCCACTCGGTCACCATATAAGTAATGCCTCCATAGCTTCAAAGCAAATACTACTGCCGCTAACTCCAAATCATGAGTTGGGTAATTCTTCTCGTGGTCCCGAAGCTGCTTAGATGTATATGCTATCACCTTCCCGTGCTACATGAGGACGCATCCAAGTCCTTTACCTGACGCATCACAATATACGGTAAAACCTCCGGGTCCAACTGGCAATGTAAGAATAGGCGCTGATATCAACTTCTGCTTCAAAGTCTCGAATGATGCCTGACATTCTGCCGACCAAACGAATGGTACGTCCTTCCGGGTCAAACGGGTCATGGGTGCTGAAAGCCTTGCAAAGTCTGACACAAACCTTCTGTAATATCCTGCCAATCCCAAGAAACTCCGTACATCAGCTACGGTCTTGGGTACTGGCCAACTCTCTACTGCTTCTACCTTCTTGGGATCCACTGCTACTCCAGCTCCTGATACGATATGACCCAAAAATGAAATGTGGTCCATCCAGAACTCACACTTGCTGAGCTTGGCATACAACTGGTTCTCTCTTAGAACCTGCAACACTTTCCTGAGGTGGTCTTCATGCTCCTCTTCACTGGCAGAGTATACGAGAATGTCGTCGAGAAATACTACGACAAACTGATCTAAATACGGCATAAAGATGCGGTTCATCAAATCCATGAATATTGCTGGAGCATTGGTCAAACCAAACGGCATTACTAAGAACTCATAATGCCCATACTTCGACCTGAATGCTGTCTTGGGAATATTTTCCTTCCTAACCCTCACCTGATGGTACCCTGAACGAAGATCTATCTTGGAGAAAACTCTAACCTTGCTCAACTGATCAAATAAGTCGTCGATCCTGGGTAATGGGTACTTGTTTTTTACTGTTGCCGCGTTAAGCTTCCTGTAATCGATGCATAATCTGGATGACCCATCCTTCTTCCCTACAAGTACCACTGGCGCTGCCCATGGTGATATGCTAGCTTGGATGAACTTCTTCTCCTTCAATTCCTCTATGTGCTGATACACCTTGGCCTGCTCTGAATCCGCCATTCTGTAAACCCGATCTGATATTGGTTTAGTTCCAGGTGCCAATTCTATGCTGAACTCAATATCTCTAACTGGTGGTAGACCTGGAAGTTCTTCGGGAAATACGTCTAGAAATTCTTCAACTACCTTCGGAATCTGAACTTCTTCCATTGCTGTTACTACTCCCTGCTCTTGCTGAGTTGCCTCTGACCTGACCAAGGTGAACCTCTCCATGCCTGGAATATCAAAAGATACACTTCCACTACGACAATCTATTGTCGTATGACTGTCTTTCAGCCAGTCCATGCCTAAGATAACGTCGAAATTTCCAACAGGAAATTCTATCAACCGGACGGGTAAAGGATGCCCGCACACTACAACACTACATGCTAAACTAACTCTACTAACTCCTACGAGCCCATTACCAGTGAGTATATTCAATCTTCCTGGCAATGCCTCGAACTCCACTCCTAGTCGTGTCGCAAATTGTGCAGATATAAATGAATGGGATGCTCCCGAATCAAACAATGCTACTGCGGGATATGAGGCGACGAGAATGTTACCTGCCACAACATCTTCCGATGCCAATGCCTCTTCCAAGGACAGTGTGAATGCCTGCCCTCGACCTCCTTGCTGGTTCCCATGCTGTGGCCTAGCCTGGTGCTGCTGCTGGCCCCTGCCTTGATGATGCTGGGGTGGTCTATGCTGGTGTTGCTGCATCGGCGGCCCCTGCTGCCGAAACATCTGAGCCTGTGATACTAACGGACGCTGCTCCAACGGCCTCACTGCCAATGCTGGTCCTCGATACTGCCCTGCCCCTGGTGCTGGCAGAGCAGGAAACTGCTGCCCTGGTCCTCCTGACCTCGAATTCATGGGACATGTGGTAACCCGATGATATGGGTTTCCACATATCAGGCACAGTCCATTCAATGTCCGACACACATCTCTAGTGTGCCCCATCTTCCCACAATAAGTGCAGCCCGCCGGGGGTTGCTGGTTCTTCCTCTGTTGCTGTTGCTGCTGCCTGGGTGGTGGTGCTGGCCCTCGCATCGCCACATCGTGGGTACGAATGCCAGGGGATGGTGCTGTTGTTCGGGGCGCTGCTCCCCCTCCTCCTTCAATCTGACTGTGGGATCTCTTCTGACCCCCAGTCCTTGCGCAAGCCTCTGAATGGTGATCTCATGCCTTCGAGTCGCCGTCAATATCTCATCAAAAGTCTGGTAATTATGCCCCTCTATTAATTGCAAGAGCTCAAGATGAAACCCTTGCTGAAACCTCATCGCCCTCTGGCGTTCCGTTGCTACCATCTCTGGGGCAAACCTATTCAATCTGCAGAACTCCGCTGCATAAGCATCTACCGTCTTGCCAGCCTGCCTGAGGCTGATAAACTTCTGTTGTAGCTCAAACTGCGCCACAACTCCATAATACTTCGTCTTAAATCTTGCTGTGAAATCGTCCCAAGCAACGGGACGTCTGATGCCTACTTCCTCTGCTTCCCACCAATCACGTGCGAGATCCTGAAGTAACAACTTCACTAGATCCACACGTTCTTCTGCCGGCACTTTAGCGGCTGTCAGGATAGCCTCAATATCCTTAAGCCATGCATCTGCTGAGATGGCATCCTCCGTGCCCTCGAAACGGCGGGGGTTGTACTTGCAAAACCTGGCTGATGCTCCTGAATCTGTCCTCGTCCCTCTTTCCAATGCCGTCTGCAATCCTTGGTTGAGCAACACATTCTGCTCTTGTAGCTGAGTGTGCATGCGCTGTTGGGCCAACATCTGATGTTGCTGAGTAGCCATCATTCCTCTCATGATCTCCAGAAGGGCTGGTGTGTCCATCTCCGCAGGGGTAGGTGGAACTGTTAGTGGTGGTGGAACATCCGGATACTGCGATCCAGCTGCTGCTTCCACGATCACTTCTTCCTGAGTAGCCTCCTGAGTTAGTACCGGCTCTTGTTGCTGACCAACAGGGTCAGGTTGTCCATGTTGCTGTCCATGTTGTTGCTGTCCAGCTCTGACCGATGCGGACGAGGTGAACCTAAGAAAAGGGACAAGAGAACAATCAAACGACCGGACATGAAGGATCAATGAAGTCAAAGGATACTGGAAGGTCAAGCTAGAGTTGAGAATCGACGAATCATGAGATCAAGGGAAAACATGTGTGATTGAGACATCCTATTAAACAAAACACCCCACAAGTCTGAAATCAGACCTGCATGGGCCACCACTAAAACCTTGTCACGCCCCAGAACCAGAATACTGGAGAGCGGGAGAGTAACTCAGCCAGCTACGTATTACGGGTAGATGAATACCGTATAATACAATCAATGCTGTCTAACCAGACGAGGGGGTGCATACTACATAAAAGTCTTACTATGGTCATTTCACATCTATTGTCTCAATCATTCAAACAAGAAACAAAAATATAGAACATGTAAGGTAAAGCAGTAAGGCGTCCCAAACGCTCAGTCAAAATGTTCTTGAGATCTGACTTTACAAAACATAGCCAGATGATATAGCAAGCGTACACAATTGTTATCAGCTGCAGTCTGACTTAATTACAATTATGCAAAAGTAAGTACAAGACAATCCGACTAACATGTCGGTGCCAAACGGCAAGGTATAAAGTAGATAACAAAACGAGTGGTGAAGTTAAGGAACCCACTCGAGGCCTCCTGCGATCATTCCTCTAGTATTGACCATCCTGGAGGTGGAAGTACGCTGAGTCCTCGGGAACTGGCTCTAAATCTGGCCATACAAAACCAGAGAGGTTAGACCTCTAATAGCAAGTACCACAAGGAGCACGACATGAGAACTAAAACCAGTAAGTAAGAGAATATAATAATAGATCTCTGCTTGCTACTAGAACTCACATCACATCAAGACACTTCGAACCAACCTCCCAACCAAACAAGGACAGAAGTTGGCCCGTCATGTCCTGACATTCTGATCATCCCAGTTAGGTAACAGAGTACAGTGCACAAAACAAATCATCTTGAACGGCCAAGCAACTCCTACGGCTTGCTATTATGAGTCCCAAATTATCCTGGAATAATGCAATTAGGGATTCCTCAGTTCTTACTATGTGCAAGCAAGGCTAGTCTATCCAGTCGATCAATTGGCCCATGCATGAATTAGACGAGTCCTAGCAGGACGCCCGTCAATATACAATATACAATAATAATAAAAGCAGATACTGTTCCCTGCCCGTGTGGCAGATTTACAGTATCTGTGGGAACCAGCCGGCCCGTCGGGTACTACTCGTCCCAAGGGGGCTGCCATGTAAGAATTCGGGAATCCATTCTCTCCATGCAATCATTATTTTATTTAACTTAATAGTCTCTACGTTGAGTGAAATCCCATGCCGTGGATCATGGTCATTCAAATGAGTACTTTCGTACGGGGTACGATATGCACAACTCTACAACGATACCAGTGCGGTTAGGTTGCAGGTCTTACATAGCGTAATGCAACAATCAAATCTATCCACGGTAATCATGCCTTGACCATAAAGTACACATGCTTCTTTAGTAGAAAAAAATAACTAAATAAATAAATATATAAATAAATAAATAGATTGAAGCCTGCATGTGCATGTATGTCAATATTCGGGATCAGCCAGTCGAGTACAATAGTTCATAACATGAACGTGTCTCATTCATTTCATTCAATAAGACGACTAGCCAGTCTCTTAGTTCCAATTAGGAACGCATGATCAATTTAGTCAAGATAACCATTATTATTAATGGTGACAAGGCATGAAAGTCAACTAGCATTCAGTGGGGTCGAGTCTACAATTCTCAGGGTCAAGTCCCAGTCATACTAGGTATCCCAAAAATCAATCGGGACACAAGGCATATTCTACATAACAATTGATATTAACAATATTATCATATCATGATTTTATCGAGTTAATGCCAAAAGGCGTAAGGATATAAAATGGACGTTAAACATCTAATAAGATATCAATATACAGGGCTATAGAAGATCCAGGGTAAGCAGGCTACTCTCATGTCAGCCTACGCTCATGCCAGCGTACGCTCAGGTCAAGCTACGCTCAAGCCAAGCTAGCGTATGGAAGTCATACGCTTCCAAAAGGCAGCGTATGAACTCCATACGACTCCTGACCATCCAAGTCAGCGTATGCAAGTCATACGCTCCAAAAAGGTAGCGTATGAACTCCATACGACTCCTGACCATCCAAGTCAGCGTATGCAAGTCATACGCTCCAAAAAGGTAGCGTATGAACTCCATACGACTCCTGACCATCCAAGTCAGCGTATGCAAGTCATACGCTCCAAAAAGGTAGCGTATGAACTTCATACGACATACGCTTCCAAAAGGCAGCGTATGCAAGACACACGCTTCCTAAAAAGGCAGCGTATGAACTTCATACTGCGCTGCGCTAAAGAGCGCGCACAGCTAAGTGACGCAAGCTAAAAAGCTAGCGTACACTGCTCACTGTCTTCTCCAAACAGCAAGAACTCCATGGTTGCACCCCAAAGCTTCAAAAGTCCATAACTTGGTCAAAATAGGTCCGAATCCAACTTTCCAAAGGTCAAAATTGGGTAGGATGAACTGCTCTACGACATGGAACCATCAAATCTTGAGAACAAAGGAGTTTGCTAGATCAAAACCCATAGACAACCGAAAATACAATAACTTAGATCTACAAGAAATGAACCAATGAAATCAAAAATACTAAGCACTAAACTCTCTTAGAATCATGAGAGGAAGAATATTGAACCATAAAATATGGTCCTCATGTAGAGCAAGATGTACTTGCCTAGTTGGTAGGTGGAGAGAGTAATGAAGAAGAAGAAGAAGAGGAGTAATGGTGAAAAATGAGTGAATGAGGAGAGAGAAGGGAGAGGATGGCTTTAAATAGCAAAGGGGTGGTAGGTGGGAGTTGGGCCGGGTTCTTAATGGGTCGGGTTGCACGGGTCCAACAAGGCTAACCCGAAAGTAAAACTAAAGCAGGAATTAAAATGCAGGTAATAAAATTACAGGAAGAAATGCAGAAATAAAATTGCAGGAATTAATTAGCATGAAAATTAAAGAGCAGCTAATTAATTAACATGAAAATTTAAAGAGCAGATAATAGAATTGCAGAAAAATAAAGTGCAGAAATAAAATGCAGATAATTAATTAACATGAAGTTATAGGAATTTAAATACAGGATACTACATGATAAATACTAAATAAATATATTCAGGCAATATACGTATTAGAATACGCATTCCGGGAACGGGGAGTGACACGCCGGCCGACGTTCGGCCCGCGGTGACGGGTGGGTGTCGTCTTTTCCACTATCTTTTTGTTCAGACGAGCTTTGGATCATACGGCTGAGTTGGTGTGCCCTAACTCTCCGCTGGCCGACGCGTATGGACTTCTGTCATGATGATGCGCCGAGGTTTTATCCTGCCGACGTGCATGGGTTTAGGCCCTTATTATGCACCGAGGTTTAACTGCTGACGCGCATGGGTTTACACCCTGATGATGCGCCGAAGCTTCTGCTGACGCGCATGGGTTAACGCCCTGATGATGTGCCAAAGCCTCTGCTGACGCGCATGGGTTCACATCCTGATGATGCGCCGGGTTGCTTGACACACTTAGTCTTTTTGCCTGACTTTTGTTTTTGTTGTGTCAGTGTTGATGATAATCCCTTTGCTGAATGAAGTCCTTCTGGATGCTTCTCTTTGTCAAATGGGAGTTGATTTTGACGAGGAGGTTATCAACCCTGCGAAGGATGCTATCTTACAGAATCAACCTCCTGAGAGAATGCTGCAGATCCAGAATCAGTCGCCGATTTTCCTCCAGAGTATGATGGAGAGCGGTAAACTGAAATCTGATGAATCCGAGGACGTGACTTTCTTAAAACCCGCCTTTTTGTTTGGTGACCGACTGATTTCTTCCGAGGCGAAGATACTGAAGATCAAAGAAGACTGGTTCTTCTCTGCAAAAGGCATGGTTCTGTACATGCGTCAGCTTGACCGCCAGTTGCCGCTGACGGCCTTCTACCGCTTAGCTTCCAAGAGAAGGATGTCCTGGGAACTTACTCCTTCTCAAGGAGGGGCATTGGGAGGTACTCTTTCAATCGATGCTACCTCGAATCAGAGGGATACCTTGGCCGCTTCGCGAGCCGGTCCCTCGTTTAGTTGCCGAACTTTGCGTCCTGGGAGCCTCTATAGTGAGGTCCCTAATGACACCTTTGCCTTCAATGCTTCAACCTTTGCAAATCGGATGCTAACATCGAGGGTCATGTATCCGAAAGGTAGCTTTAGGGTTGAAGGTTGGTGTCACCACATGCCGAAGTGGGATGAGTTGACAATTTGGGTGTTGTCGAAGTTCAAGGCTGAGCTTAAGGAGATTGGGCTGACGGCCGCTATCCGTGCCACACAGGCTGGCGTGGATCTCAATAAGCCTATGTTCCTTGCACTCTTGGAATTGTTCAATGCCCAGACTGGCACCTTCTTTACTCCGGTGGAGGAGTTGGGGTTGGCTCTCCATGAGATGTACGAAGTGTCCAAGCTTCCTTGGGGCTCGGAATCGTACTAGGAATATTTTCCGTCGAATGAAGAGATCCTTGTTCTGGAAAATAAGGACCCGGAGAATCTAAGGCGGTATGGCTCCGAGATTGCGTATTTGCGGGCGGTCCGAGGAGGATCACGTTGAAGGTGATGCCTTTATCCGCCGCTTCTGCAAGAGGAAGTGGTTACACACTGGCGTCCCCGTTTGCAGGAGAGTTTTGTCCTACCTTCAGGGGTGAGAGATTGTCAAGGTCGGCCCCATCTTTAAAGATTTCGAGGCTGACCAAGATTTAGACGACTCCGGTGAAGATGCGATTACTCTGCCGAAATGGGGTTTTCGTTGGTTGCAAAGTATTCGGCCTTCTCACTTGGTCTATCGTAACCAAAATAGGTATTATCTGGAGCCATATCTGTCCAGCCGGTTTGCTCGCCAGTTTGGCTATACCCAGCTAATGTTACGGAATCCCAGTAACAGTCTGGGGTTTACCGGAAGTTTGCTGGATGGTGCACGAGTTGGCATTACTACAATGCCGGATGTACCGGAGCTCGTTTTACACTGCCCGTCCAGAATCCGCGGCCGCCGATTCTTTTCTCGGCCGCCAAATTTTACTGTGTTATGGCTGCCGCGCCTCCCGGATACGATAGGGAAACCAATCTTATTGCAGACACCCAGTTAGCGGTGGCCGGGAACGTATCGGCGAGGGCTCGATCGTACCGTCCGCCAGAGGTGGGTCATCAAGGTGCCCCTGCTGTATCCCCAGGGGGTCAGGCAGAACCCTCGGTTGATCAACCGAAAAGACGTGCGGGTACAGAGGCTGGCTCTTCTGCGTCAAAGAGGCAGAAGAAGGCATCGTCACCGACTGTGTCGTCGGACTCGACACCTACGGAGGTAAAGGTGTCCCATATAGTCCGATCCGGGTTTAACGTTTCGTGTGACTTATGCTTTCTTTTTGTAGGAGCCGCTAAAACGGAGACCCCGTACTCCAAAATCAAAGGAGGTGGCGGGCTCATCTGAAGAGCGCATTCCGCCGATCACCATTTCTCCCATGGAGGAGAATCCAGATGATGCCGTTGTCGTGGAGATTCCGACATCCCTATATTATGTTAGAAGGGAAGCTGAGGATGCAGCAGCTTCCGAGATGGTGAAGGCTGCCGCGGGGACCTTGGACATCGAGGGTCCAGCGGACACGAGGCTTCCTGATGATGAAGTGGAGTGGGGTTCGTCGTCTTCAGATGACGTCGCTCCAGAGTTGCAAGAGTCTGTATGCGGGGGCAACAGATGTGGTTGGAACAGAGGAGAGGGTTGATTCCCCTCCTTGTCATGATGAGGGGAGGTCGGCTGTAACGTTGCCGAGCCCTACCCCAGACTCAGCAGCGGAAGCTGAGGTGGCTGCCGATCAAGAGGTAGCGACAGATCCTGTCCCTGTAGAGGGATTTGATGAGGAGGGTGAGACTCGTCTGGTGGTCCTGACTCCAGGGGCGGGCCAGGAGACAAGTGTTGATCTCCCTGTTCTGCCGGAGAGGGAATGTCCCGTACTGGCTGCTGATAGCGCATTGGGGGCTGACGAGGTAGCCACTAACGTCGGTGGTTCTTCCGAGCTTGAGAAGGGTAAGGGTTTGGTGGAACCCACTGTTGCCCCTTCTACTTGGGGTACTTTATCGACGCCTCTCTCGGCTTCCTCCGTTCTTTTGGCTCCTCGGGCTAGTAGTCAAGCCCCTGTTGTTGAAGAGCCTGTTGATGTCGAGGTTCTAGCCTCGCAGATTGAAGCAGGCGGGCCTTCTTCCGGTCCGCTATCTAGAGCAGCTCCTCCGACTCCTGCTATGACGCCGCAGGTGCTGGCGGATGCAGATGAATATGTGAAGTTCATCATCGAGGCGGTATATAAAATGCTGTAGAGGGACGTATCGGCAGTGATGGACGCCAATGGGAGCTTTGCGACGGCAAAAACTCTGGCACTGCCTCATATCAACCTGATCCGTCTTCACCAGGGACATGATCATATGGCCGACATTCTAGAAGTCTCAGTGGCTGAGTTGGACCAGCGGCTTTCCGAATTTCAGTGCATCCAGCGAAACGACCTCTTCGTCCAGATAGATGCGGAGAAGGAGAAGCTGATCGCTGAGACTGAGTCGTCTTACCAGGCCACCGTGAGTGTCTGGAAACGCGAAGTGGCTGAGACTGAAGCTGCAGTGGAGCGGTTGTCTCAGTCTACGCGGGAGACGGTGGAGGCGCGAGCTGCGTTGGACGCTAGTATCGTGGAGATTGATGCCCAGATCCGCCGCCTTGAGGACCAGCGGGCCCGGCTCCTATTAGACGCCGAACGTGTCCAGGCTGAACACGTAGCATTCAAGAAGGAGGAAGCAGCTTTCACCCGCCGGGCTCTTCCTCTGGCTCAGCAGCGACAGCAGTTGGATGAGAAGCATGAGAATGACACTTCTCCTCAGGCCATTGAAGCGATGCGTCAAGAAGCTGAACGTCGAGTCTTGGCGACTGTGGAGACTCGGGCGGCAGACTTGAGGCGTCGGATTGAAGAGCTTTCAGCCAACCCTGGGGATGTTTAAGGATTGTAGTCTCTTCTTTTTGTGTATTTGCAACTCTTGCTGGGGATGGTGTAATCCTTTACTCTCCTTTTTTTAGAATAAAGAAATACACAATTTCCTGTGATGTGTTCATTTTTGCTGTCATGAACTTGATGATTTGTGTGGACCCATTATCTTTTGCGCACCTTGGTTTTCGGGTACAGACAATAAGTTTGAGAGAACCAACATGTTTGCTCAGAGGTGATGTGGACATGGCAAATATGGGATTCAAAATGATAGAATCTTCCTACTCAGAGGTGTTATGGACGTGGTAGGAATGACTCTGGGGGATACGCGGAACTACTCAGAGGTAATGTGGACGTGGAAGTTCTGCGATTAATGTACGGCAACGCAGGGGTTGTCTGTACGGGATGTTTACTCAGAGGTAATGTGGACGTGGTAAACATGATGGGTAGCGTAGTCTTATGGAATGTAAGATTCCGCTTTGTAGGGTGTAGGGGAACAACTCAGAGGTGATGTGGACGTGGTTGTCCTTCTACTGGAGGATGCCCCGGAACAGCTGGGTTCCGGAAGCGTATGATTTTGTGGAAGGAAATTGTAGGTGAGCCCTGATGATTGGGTCCACAGATCCCCTTGTGGAAGTACATGTCTGAAAGATGTCAAGAGTAGTACTTCTTTAGGAACTTGCCGTTGATGGGCATCATGAACAAGTCCCCATTGGGTTTAGCGAGGCGGTAAGCACCGTTTGAGTATATCGTCTCTATGATGAAAAGTCCTTTCCACTTGGGCTCGAACTTTCCTGGTGTTTTGTGAGTCAACACCATCGGCCTCCTGACTGCGAGAACCAGGTCGCCTACTTGGAAAGTCCTCCGCTTGACCTTCTTGTTGAAAGCCTGTGATATACGGGCTTGGTAGAGTTCGATGCGTTGTTGAGCTAGGAGACGCTTTTCGTCAAGTGCCTCCAGTTCGCGCAGACGACGACGTTGATTGTCCTCTTCTGTGAGTTGGTTTGTGATTGCCACGCGGAGTGAGGGTATCTGGATCTCGAGAGGTAGTACCGCTTCGCTCCCGTAGACCAGGGAGAATGGTGTGTTGCCCGTCGGGGTCCGTACCGTTGTGCGGTAGGCCCAAAGGCATTCGCCGAGCTTTTCGTCCCAGTCGCGTTTGTTGGATGACACGACCTTTTTGAGTAGCCTGACGATAGTCTTGTTGAACGCCTCGGCCAATCCGTTTGCTGCCGGATTGTAGGCGGTTGAGGCCACGTTTTGGATGCGATTCTTGTCACAGAATCTGCTGAAAATATGACTGATGAACTGAGGACCATTATCGTGGATGATCCTCCGGGGTACCCCGAAACGGTAGATGACATGGTGCTTGATGAAGCTGACCACCCGGGAGCTCTTCACTTCCGCCAGTGGAACTGCTTCTGCCCATTTGGAGAAGTAGTCGGTGATGGCTAGGATGAAGCGGTGTCCTCTCGATGAAGGAGGGGTGATCGGTCCCACAATGTCCATGCCCCAGGCTTCAAAGGGCCAGGAGGCGACTGTAGGATGTAGTGGTTCTGACGGTGTATGAATGAAGTCCGCGTGAAACTGGCACGCATGGCACTTCTTAGCATAGTCGACAGCGTCGGCGGCCATGGTTGGCCAGTAGCAGCCCATGCGTCGCAGTCGGTCCTGCAACTTAGGGCCAGGTTGATGGACCCCGCAGGTTCCATCGTGAGCTTCTCGAAGGGCTTCGGCTGCTTCTTCGTTAGACAAACATCGAAGGAGTAGTCCATCGTAGGAGCGTCGGTACAGCATTTTAGTAGCTGTATCGTAGTAGAATCGAAGAGAGCGCCTCCTGACCGAGACGGCTTCTTTCGGGTCCTCTGGGAGAATTCCGTAGACAGCGAAGTCGATGAACGGGAATCTCCAATCTCGGACATTAACCCCAGCACTCGTCGACATGGCATGAGCCACTCATGAGCATAGATTATTTTTAGGACAGACCAAGTCTCGACCAACTACCGTGACGTAGTGTTGAGTCCCGAGGGGTGCTGCCAAGGAGGCTGAGAGGCCAGCCAGAGCATCAGCCTCCAGATTTTGTAGACGAGGTACGTGTTCGATGAAGAACCCGGTGAAGGTTGAAATGATGTTCAATGCAACTTCATGATAAGGGATCATATCTTCATGGCGAACCTCGTATTGCCCTCTGATCTGGTTTACGACGAGTTTTGAGTCGACATAGGCTTCCAGATGATTCACCCCCAACTGTTGTGCCAACTGGAGTCCCATGATGAGTGCATTGTACTCGGCAACATTGTTGGAGCACGGCTTTGAAAGGGAGTAAGCACGCTGGATGACCAGCTGATCGGGGGAGACCAATACTATCCCCACTCCAGCGATGATTTGGCCTTTGGGGCCTGTTCTTGAAGCGCCATCGAAAAACATCCGCCAGACGGAGCCTTCTTCGGTGACGTTTGATTCTTGGACCTCATCCGGGATGTCTTCATAGAGTCTTGAGGACTCTGGGATGGGGTGTGCAGCTAAAAAGTCGGCCAGAGCTTGACCCTTAACAGCTTTTTGTGGAACGAACACCATGTTGTATGGCGTTAGCAAGATCGCCCACGTGGCAAGCCGGGAGTTTAATGATCCTGGCTTCGTCATGAGGACTCTGAGCGGATTGACTCGGGAAATGACATGAATTGTCTGGCCCGAGACATAATGACGAGTCTTTTGGATGGCAAAAACCAAAGCCAAGCACTCCTTTTCAACAGGGTTGTACCGGTGTTCGGCCCCGATGAGTGTTCGACTGAGGTAGTAGATGCTTGCTCATAGCCTGTATCGCTGTTCTGAGCCAGCAGAGCACCGAAGGAATGATCCATGGCACGGACGTAGAGGAGAAATGGTTTGCCGGCGACGGGTGCCACCAGGACTGGCGGGCTCGTCAGGTAAGCCTTGATGTCGTCGAAAGCTTTTTGGCATTCCTCTGTCCAGACGTAAGAGACTCCCTTCTTCATGAGCTGAGTGAAGGGTTGACATTTGCCGGAAAGGTTTGCTATGAACCTCCAGATGTATGCCAGACGCCCCTGTAGGCCTCGAAGTTCTCGAAGGTTCTTCGGAGGGTCCATGTCGAGGATGGCTTTGGTCTTCTCGGGATCGACATGAATGCCTTTCGTCGTGATAATGAAGCCCAAGAACTTTCCGCTAGAAACCCTTAGGAAGAATTTAGCGGGGTTCATCTTGAGTTGATGCGCCCGCATGAGATCGAAGACTGTCTTGAGGTCTTGCAGGTGATCTCCTTTGAGACGGCTCTTGACTGCGATGTCATCAACATAGCATTCGACTGTCTTGCGAAGATGCTGACGAAAAATGGTGCTCATAGCTCGTTGGTATGTTGCACCGGCGTTCTTCAAGTCGAAAGGCATTACTGTGTAGCAGAAAACGCCCTTTGGAGTCCTGAATGACGTGTGTTTTGCGTCATCGGGGAACATCTTGATCTGGTTGTAGCCCGAATACCCGTCCATGAAAGATATGCGCTCGAAGCCACATGTGTTGTCGATCATCACGTCGGTGATTGGAAGCGGAAATTCGTCCTTCGGGCAAGCAGAGTTGAGATCCCTGAAGTCGATACAAACTCGTATCTTCCCATTCTTCTTGGTGACAGGGACGACGTTGGCTACCCAATCTGGGTGTTGTTCTTCACAGATGAAGCCGCTGGTCAAGAGTTTGTCCACCTCCTGATCGATGGCATTCATGATGTCCGGACGAAAGCGCCGCTGTTGTTGTTTGATAGGCTTGGCATCAGGTAAGATGTTCAGCCTATGCATCGCGATCTGGGGATCAAGTCCCGGCATATCTTCGTAGCTCCAGGCGAAGACGTCGATATACTCTTTAGCCAGCTGGATTAAAGATTCTCGGTCTTCTCCTTTTAGGCTTTTGCTGACGAAGATGGGTTTGGAAGAAGATCCATCCCCAAGGTCGATCTGCTCGACTTCGTCTTCGGTGGGGGGTTCACGTAATTCAAAACGAGACTCCCACTGTTCTCCCAGACGTTGAGCCCAAGATTCTTCTTCGAAGAATTCTGGCGCTTGGTCTTCGCCTTCATCTTCTTGAGATTGTGCAGACATCATGTTGGCTGATAGCACTCTCTTGAAGACTGAGCCGATACTGGTATCGGAATCCCACGTTGATGCTTCAGACGAGTGAGAATGTTCTACTTCTTCCGCATCTGAACTCTCTGGAGTTGACGGTGGTGTGACATAGCCTACCCCCCCCTCCCCCCCCCCCCCCCGTCGAGTTCTATTGTAGTAGTCCTGCGGCTTTCCTTTAGGTGTTGGAAGCCGGAGAGGGAGACGTCGACCCTTGCCGTAGTTCAGGTCTTTGTTGCTTTTTAGGTCGTAACCCATCTTTTGGATGAGGTACTTTGCCTTGTCCGTGTACCGATAGACTTGTATTCTGCCGGTATCTGGTTCTGGCTCGAGTGGCGGGAGGTCTTGATGACGCTCAACTTTGCCGAAGATGATGGATTCTTCGTCTCGACTCCGTGGCGGGACTATGAAACAGACCCCTTGGGACGGAACTACTCGATTTACATGATGGACGGTCGTTATTTGTGTTTGCAACGACCGTAGAGCATTATCTAATGTATACATGGCATTCCAATGTGGAAGACAAGAATAATTAAAAGATACTCTATTATTGATGAAATATGAAATTTTATCCCGCGGGATTACATTGTCCAGAGAGGGTGCATCTACATCAGCAGAGATATATTCCTCCAACTCTTCATCTGTGAGTACTGGGATTGGATCAGGGGAGTCCACCACAGCTTTGATCTTGGGGTCCGAGAGGGCTACGTGGGCCTTCTCCGGCAGCTTGGGCGAGACAGACGATTGCGGCGGCTTGCCTTTAAGACGCACCTTCAGAGGTGCCTCTGCTGTGCCTCCGGTGATTGGTGCCTTCCCTTGTAGTTTTGCCACAAGGGGAGCCGATATTTGAGGCGGCTTTCCCTTGAGCCGAATCTTCAGGGGAGCTTCAGGAGCAGCTGGTGCTTTTCCGGGCAGCTTAATGCTCATGGGAGGCAACTTCTGAGACGGTTTGCCTTTGAGTCGGATCTTCAAAGGAGCGTTGGGAGTGACCTCAGGCTCCATGTCCGGCTCTGCTGCCGTTTCTGCTTCGTCGTCAGCATCATTGGCTTCCTCCTCGTCATGTGACTTGTACAAGTCGGAATCGGTGAAGTAGGCTTCAATCCCTTTGAAAGGGTCGATGTCCGCGAACTCCGTCCGGATGACGTTGTTGGTGGACACATACTTCATACATTGGTGGAGCGTGGATGGCACCACCATGTATTCATGCAGCCATGGACGACCCAACAGAAGGTTGTAGTTGACTTCGGCGTCCACGACGTAACAAGTCACCTCAGTCCTGAGGTTACCGATATAGCACTTTAGTCGTATCTTGCCCAGTGGCTTGCTTTTGCTAGCATTGAAGCCACTGATTGTTGTGTTGGAAGGCGCCAGTCGGTACATTGGGATCCCCAGTGTTGAGAGCAGCGTCTTCGGAATGATGCTGAGGGAAGACCCTGGATCGATCTGAATCCGCTTCACCTTGACAGAACCGATATACCCTGTATAATACAGCGGCCTGTTGTGTCGGTTGTGCTTGAGCAGCATGTCTTGTTGGGTGAAGGTTATATTGGGGATAACCTCATCCGCACAACGACAGTGCGCACATGTAGTCGGAGTATCCTCAGGCTGCTTGACCTGACTGATGAAGGATTCAGCATCCTTCAGGGCTTCGCAGAGAGCTTCCCGAGTGTCCTTGAAAAGACGAAGGAGCTCGAACAGAGATAGGCGGGCAGGAGTACTGGCCAGTTGTGCCAGTATGTCGAAGTTGTGGGGCTTGGCTAGCCCCGAAGCATTCTCCTTTCGCAGAGGCCTATCGAAGCAGGCCTCTATCTGCTTCTGCTTATTGGCTGCTGGGGGCTTAGACGGGCCCTCCTCCTGGACAGCAGGGACGGTGCAAGGAGGCACCACCTCGACGGCAGCTTCGTCGGGTTGGACGTTCTGTTGTGAACGCGTATGTACAGGAAGTGCCTCTTCCGCTGAGGAAGAAACCATGCGGCAAGACTTGATCTTCCTGCCTTTGGATTTGGAGGTAGGGCGTACCTCCGGTTGAGTCACCTCGGAGACAAGATCAGGGTGAACCCATAGGATCTCTCCCCGAGATGTGGTGAGTGGGATGAGTCCACTCACGTTATCTCGAGTAGGTGGTAAATTAACCACCTCCATTGTCGCCTTAGGGATGGGGACGACGCCATCTTGTGTTGTAGTTGGTGGCAAGGTGCCGAACTGGAGTGACACCACGTTGGCTGACACCATCTTCTCCTCGTAGTCGACGGAGATTACATCCGCATTGATCATGCGCTGGATGTAATTCTTGAGGACATAGCAGTACTTGGTTGGGTGTCCGACAAACCGATGGTAGTGACAGTACCTCGGGTTGTCTACTTTCCCAACCTCGTCGGGACGCTTCGGGTCCGGCAGCTTGATCTTGTCACCCTGCTTCAGTATCTCAAAGAGTTGCAGGGTGTCTTCATCGTTGACCGAGTAAACCTCCTTTGGCCTTGGTGCAAGTGGAGGCTTCTGAGTAGGCGCTGGTGCACCTTTTGAGGCATTGACAGTCAACGCCTGTTTCCCTTTCGTCTCTCGTCCGGGGTTATTGGCTGCAGGTCGTTTCTCCTTGTCCTCAAATGCAGGAAAACTGACTCCCAGAAGACGAGCATTGGCCGCCTTCTTTTCTGCAGCTTCAGCTTCGATGATCAAGGAGCTCCAGTCGGGAGGAGGAGTAGAGTTGAGCCAGAGTTTGACTGCAGGCAGCATGTTCATGCTGCAGGAGGAGAGGAGTGCATGTTCTAGCATGCCCGGGGGCAGTCTGAAGCAGGCCTGTCGGAAGCGTTCGATGAACACTCGAACTGTTTCCTTCTCCTTCTGGCGTATCTCTATAAGGGACGCCATTGTCATATCCTTTCCGCCGTCGTAGAAACGGTCGAGGAAAAGGCGCGTCAGGTCGTCGAAGGAAGATATGGAATTGTCGGGGAGGCTACAGTACCAGTCGTACGCCACTCCCTTCAGTGCCCCGAAAAATATGTTGGTAAGTAGCGCGTCCTCCTTCGGGAGATGTCCCGTCTGAGACTGGAAGTACGTCAGATAGCGACGCGGAGAGTCCTTCCCGTCGTATGGCGTCAGTGTTTGTGGTTTATACTTAGGAGGATAAACCACTTTGTTCCACTCGAGGGGATAAGGTTGGAAAATCCCCATCTTTTGGCGCTCCTCTTGTCTCGTCTTGGACTCAAAGCGCTCGCGCAAGTCCCTGATCATCTCGACCACGTCTTCCGTGGAGCTGGGAGTCGGGGAATGTGGTACCACCTGGAGTTGAGCATTTGATGGCTCCGACGTCCGAGGTGCTTCGCGGCGATCTGTGTCCGAGCATACCCGTTGAAGGGGCACACTCGAATTGGCCCCGGGATCAGGACCGGCTGAGGGCGTCCTGGCCAAAGCTGTTCGTATCTCAAACACTGCTTGAGTCAGTGTTTGCATGGAGGCCGAGAGGGTCTTGAGTCCTCCCTCAAGAGTATCCATGCGCTGGACGAGGTCTGCTGGCGGCGCATCAGACTCGGTATCACCCCCAGCCATGTATACTGTCATAACGCGGCTAGAAGTGAATGGATCGGTTGAGGCTTCACTCTCGGTTCACTCTCTTGTAGGGGAGTCGCCTCTCCTGGAGCTTCGTCTTGGCCACCCCCAGCTGAGTTCTGGAGAACATTCTCGTCGGGAGCATCTGCAAGAGCCGGATTACCCTCAGTTCTGTCTCGAAGGACTTCTTCGTCTTCGAGACTCAGATCCGCAGGGGCTAGACTACCCCCAGTTATGTTTTGGGGAATACCCTCGCCGAGATGTAGATCTACAGGGGCTAAACGACCACCAGCCATGTCCGGGAGGCTGACTTCGAGAAGATCTGCCCCAGCCGTGCTTTGGAAGACAGCTTCGTCTTCGGAGGGAGGCTCGACAGGGGTCTGACTACCCCCAGCTTCCTCCAAGATCTTCTTCCTCCTCCGAGTGCCTTCGAACACTCCGGAGGACGAGACAACTGTCTTCGTTTTCCTAGGCTGGCTCTTGGACGAGGAAGAGGAATTGTCAGTCGCCTTTCGGACTGACGAGGAGTTACAGATCACGTTGCATGAAGCGACCCTTGGCTCTTCTTTTGTTGACACCTTCTTCCCGAGGCGACGTTGGAGGGGTGTCGATGATTGCAGCCGCTGGAAGACCGACTGTCTTGGTGGGACTGCTGCCTTGCAACAGCAGTTGATGGTGACTACAGCACAAGTGTGCCCCGTGAGAGGCGCATCGTGCTCGTTAGTCAACTCTCCTGATTGGCGCTTGTGAGTGATCACGTTATGCAGATCGTTGGAGGAGAGTGCCACCTTCGCACCCCCTTCAGGCGCATGGCAAGGCCAAGCGCCGGGGTGGTCAGGTGAATGCTGCTGCGCCCCCTGATCTAACACCAAACAGGCGTCCCGATCAGTAATGGGGGAACAACATTTAAAGTGACTTGAACGGACCTCAGACGCACAACCAGAGGAGGCGCGGGAGTTCAAGACCACTGGGTTTGCCTTGCTCGACTTGGTTGTGCACGCAATAGATGCGCCCAAGTGAGACAAGGACTTTGAAGGTCGGCTCGTTTCTGGCGCAGAAGCACCCGAGTCGACCTTACACAGCTTACCATCAGCAGCGCGCATGATTGTGAGCGCATGCTTCTGGCTTGCTGCTGGCATAGCACGTTTGGGGCGCATGGCCCGTGCTGCCTTGGACTTCTTCGTACTAACCCGCTGGGGCGCGTAGTACTCAGAATCCAAATTCTCCTTGCCATTACAGCGAATGAGTCTGTCAAAGACAGAGACCTTCTGTGGCGCATCAGAGGTGATGCGCGGGGCATTGGCTGCGCCCCTGCTCCGTCGACGCATCTTCCTCGCCTGAGAGGGAGATGGCTGGGGAATGTGGTCAGCCGCACGTTTTCCCGAGAGATGCGCTGCACCGGTGGGCGCATCTTGGTTGCTGAGGACGTCAACAGGAAGGGAAGGCTGGATCGGCGCATCCCCTTCGGTGGTGGTGCCAAAGGCGTCGACCTTGCGCACCCAGACTCGGCGGGTCTTCTTCGGCTTTGGCAGCCGCTTTGAAGGACTCGCACTGCCTTCAGAGATGAACTCCTCATACGCCTGTTGATTGAGGCGTACGACCAGCGTCTTGTGGGAGGAGCCCACCTTCACGTCGTCGGATTGCGACACAGCTTTCTCGGTGGAGGAGAAAGAGGTCTCCTGCAGAGTCGCCAGCTTGTTTGCCATTAAAATCTTTTGATTGCAAATTTTAATACAAACAGAACAGTGTTACAGTATAGAACTTAGATGTAGTCCTAGGAGTACACTTTTGTTTATCTTGGTCCCTTGTGCCGATGGAGCGAGTGGTAATGCGTTGACTCCGTTGACGATCTGACGACGGTTATCGGTTCTCTGAAGGTTTGGATTGCTCTGGGTGCTGGAGCTTGCTGAGAGGAGGAAGACGTTGAGTGTCTGTATCTGCCTCTCTGGTGGTGCGAAGTCTCTGTCTGTCGATGTATGTTCGTCTCTGTGTGTGTTCGTGGGTGAGAAGGAAATGATCCCTCTATTTATAGCTTTGCAGGCTGGCTGCTCATGCGCGCATATGTAGGATGCGCCTGGACGTGGGGACGCCACGTGGTGATTGCTGATGGAGGCGCATGGACGATGCGCCCTGATCGAGGGGTTGAATTCTTCATGCTGCTGTAGTGAGCCGGCACGTAGCAGAGAAGAGGATCTTTTTGTTGTTGAGATCTTGGGTGAGTTGAGTCAAAGGACATGTGTCGTCGACCCATGGCTCGGAGATCTCGAATTTAATAGGGAATGATCTGGTAGGATGCGCCTGGGATTAGGCGCATGAGGAGACTTTGGCTCGTAATCTTTAGGAGTCACGAACCATTCGGGACGCATGGCTTTTGAGGCGCATGCGAGGCTTCAGTAGTGACTTTACTCCTGTCTTTTGGGATCAGAGAGAAGTCTGGGGCGCATGGCTTTTGAGGCGCATGCAGAGCTTTAATGGTGACTTTCCTTCTGTCTTCAGGGATCAGTGAAAAGTCTGAGACGCATGGCTTTTGAGGTGCATGCAGATTTGGGCGCATGGCTGCAGAGGCGCATGCGAGATGATTGGGTGGCCACGTGGCAGTAGCCGTCGGAGGAAAGTAATAATGATGATGACGTTGGCGACGCTTCATTTTCTGAAAAAGCTGTCAACTGTTCAGTCTTCGGGAGGCGTGCTGCCAACTCTGTCAGACTTCAGCATTTAATATTTTTTTGATATTTGATGGACAGCTGAGTGGGCGCATCGAACGGCGTTCCACTAGGCGTATGGGGACGCATGGAGACGCATCCCTGTGAGACGCTTGGTGTTGAAGGGCGCGTCTGTTTGATGCGCTTGATGTTTAAAGGTCACGTCTGTGCGATGCGCTTGATGTTCGAAGGGCGCGTCTGTGTGATGCGCTGTCTGGCCGGCGCATCCGCTTCGTATGACACGTCCTTAATAGTACGACTGTTACGTTCTTCAAGTGCTTTAAATAGCCGTTTTTGACTTGGCTGAATTCGAAGCGTCCGGTTCATCCATTAAATGCAAATTCATTGCACGGGATTCGGAGAGCCATCCACTTGGCGCATGGGTTTGATTTGCCCGGCCTATAAATAGTGGCATGGAGAGAGTCTGCTTCTCGTTCTCTCACGTCCTCCCGAAATGAACTTGTTTACTCGAGTGCATTCCGTCGATGAGATGCTCCCGAAGGTGAAGATGCGACGCAATGTCTTTATTGATGCACTTGAAGGTGACTGTTACATCCAAAAGTCGGAGTCGAGGGCTTCTGAGGCAGACAGAAGGTGCCTGTTACATCCAAAGATCGGAATGCTCGAGCCTCGTCTCCGTTATTCTGGAAGAGCCGCGGATCGGAATTGCGGTGCTGCGGCTTTGGGGGCTCTTTCTTCCTTCAAAGTGGGTGTTGCCCACTCTGGTTGTGTTGAAAGCTGCTCTTTTAGCCGCGGTTTCGATTGCGGTCTTCCTTCGCCTTTGGAGGCTCTTTCGAAGCCTCCCCTGGCCACAGGTTGGCTTGCGGTGCTCCTCTCTTCCTTGGTTTGGGGAACTTTTCCTCCAGCTAGAGGGTTGATTGCCACCCTCGTTCTGCTAAATAAATGCTTCATTAGTCGAAGCATTTAGACGGCGGTGAGCCTGGCTGGAAGAGTGGCACATAACTGAGCTGCTGAAGGGATGCACATAACTGAGGATGCACATAACTGAGCTGCTGAAGGGATGCACATAACTGAGGATGCACATAACTGAGCTGCTGAAAGGATGCGCCCTGCTGAGGGCGCATGGTGGGATGCGCCTGACTGAGAGCGCATGCTGGGATGCGCCTAACGGAGAGCGCATGGTGGTTGCTGCGCCTGTTCAAGAGCGCATGATGATCGCTGCGCCTGGCTGTAGACCTAGGAAGTACTTTGTCCGAGCTCTCTGGCGCATAGGTTTTCTGTTTCTGAAATTCCATGATTTTTTCTTTGTAGAAATTCTCCTTTGTACAACCTTTTCTAGACATGTAATAGACTTTTATATGTAATAAAAAGTCCTCTTTCGATGTCTATATTTGTTGTTTTGCTGTGAAGTACTTTGTCCGAGCTCTCTGGCGCATAGGTTTTCTGTTTCTGAAATTTCATGCTTCTACACCCCCCCCCCCCCCCCCCCCTCCTCTAGAGTTGCCTTCAGAGGCCTTTGGAAGTCCTGGGTCCATGACACAGGAAAGACACTTTGACTACTTGACGAGGGACCATCGATTTGCGTCAATCCAAACCTAACAAGAAATATATTTTTATTGTTAAACTTAAGTTAGACATGATTGGCTTTCATTCGATGTAATTTTTTTGTTATTTTATCTTTATCTTTTTTTTAGGTTTAATTTTCTATAAATAGAATTGTATTGACCTTTCATTTAGTAAATAAAATTTGATTAAGAATACAAAATGTGAGTTTCAGAAGAGCCAAATCCTAGTTATTATTTTTCTACTAATCTTCCCAAATATTTATGTTGTGTCCTGCAAAATTGTGTCTTTTTCCTGTGTTCTTGCCAAGTTCGTCGTCACCTCCACCACATCGCCTTTGTTGTCGTCATTCTCGTCGCTCTTACGGTAAATTCATTCCAACCTCGCTTTCATTATTAGATTTTGCAAATTATAATAATATTGTGATAAATTTTTATAATAATTTTCCATACACCCTAAAGTTCTTATCCAATTGTTTCTACTTTTTTTAAACTAGTTTTTAATTCTTTCGTTGGGTCTCCTCCTGCATCACAATGGTATTCGAGCACTAGGTGAGGGGTAATTTATATGTAGATATCTTAGGAAACCATTACAACAAAATAAAATATGGACCACGAAGGCTTACTAAAAAATGAGTGACCTATCAGATGCTCAAATCGACAAATTTAATGCTAGATTCGACACATTAGATGCTAAATTTGATAAGTTTATTGACGAAATATGTACTGACATGCATAAATTAAATGCTCAATTTGACAATCATGGTAAGAGGGAAGAGGCTAGCGTTGAAAAAAAAAAAATCTAAAGACATAATTGAGTATTCACCTACCTTATACCAATAGGGTCTTCATTAGTAGAACCTAATGTATAGTTGAGTCACATGTTAGATAGGTCATTTGATGAGTCCCAATAGGTCATAATGAGTTCCAAAAAATTAGTGAAACTAATGAATCAGATCATGTGAACAATTATTGTGCTTAATTTATTATAAATTATTATAATTGTTTGCAAGATGGAACACTTGAATGTAAGGCTCATATATTATTCCTATTTTGTGGAGACGCAGAGACAACTGATCATTGGGGTGCTTGGTGCCACTTCACTCGTGTGCATAGTACTCTTTCCACCTCCACGACCGTCGATGCCGCCCATAGGTGTGCGTCATCCTTTCAGGAGCCTTTATAGTCACGCTTCCGTCATTGCAGCGACCACCGTCATGGCCATCTTGGGATATGTCAATAGGAGCATCTTTTTCGGGCTTCCAATTTAATGATTCATTAGGTGGTGAAGTCTTCAAAGTCGAGAATGATGCAGGGCCATCGATTTGGGTCAACTCAAACCGAACAAAAATTAGATTTATATTGTTTAAATTTAAGTTAGATAAGTTGCTATCATTCAATGTAATCTTTTAGTTATTTTTGTCTTTATCTTTTCTAGGTTTAGTTTTCTATAAATAGAATTGTATGGAACTTTTGTTTAGTAGAGAAAAAATTTGATTGAAAAAAAAAATGAGTTTAAAAAGAGCCAAACCCTAGTTTTTGTTTTTCTTTCTTTCCAAATATTGATGTGCTGCAAAATTAAATCTTCTTCCCGTGTTCTTGCCGAGTTCATTGTCACCTCCGCCGCCTCGCCTTTCACCGTCTCCATCGCCTTCATTCTCGTTGCGCTTACGATAAGTTCATTCCAACCTCACTTGCAAATTGTTATAATATTATAATTATAATAATTGTTCACAAACCCTAAAGATCTTAGCCCATTTTTTCCTAATTTTTAAAACTAGACTAAAATTCTTTCCTTTGGTTCTCGTCTTGCATCACTACTGGTCCGTCAAACTAAAATAAACACTGCTAACTCCACACTTGGAGCAATTTTCATCTAAAGTGGGATCAAATGTGAAGAAAATGGCATCTTTATTACTAGTTCATTATCACTTTTTAGTTTCAGGATTTTTGAATTTTTTTTCCTTCTGATATTTTTGGTTGCGAAACAACCTCCTAGGTAACAAATTCTAGTGTTTAGCATTTAAAAGTATCAGTTATCCAGTTGGATATGATAATGTATTGTTTGATAATTGAATCATAGTATATGTCAAGGAATATTATATCTGAAGCACTAAACAAATAAAAATGCATAATAATTCTTTGTTAATATTGAATAAGAAAAACATATACCTAGACTAAGATGAGAACCATGCTTTGAAACTTACAGTGTAACGTAGATCACACTCAAAAGTTGTCACAATCTTTGCTGTTTTGTAGTACCGATCACTTGGCTTTTATGCAAGGCCTGATATGATCAGAGGCGTTCTTGCTTCATCGATGAGGATAGAATCAATCTCAACAATCAAACAGTAATTGAAGTTCCTCATTACAAGCTCCTCAACACTCTGTAAGGACAATAAATGTCAAAGTAATGCTAGGAACGTCTTAAGGGATGTTCAAATTCAAAAGTAAATTCTAAGATATTTGATAAGGTATAATAAGTTGAAAAGGAAGTTGGATTAAATAACGACACAAAGGTTAGTAGATATCAACACAAAGGTTAGTAGATATCAAGTATTATACTTTCTGTGGCAAGATAGTCGCTCAGAAATCAAAGCCAAGCTCACTGTTTGTGATGTATGTTATGTCACACATAGTTTTCTCTTCTTTGCTCGCTCGTCCTTTTTCTGCCTAGAGAAGACACCATAAAGATTAAAAGGAACTTGCGGTCATGAATAGCTAATATATAATAAACAAATGAAAGCAAATTGTTCATAAAGGTAGTGTATATGGCAGATGTTTGCTTAGCGAGTTAATCACCAACAGAGTTCAGATGCTAAGAGAGAAGCAAACATAAGTTGCATATGGCAGATGTTTCATAGGGAGTTAATCACCAACAGATCCAACCATTACATCCACGAATGAAAACTAAAGTAACAATATCCAATTGCAAACCCAAAAAAAAGTTAATTAGATCTGTGATATTGTTCAAAGGCCTCAAATATTATTAGCTTGTCTGAGATATCATGTTTATATCTAACTGGATGGAGTTCTCTCAGGGGATTTCACGTCATCTTAGCTTGTCCTTATTACCTAATTTTGTTCATCCAGGACATCATCAAAGATACGTTTCCAGTTTACTACATCGTGTTGAAGGCACAATAGCTTTGTATAAATGAGCGGATAATAGAATGGACAACAAAATAAAGACACTAAACGGCATTGTTTCGAAATAGTTATTGTTTAAAACAGACTTGGTATTATTTATTGGTGTTTGTCACTTGTTTTTAATCTACAAGAGAACCCTATAGGGAATAACAGAAAGGCAGAATACAAACAAGAAGAATATATCTTTCTTAAAACAAGGAATACCTCCCAAAGCCCCCGTCACCCAAAAGCCCTTGCTAGGTCTGCCTCCATATACCTCTGATTATCCAGTTAAATCCATCTAGAACCAAAGAAAATAGCATAGGTGACAAGATCTCCCCTTTCAAGCCCTCTCATGCAAGTACTTTCCTTATTAGTTAGAATCCTCCACTTGTATCTCCCTTATGTTCTTCTGGTCAATGAACCATCTCTGCTCTCTGTTTGCATGTCTACCCACCACCTACTTGAACGTGAATTTTGTACAAATGGAGTAATTTGATAGGCCTATTGTCCTCTATTTTGCTGCCTACTCTTGCTCAGAAATAAGACTACCGGTGCATAATCAATTCTGTCAATGTTAGCCCCACCCGCAACACGCCTACCCTTGTATAACTCCTGCAAGAAAGCTCCATAAAGTATTTTACCAAACAAAAAAAAACAAAAAAACTATGAATTGGTTGTCGATCTAACATCAACCATCTATGTTGGTGCGAAAAGCCAAGGTAAAGTATGAGCATTAGAGGGTCATACCACAAAACATAGATAGTCAATTGGCAAGTAGACAAACCTAGCTTTTAGATATGTAGCTTAAGCTAATGTAAACAAGGAGCATCTTCCAAGTTTCCCCTAGACAATAAGAATTTACACGAAGTGGTAAGATTACAATAATTTGTTATAGGGAATTGCATTTTTCTCTATGACACATTAAGCCAAAAAGTGAAAAGGAATGACATTCACATAAGTCTCACACATGAATGGACATAGATATCATGTTATAATTGAATACGATAAGTGTCACACATGAATAGACATAGATATCATGTTATAATTGGATACGTATGAGCCAATTCTGAGGCAGGGAGGAGAGTCATGCATACAATAGATATCATGTTATAATTGGGTACTATAAGTGTCACACATGAATAGACATAGATATCATGTTATAATTGGATACGTATGAGCCAATTCTGAGGCAGGGAGGAGAGTCATGCATACAATAGATATCATGTTATAATTGGGTACTATAAGTTTCACACGTGAATAGACATAGATATCATGTTATAATTGGATACGTATGAGCCAATTATGAGGCAGGGATGAGCGTCCTGCATACAATAGATGCAATCTTAATCTCAAGTGCCAATGCATCGTATTGTGTATTATAACTTTGCTCACAGCAAATACTAAATAGACATTTATTTTGTGTATTCCATAATTAAGAAAAATAGAGCCATTAAAATTTCAAAAGTACCTAAAAAAATGAAAGTCTGGTGAATATTGAGAGCATACATGCATAGAGAACGTAGGTACTTGTTTTTCACCAGTTTGGGAGCTAGAAAGAAAGAACACAGGTTTCAACCTTACCCTTTGATGAATAATATAAAAGGAGTAATAATATGCCAGCTCCAAAATGGGTTATCACCTTTGACTATTAAAACTTCTGAAACACTTAGTACATTGGCCAACTAACTTTTGAAATTGTTCATTAGTTACACTATAGTTTTGAAAGTTTTGGGAGCTAGAAAGAAAGAACACAGGTTTCAACCTTACCCTTTGATGAATAAGATAAGAGGAGTAATAATATGCCAGCTCCAAAATGGGTTATCACCTTTGACTATTGAAACTTCTGAAATACTTAGTATATTGGCCCCCTAACTTTTGAAATTGTTCATTAGTTACACTCTCGTTTTGAAAGTTGCAGGGTAGTGTATGAAAGTTGCTGAAATAGGGTAGTGTATTACCACCACCACCCACCCTCCCCCCAACCACCACCACCCTAATAGTGATATGCAAGAGAAGCACGGACATTATATGAAGAATATGGACATTAGGTGCCATATAAGGGCAACTAATAATCAAAACTTACTTCATCTTCAAGTACCTTTTCAGCCTTGTTTAGATTGGCCTGAGCATAGGCCATGAGATCGGTAGAGACAGCTTTCAGCCAGCTATTTCTAGAATTTCCTTCCATAGACCATGAGATTCACACAAGATTTTCCTTCCTTAGAATGCAACAACTTTTCAGCCAGCCCCATTTAACTTCCCACAGTGACAAGGTTCCTAATCAACAAAGCATAGACCAAGAAATCCATGTCAAAGACCTTTGTACTCCATTTCATACTTCAACTTAAGAACCTCTTGCGCATTTCCGATCTTCCCAAACCCATCAATAAGTTTCAGATAAATTTCCTTGTCAGGGACAAACCCTTTATCCATCAGAACAGTCAAGATTTCATTTGCCTTCTCGGCATCCCCTTCTTCACAAAGCCTCCCTATCATCTCATTGCACGCAGCGGAATTCGGCAAGATCCTCTCCTTGAGCATCCTCTCGTAGAAGCCCAAGCCGACATCCAACCTCCCGAATCTCGAACAAGCCTCCACGAGCAAACTATACGTTTCATCGTAGGGCTTAAGGCCGACGTGCACCATCTCCTCCACTAACCGAACAGCCTCCTCGATCCTCCCCTCCTTGCAGTGCGCTCCGATGAAGGACGTGTAAACGAACGCATTCGTACAATACCCTCTCTTCAGCATATCATTGTACAACCCAAACGCGACCTCCAAGTTATTCAGCTTGCAGTGGCCGTATATGACCAAAGAACTGACGACGCAGTCGAGCGTCAGGTTCGTCTGCATCAACCTCCTGAGCAGCAAGATCCCGCGCTCGACCCTGCCGTCCTCGAAGACCTTAAACGCCAACCTAAGATTAACCACCACTGCCGGACTGCAACTCGACCCGTGGATCCTACCCAGAGTGGTTAAATTCTTCGTCAAGGTCCCTTCCTTGCGCATCACATCGACCATGATCTGGACCGTGGCTCCGTTCGGGTAGATCCGCCTGTCGAGCATATACTCGTACACCTCCCAAGCGAGCTCGCATCTCCCGTCGGACGTCGAAGCTAAGTGCAGTATCGAGTTGGCGGTTGCGACGGTCGGGGGGCAGAGATTGCCGCCGCGGCGGTCCGCGACGAGGCGGAAGGCGTGGAATGCAAGGTCGAGGAGCCTGAGCTTGACGTAGGACCGGACCAGGAGGTCGAAGACGCGGGGACCGGAAGGGACGAGGTCGTAGGTGTCGAAGAGGGTGTCGAGCAGAGCGGAGGTTGAGGATGAGGTGTTTGATGAAATGGCGGACCGGAGGAGGGGTGCGGCGTGGAGGGGGAGGTCGGCGCGGAGGAGGATGTGGACGAGGAGGCAGCGGGAGCGGAGGGAGCTTGGGGCTTGGGAGGAGGAGGAGAGCCAGTGGAAGAAGGAGAGGGCCTTGGTGGCGTGGGAGGGGTGGCTTAGGTGGAGGAGGGTGTCCTCGACGAGGTTGGGTTGTTGGAGGAAGAGCTGCGGAGAGAAGTGGGTGCTCAGTGTGTCCCAGTGGTTTGCTTTTGCGTTTAGGAGTTTGGAGATTTGGATTCCTGGAATATTACTACTCGGTTCTTGTTCAGAAGAAGAAGAAGAAGAATGCAGTTGTTGATGTTGAAGGAATTGGAGAGTTGGTAACTGAGTGCGAAGAGAAAGGGAATTGAGGTTGTAAAGAATGCGTGTTGGATTTCGGATGAATGGAAGAGGAGTCATCAGGAGGCCTTGGCGGCGGCGGCGGAGAGGCTCGATGTAACAGTGACCTCCTCTTGCTGCTCAAAACAAAATTAACAAACTCATACGGGTTTTCAATAATAGAGGGGTAAAGTGAAAAAAAAAAAACCTAGTTGTTGTAAATATGGATAAATTATCATTATTATTTGATGTCTATAACTTATACTCTTTGGTTATTCATAACCTACGGTTTTTAGCATTATTCTTTTTAATTGTCATCATGATAGTAAGCTCATTTGTATGCATATATAAGAGGCTCTTGTCAAATTGATCAACACAAGTGAATGAAGAAATAATTTCTTCCATTTTCTTCTCTTTGTTTTACAATACGTTATCATCACGATGCTCTAGGAAATAGAAGAAGGAAAAAATATTTCACATAAGGGAGAAAGAGTTCTCTTAAGAAAAGAAAGGAAGAAGTCACTTATATTGAAGAGGTAGGTCTAATCTTGTATACTTAGATATATGCATGTTTTAGTAAAATTAAATAAATATTTGATTTATGTGTTTATAGATCGATTAGAACGTAAGTTTTCTATATCTACGTTTTATTTTAGTTTTAGATCTAAATATGTATTGAACATGTTCACAATTTCATTCAAAATAGAAAATTTATGATAATCTATTTAAGATTATGTATAAATTCCATTTCTATATGTTTTCGTATGAACTATGAAATTAATCTAGAATATCTTTAAAAAAAAATTCACTTATTTGGAGTTAGTTAATTTCATTAAATTAGTTCATGTGAATTGGTTATTTCTATTATTTTATTTATTTGAATTCTATAGTGTACTACTTCACATTTTTGTATATGTGAATCAAATTATATTTTAAAAAAAGTACCCAAAATATATTATTATATAATGATCACATTGTTGTATATGTGATAAACATAAAATATAATATTCTTTAGTAGCATTTTATCACATTGTTGTATATGTGATACACATAAGACATAATATTCTTTGGTAACAATATAACATTTTTTAGTAGCATTTTATCACATTGTTGTATATGTGATACACATAAGACATAATATTCTTTGATAACGTTTTATCACATTGTTGTATATGTGATACTTCTTTGATAGCGTTCTACCACATTGTTGTATATGTGATACACATGAGGTGTGGCATATGGGTGCCATGTGGGTTCATGTGGGAGTATTTTTCATGTGTTTTATCACATTGTGGCATATGTGAAGTTTTGTAACCTTTAAAGCGCTTATCAATTTTATTATTAATTAACATCTAATATAATTATTTTATGTCATGTAGATGTCGAATCTTGTAAAGTTTGAATTCAAAGCTCTTGATGTGAGCAGAGATAATTATTTATCATGACAATGGATGCAAAGTTGTAATTGCAGTCCAACAAGCTTGATGGAACTATTCAGAAGAAAAATAAAGAAAGTTCTAAAGCCAAGGTCAAGACTTTGATTTGATTTTTCTACTACATCATATCCATGATGGTCTAAAGACAGGATATCTATGTGAGGATGATCCATTGAATTTGTGAACATCTCTAAATGATAGATTTGACCACCAAATGATGGTAATCCTTATGACTGCTCAAACTGAATGGTTGAATTTAAGATACCATGACTGTAAAAATGTTAAATAATATAATTGTGCTCTGTTTAATATTGTTCTCCGCCTTAGATTGTACGGAGAAAAAGTAACAGAACCTCAAATGATTGAGATCCTCTTCATTTTTCATGCAAGCAATGTGTTTTTGTAGCAATAATATCGTGAAAGAAATTTCATAAATTACTCTGAACTGGTGACTATCTCAGTGTAGCAAAGGCAAATAGTAACATTCTCATAAAAATCACAACTCTAGACCAACTAGGTCAACGACAATTTCTAAGGCAAATGCTAATTTTGAAATTAGCAGAGGTCGTGGTGGAGGACGTGGAAGAGGGAATGAAAAAAAAATTGGAAGATATGTCATGGTTGTCAACCTTACAAAGGTTGAAACAATGGTTCACGAAAGAATAAATGAACAAGTGGACAACACCCTCTAACAAAGGGAATCAAGTTACAAATGAACAGTTTGAGAAGAAGCTAATGCAATTTTTATTTTTTTGAATGAGCACTCGGTCAATATATGTTTATTTCAAGTACTTATAAACTATTTATATTTGAAATCATATTTTTGGTTTCCATCATGGAATGTCTAGGCCATGAGAGTTTTGTTTTATTAAAAAATATATATATATTACAAATTTGGAGTTACATTTCTATAATATGATATTATCATTTGAAATGCTTAATTCTTATTGTACTTATGCTAGCTAGAATATATAAGTTCGTAATATTTTTATTTTGCTTCATGTAGTAGTAATGCATGCTTGTCGTAAATATGACAAATATAGACATTGTGTAATGTCTGTGGTTCGTATTACGTATTTTGGAATACGTGTACGTATTTTATTCTGCATTGCATGATTCCTTGCTTAGCTTGCATCTTGGCTTGGTTATTTCTTGGGTTTGTTCGGCTTGGCTCGGTTTTCTTTGGTTTATCATGGACCAAAGGTGAACCCCCTACCTACCACCACCATTAGTATTTATTACCTATTCTTCTTTCTCTCTCTTCATTAACGTCTTCTTCTTCTTCCATTTACTTCTTCACCTACCAGAGAGAGAGAGAGAGAGAGGTCTAGGCAAGTGAAACTTGCTTCATGGAGGAACTCAAATTTTATTGCTTTATTCTCTTCCTTACAGCATTTTAACTTACTTTAGTACTTGGCATTTCCACTTTCCATGGCTAAATTCTTGTAGATCTAAGTTTACTTTATTTTCGGATTTCTTGGGTTTTGATCTACTTAATCTTGTTATTTCTGAGTTTTGATGGTTCCATGTTGTAGAGGCTTTCGTTCTGTCCCATTTTGACCTATGAAAGTTCGGATTTGGGCTCCGGATGATGGAGTTATGGAGCTTGAGGACTTGGCTCTCATGGTGTTCTTCTTCTCTGAAATTTTGGAGAAGATGAACTGTGCTTGACTTGACCGCATGAATATTTCATGCGGCAAGTGTTCTATTCAGCCGCATGACTGGAAGTACTTGAGCCGCATGAGAACCGAACTCATCTAGCCGCATAACTCGCTCAATCCCCAGCCGCATATTACTCTGCACTTTTGAACCGCATGCGCCCTCCCTTAGCCGCATGACGACCCTGCTTCTTCCAGCCACATGAATGCTCTGACTTAGTCTCATGCGCCCTCTCTCCCCGCTGGCCGCATGGGACTTTACTGGACCCAGCCGCATGAGAACTTCTTTCCAGCCGCATGGAACTCGCTCGACCCCAGCCGCATAGCTCCGCTCCTCTTGGGCCGCATGCAGCCCTGCTTCCCGCTTGCCACGTAAGGCTCAACCTATAGAGCCGCATGCAGCCTCACTTGCTCTCAGCTGCAGGAACCTTCCCCCATGCAGCCGTATAATACCCCACTCTTCCCGCTAGCCGCATATGCCGCCTTCTCCTCAGCCGCATGAGCTTTGGACCCGGAGCCGCATGGGCTGTTCCACCCTCAGCTACATGAGCTGCTCCCACATGGATTCTCTCCTTGGCCGTATGTACCAGAGCCGCATTGTAGCACCCACTTTTTGAAATAAGGGTATTTTAGTCATTTTAGCCATTTTAGTCATTTTGTGATTTCCTAGATATTATTGACTTGTGATTGATTTAGCCTTTGGTCTAACTTTAGAAATCCACATTAGAGACTAACCATGACCTATGATGAGTATCTAGCTAATTAGATTTTATTTTTAGGCTTTGGTGTAATTTAGAAGCTATTTGGCTATTTTTAGGCTAATTAATTAATTGGCCTTTGTAGCCTTTTGTTAATTGAGTTTAAACTCAACTTAAATAGAGGAGTGGGACCCATGAACCATCCTTGACCCTATTAGGACTCCTATGGCCGGCCAAAACAGGAAGCCCCCATCCCCTATATAAGCATTGCATTGGAATAGACACCCCCTTCACAAAACCCTAGTTTCCAGCTCTCCAAAACCCTAACTTTTTCATCCGACCTCCGTTTCACCCCAAATGAAGTGCGTTGTGATCGTGGAAAGGAGGAGAATTTGCTGGAGCATTGTTAGCAAGGAGTTGGAGGCGTTTGCTCGGTGGAAATTGGTCGTCTCATCAATCGAGGAGTCAGTTTCTTTGATACTTCAACTCTCAATAGGTAAACACCCAAACACCATAGTTTCTTCTGATTTTTCTTCATATTAGCATGCATCTAGATACCCTAGAACTACCCATGAAGTTTGGTTAGGTTTCGTGTCCGTTTGATGGGTGTATCGGACACGTATCGGATTAGGTTTATAGGTGTTCGATGATTTTCCTCTTAGATTTCGATCGTGTTATTTTTGTAATCAAATTTCATGAATTTGTAGACCTATAGGTCAGGATTCCTAAGCCCTAGGTTCTTGGTTGAATCGACACGTTTTCGTGTCCGAAATAAGACACGCACGCGCAGCACGAGGACCGCGCGCGTGTCCTGCTACTGCTGTGTCTTTTCTCCTTGGACACAGCGATTCAACCCGAGATTTTTGGTCTGTATCTAGGCTCCATGACTGACAGCACCCTCGTAAAGTTTCGTGGGATTTCGTGGAGCGTAGAGAGAGAAATCGACTCGGCATCGATCGTGCACTGTCGCGCGCGCGCCAGTTTTTGGCGTCCGATACGCGTGTCGTGCTACTCGGACACGCGTCGGATGGCCAGTGCAGATACGTGGTCATGTAGCCCTATATGTGGGCTACATGTACGAGCGACCACGTGTCATAGATGGGTCTGTGTCGAGCCCTAGATCGTGTGACACGCGTGCACGATGTTTAAGTTTCAGTTTTGGTTCTTGGTGTCCAGGACACTTCGTGTCCTATTTTCTTGGACACGATTGCACCTACACCTCATGTCTAAACCCTTGACACGTTACCAACCTTTGGTCTTTGATTATCTTGAGGTTTCGTGGATGTTTAGGTCATGTTAGGTTGTATGTTTTGAGTATCGAGTTTAGGTTCAGGATTGTTTGTACTGTATCAGTTTTCTTGTTGTTTTGATTATTTTCGAATGTAATTCCTGATCAAAACTCAACCTTCAGACCCTATTTAATCCCCTCTACAAGATACCATGTGATTCGCATCAAGGATAGAGTTGTATCCGATTTTGGATGGTTGAGTATCGGGTAATTAGAAATATTCTCACAGTTTCAGTTTTAGTTCCTTTCCTTTTTATTTGTTAGGTACATATTTCAGGTATTATGAATCCTCAGTTCCTAATTAACCCCCAGGATGATTACCTATTAGATTTCATAATAGGATAGGTTGTAATCTTTTGTGTTTGACTTTGGGGTTGTTGAGTATCAAATTACCAGGTTAATCCCAATTTTCTGAATTGAAGTTGATTGTTCCTTAATGGTTCAGTTTGATTCCAGTTCAGTTCCTTTTTCAGACCCTATTATACACACCTAGGTAAATACCTACTAGTTTGCATCATAAGAGAGGGCTGGGATCAATTCGGGTTGGTATTTAGTATCAAGATTTCCTTAAGTTCAGTTTTCCTTTTCTGCTTCAGTTTTCCTGTTTAGTTTTCATTTCTTTGTTCTGTTCAGTTTCAGCAAATTGAAACTGAGTTTCAGTTCAGTTTTTCAATATATTTGCCTGTACAACCAACCTACAGGTCCTACATGACTATATCTAGGAGAATACCTATTAGTTTGTAGCTTAGAGTGTTTGAGTTTGGGTTTGGTTTGAGTATCAAGCTAGGATACTCAAGTTCCTTAGAACCTCAGGTTCCTATTCCCAGTTTCTGTCTTTGGGTTCAGTTTCAGTTCTTTTTTTTTCTTTTTGTTCTTTGTGCAGTTCAATCTGAGTTGTTTTACTGTCAAAGCAACATTCAGATTTCCAGTTAACCACATAGGTGATTACATGTTAAGTTGCATAATGGGTAGGTTATGTCTTAGTAGGATTAGACACTTGGTTTGGTGTAGGAAATATCAATTTCAGGATACTATAGTTAGTTGGTAGTTTAGTTTAGCTACATTGGTTGCTAGGTTTAAGTAGAGATTTGGTTTTAGAGGTATACATGGATTGTGGTTTAGTTAGGATAGATTCTAATTTTGTGTGTATTAAATAGTTGGTAGATTTTGGTTTTAGGATGCATTGGTAGTTGATATCTAAGACTAGTATTTACCTAAAAATGGACTTATAGACTAGTGGACCAACATTGACCTAGTTTGACTAGTTTGGTTGACCAAAGTTGACCCAAGGTTGACTTTGACCTAGATTGCCCCAAATCATGTAGAATTTGCATTGAAGACTTTTCTTATGATATTTTAGACTGTATGATGACATGTGGTTGTTTTAAATAGGATCGTATTACTCCAGTCCAGTCACTTTTCATCATCAGCAGTTCGGATTGCCAGGCGAGTACATTCTCTGATCTTTTCATGCTTCTTTGGACATGTACTCTTGTTATAGACTAGTGTACTTGATGCTGACACGACGTTCACACGGATCGGTACCCTATGGATTTTTTCATGCGATGTTATCCCCTCGGATACATCGAGTATGTCATGTTTTATGTACTTTATCATGTTCATCATGTACTCCATGTATTCACTTTTATCCATGTGCACTCATATGTTATTCATGTACACTCATGACCATATGAGCTCCATGTATACAGTAGTTGTTATCCATGTGCAATAACATAACATGCTTCGATCCTTGTGTATTGGTTGGGGGCAGGGAGAGTGTAGTTGGTTATGTGATCATTATCCCCAGTAGTTGTTATCCATGTTCTTTCCGTAGTTGTATCCATGTGTAACCCAAGCTGTTTACATAACCAATTCATGCTCTGTTTCACGTAGAAGGTTATACTCTTTATTTACCATATTTATACCTCAGTTATATCTTCTTTCCTGTTGATTTCTCTTTACAGCGATTCATGTATAGTCTTCTATAGCTTGCTTTATATGTCCATTCCTGATATGAACTGTTGTGAGAGATATGTGCTCGTTCCGTCCTGATTGGGCATGTTGAAAATTTTACAGGTGATGATGAGGAGTACTGTCCTACTTATTCTGGCATTGGCTTAAATGACACTGGCGACGTGGGCCCACAGGAGGATCCCACAGTCGCTGAGGACTTGCCCATAGTCTAGCTGAGACTTAGTACTTTACTTTGTATTTTCTATTTGAGACTTTTATGAGTTGTACATGAGATATTCTTGGTGGTTTACACCTATACTTTTATAGTGACTTTCTTGAGATTATTCTCCTGTTCCATCTTAGTATTGTGATTGAGTTATGTATTATTTACTCTCTATTCATAGCTTGGTTAGATTGTGTTAGATATGGTAACTCAGGACAGCGTTCTACCGCCGACACTGCGGCGTAGGCTGGGCGTTCGTTACTTCTCGTGCCCTCACACTGGGTGCGGGTCGTGACACGTTTTTAGTGGTGGCCCATGCAGGTCCTCGATCACAACTAGTGTGATTTGTAGTGGTACTCGAACTAGAGTATCATTACCACCTGCAAGTAGGATATAGGAATAAGTTAAAGTACTCAATCACTACTAGGAATTCCTGAGAGATTCCTGGGACGACCCTTGAGAATCTTATTTTGAGCTTCGATTTAAATTCCTTTTCCCTTACTTTAGTCCACCTTCCTCCCTCGATTCTTGCATCTTGTTTAAACTATTTTCACCAATACCCATACTTTCTTGTTTTTAATAATGGTTAGGAAGATGGCTACACTGCTATATACTCATTGGTCAAACGCATGGCTAGGAGGATTACATTAAGGAATTGGGATACACGGAGATTTTGATTAAGTTATAAGAGCAAAAAAAAAGAAGAAAAAAAAAGGAGGATGCTTTAATGATTAGAAGTTCGTAAGTTGGGATATTACCAAGGAAATTTATCTTGAAGATTCTAAGTAGTAATCACCAGAGGATTATAAAATTATATCTTGATACTGGAGGAAATTAGTTAGAATCTAAATAAAATTGATTTCAGGAATTGATGGGATTCATGAATTATTGGATTATGATTATACATCCTTACGCATATAGATTGGTTTGAATGATCAAAAAAAAAAGGGGAGTGGCAGTATGAACTATTAAATGGAGTCGTACAAGTGACGATGTATATGTTTATGGATTTCAATTTAAAGTGGAAGCAATGATATTAAAATTTTTGGTTTAGAAGATCGGGAAGATATGAAAACGATTGTTTTGGAAGAAATTTTTTTTGGAATCATGTCAATTGATTAAAGATTCAAAAATCTATTTGGATTTTGGTTTAAGAAGTAGTGATTATGTTTCAATGACTTAGAAGGAAAAATTATGGTTGATAAGCGCATTAAAATACTGAGCTATAACTGCTAGATTGTCGTGATAAGTTGAGTGTCTATCTTGAGGATTATTTGAGACAAATTGGGAGTTTTTAAATTTATGAAGGGATATAGAATTTTATGGATTCATGATTCATTAACTCTGGAGTTTAAAGGTTGGATTGAAACGTTAAATTTGGAAAGGTTAGTAGTAACGAGATAAAAGTTATTATGAGATTTATGAAAGGGATTTAAATGTTAGTCGTGGTTAGATTGGAAGGCTTAGAGTGAATACAAATTGAGGTAGTTATTTCTGGAAATTTTTTAAAAGGAATGTAAAGGTAGGCCACCAAGGTAACCTTAATGAGATAGAAGTGTTCGACACGAATTGCCATATCACTCATGACTATGATAGTAGTATATACTCCAGTGTTATTAGTCGTCTGCCAAACTATGGGACTGTATCTCAAATCTTGACCTACTCAACCTTCCCTCAAATCTAGACCCTTTTATTGTGACTTCTAACCATTTGTAATTGATCATTTCTTAACAGTATTCATCTTTAGTACTATGTCCCTAAATTATTTCCCTGGATTCTTAATTAAATTTATTCCATGCTTCAAACTGATTTCCCTTATTTTTGTATTAGTTGTCACCTCTTGAACCTTTACCATGATACTAAAATACTTTCTGACTTAAATTCGAGATTCAACCATGACTCAATTCTTTCAACCCGACATGTGATGGAGTTCTTCTTGTTCTTTAAACGCTTAACGTTGTACCTTATCTTGATTGCTTGACCAGCTTAGTTAAGGATCTTGGACTACTTCTTTTCTTCTTCATCATTACCTCCCTTACTTATACTTGACTACCTTATGTTGCTAATTTAGCCTTAGTTTTGCAAGCTTATCCTTCTTGAGCTTGATCATGACATATTTTATTGGGTCGCGACCCATTAAAATATTGTCTAATCAGAACCGGTGTATGATGGTCTGATCAACCTAGTGCACTTGGTTCGCTTTCATATATTACTCTACGTAGATGAGACTCTAGAGCATCTGTCTCATCCACGACAGTTTGGCAATTCTCTTTGAACTATTTTCGCCGTCTATGAACCACGTATTGTACTCAATAGTATCGTCTTTGAACTCTTTTGCTTTTGTCTTTCACATATTTCAAGAAGGCAAGGCACTATACTTAATAGGTCAACACAGAGTATCACGTTTAGCTTCCTTATCAGAAGGAGGATAGGGACTTAATTCTATATCCTCACGGTATCCTTTAGGATTTCAATAGTGTTGAATTCTAAACCCACGATCGCGACCAGTCGACTTGGTCATTCCCTTATCGTCCAATGTTTGGAACCTTATTCAATTGAATTAATCCAATTGTGACATGGATTTCAAATCTTGGATACTCGTGCCGAGACTTCAACGACCTCGTTCTCCATCTTGACCAAACCTCGATTCATCTTGGATTTGATCAACTTAGATCATATCGAGACTAAAATTTCTATAGATATATATATATATATATATATATATATATATATATGTATATATATATATAGTGTGGTTGGATTTCAGTGTTATTGACAGTCGTGCTTTAAACTTTCGATTTTTTTTTATCATCTTTAGAATATTAATAATTTTTGGTTAATTTCAGTTGTTTTTATAATCACCAGTATTTATATAGGATGATATACTGCCTTACCGCCCAATGATTTATTATTTATCCTTATCTTTTCCAGAATGGCACCCATGACCAGAGTTTGTCCCCAGTGCACAGCTATAATTCCGGATGAGATCGAGATCGTACCTTCCCCTTCTATTTCCCAGGAGGTGTTAGCAGCCTCACCAGAGAATTTCCCTCTATCTCCAGTCCTTCAGGAGGGGACTGCAGTTCAGCCGGAGACTGAGGGCCTTCCTTTGCCTCCTGGAGCAGTACCCCATGCCATTCCTGTTGAAGCTCATATTCACAGATTTCTTCAGGATTTGCGGGAGGTACAGAGACTTCAGGCTGAGCTTATGAGAGAGCAGAGTCTCAGTATCCAATTGTTGCGAGATTACATGCATTCGAGGGAGGAGCCTAGTCCCAAGAGAGCAAGGAGCAGTTTATACCCAGAGCCTCAGGAGTACCCAGGCTTTCAGCCTAGACCAGCCTATCCAGTTCAGATTCCTGTCCGGCAGAGACCAGCTGAGCGAGTGTCTACCTGTGCCTTCTGTAAGAAGCTTGGGCACGAATGGAAAGACTGTAGGAAGAGACTAGGATTGTGCCTATTTTGTGGGTCAGCTGCACACAAGATACGGGACTGTCCTACTACACTTGCCCCTAGACGAGGCCTACCTCCAGGAGAGAGAGTTCCAGCTACCAGACCTAGTAGAGGTGAGTTCTTGACCCATACCTTATCCTATCTTGATGATTATTGTACCCTACCATAATATTTGTATGCTTGATACCTTATGACTACTTTTGATCTAGTATGACTTTAGTAGCTAGATGAGACTCCAGACTGATTGCCTGCCATAATCCTGTATGATTTCTTTTCAACTGCATGATTTAGATAAGTTTTCTTGAGACCATGATTGTTGGGGTTTTGACCTAGAAAGAGTAGGATTATTTTAATTTCGAGGACGAAATTATTTTAAGGAGGGTAGACTTGTAGCACCCACTTTTTGAAATAAGGGTATTTTAGTCATTTTAGCCATTTTAGTCATTTTGTGATTTTTTAGATATTATTGACTTGTGATTGATTTAGCCTTTGGTCTAACTTTAGAAATCCACATTAGAGACTAACCATGACCTATGATGAGTATCTAGCTAATTAGATTTTATTTTTTGGCTTTGGTGTAATTTAGAAGCCATTTGGCTATTTTTAGGCTAATTAATTAATTGGCCTTTGTAGCCTTTTGTTAATTGAGTTTAAACTCAACTTAAATAGAGGAGTGGGACCCATGAACCATCCTTGACCCTATTAGGACTCCTATGGCCGGCCAAAACTGGAAGCCCCCATCCCCTATATAAGCATTGCATTGGAATAGACACCCCCTTCACAAAACCCTAGTTTCCAGCTCTCCAAAACCCTAACTTTTTCATCCGACCTCCGTTTTACCCCAAAGGAAGTGCGTTGTGATCGTAGGAAGGAGGAGAATTTGCTGGAGCATTGTTAGCAAGGAGTTGGAGGCGTTTGCTCGGTGGAAACTGGTCGTCTCATCAATCGAGGAGTCAGTTTCTTTGATACTTCAACTCTCAATAGGTAAACACCCAAACACCATAGTTTCTTCTGATTTTTCTTCATATTAGCATGCATCTAGGTACCCTAGAACTACCCATGAAGTTTGGTTAGGTTTCGTGTCCGTTTGATGGGTGTATCGGACACGTATCGGATTAGGTTTATAGGTGTTCGATGATTTTCCTCTTAGATTTCGATCGTGTTATTTTTGTAATCAAATTTCACGAATTTGTAGCCCTATAGGTCAGGATTCCTAAGCCCTAGGTTCTTGGTTGAATCGACACGTTTTCGTGTCCGAAACAAGACACGCACGCGCAACACGAGGACCGCGCGCGTGTCCTGCTACTGCTGTGTTTTTTCTCCTTGGACACAGCGATTCAACCCAAGATTTTTGGTCTGCATCTAGACTCCATGACTGACAGCACCCTCGTAAAGTTTCATGGAATTTTGTGGAGCGTAGAGAGAGAAATCGACTCGGCATCGATCGTGCACTGTCGCGCGCGTGCCAGTTTTTGGCGTCCGATACGCGTGTCGTGCGACTCGGACACGCGTCGGATGGCCAGTGTAGACACGTGGTCATGTAGCCCTATATGTGGGCTACATGTACGAGCGACCACGTGTCGTAGATGGGTCTGTGTCGAGCCCTAGATCGTGTGACACGCGTGCACGATGTTTAAGTTTCAGTTTTGGTTCTTGGTGTCCAGGACACTTCGTGTCCTATTTTCTTGGACACGATTGCACCTACACCTCATGTCTAAACCCTTGACACGTTACCAACCTTTGGTCTTTGATTATCTTGAGGTTTCGTGGATGTTTAGGTCATGTTAGGTTGTATGTTTTGAGTATCGAGTTTAGGTTCAGGATTGTTTGTACTGTTTCAGTTTTCTTGTTGTTTTGATTATTTTCGAATGTAATTCCTGATCAAAACTCAACCTTCAGACCCTATTTAATCCCCTCTACAAGATACCATGTGATTCGCATCAAGGATAGAGTTGTATCCGATTTTGGATGGTTGAGTATCGGGTAATTAGAAATGTTCTCACAGTTTCAGTTTTAGTTCCTTTCCTTTTTATTTGTTAGGTACATATTTCAGGTATTATGAATCCTCAGTTCCTAATTAACCCCCAGAATGATTACCTATTAGATTTCATAATAGGATAGGTTGTAATCTTTTGTGTTTGACTTTGGGGTTGTTGAGTATCAAATTACCAGGTTAATCCCAATTTTCTGAATTGAAGTTGATTGTTCCTTAATGGTTCAGTTTGATTCCAGTTCAGTTCCTTTTTCAGACCCTATTATACACACCTAGGTAAATACCTACTAGTTTGCATCATAAGAGAGGGCTGGGATCAATTCGGGTTGGTATTTAGTATCAAGATTTCCTTAAGTTCAGTTTTTCCTTTTCTGCTTCAGTTTTCCTGTTTAGTTTTCATTTTTTTGTTCTGTTCAGTTTCAGCAAATTGAAGCTGAGTTTCAGTTCAGTTTTTCAATATATTTGCCTGTACAACCAACCTACAGGTCCTACATGACTATATCTAGGAGAATACCTATTAGTTTGTAGCTTAGAGTGTTTGAGTTTGGGTTTGGTTTGAGTATCAAGCTAGGATACTCAAGTTCCTTAGAACCTCAGGTTCCTATTCCCAGTTTCTGTCTTTGGGTTCAGTTTCAGTTCTTTTTTTTCTTTTTGTTCTTTGTGCAGTTCAATCTGAGTTGTTTTACTGTCAAAGCAACATTCAGATTTCCAGTTAACCACATAGGTGATTACATGTTAAGTTGCATAATGGGTAGGTTATGTCTTAATAGGATTAGACACTTGGTTTGGTGTAGGAAATATCAATTTCAGGATACTATAGTTAGTTGGTAGTTTAGTTTAGCTACGTTGGTTGCTAGGTTTAAGTAGAGATTTGGTTTTAGAGGTATACATGGATTGTGGTTTAGTTAGGATAGATTCTAATTTTGTGTGTATTAAATAGTTGGTAGATTTTGGTTTTAGGATGCATTGGTAGTTGATATCTAAGACTAGTATTTACCTAAAAATGGACTTATAGACTAGTGGACCAACATTGACCTAGTTTGACTAGTTTGGTTGACCAAAGTTGACCCAAGGTTGACTTTGACCTAGATTGCCTCAAATCATGTAGAATTTGCATTGAAGACTTTTCTTATGATATTTTAGACTGTATGATGACATGTGGTTGTTTTAAATAGGATCGTATTACTCCAGTCCAGTCACTTTTCATCATCAGCAGTTCGGATTGCCAGGCGAGTACATTCTCTGATCTTTTTATGCTTCTTTGGACATGTACTCTTGTTATAGACTAGTGTACTTGATGCTGATACGACGTTCACACGGATCGGTACCCTATGGATCTTTTTATGCGATGTTATCCCCTCGGATACATCGAGTATGTCATGTTTCATGTACTTTATCATGTTCATTATGTACTCCATGTATTCACTTTTATCCATGTGCACTCATATGTTATTCATGTACACTCATGACCATATGAGCTCCATGAACAGTAGTTGTTATCCATGTGCAATAACATAACATGCTTCGATCCTTGTGTATTGGTTGGGGGCAGGGAGAGTGTAGTTGGTTATATGATCATTATCCCCAGTAGTTGTTATCCATGTTCTTTCCGTAGTTGTATCCATGTGTAACCCAAGCTGTTTACATAACCAATTCATGCTCTGTTTCACGTAGAAGGTTATACTCTTTATTTACCATATTTATACCTCAGTTTTATCTTCTTTCCTGTTGATTTCTCTTTACAGCGATTCATGTATAGTCTTCTATAGCTTGCTTTATATGTCCATTCCTGATATGAACTGTTGTGAGAGATATATGCTCGTTCCGTCCTGATTGGGCATGTTGAAAATTTTATAGGTGATGATGAGGAGTACTGTCCTACTTATTCTGGCATTGGCTTAAATGACACTGGCGACGTGGGCCCACAGGAGGATCCCACAGTCGCTGAGGACTTGCCCATAGTCTAGCTGAGACTTAGTACTTTACTTTGTATTTTCTATTTAAGACTTTTATGAGTTGTACTTGAGATATTCTTGGTGGTTTACACCTATACTTTTATAGTGACTTTCTTGAGATTATTCTTCTGTTCCATCTTAGTATTGTGATTGAGTTACGTATTATTTACTCTCTATTCATAGCTTGGTTAGATTGTGTTAGATATGGTAACTCAGGACAGTGTTCTACCGTCGACACTGCGGCGTAGGCTGGGCGTTCGTTACTTCTCGTGCCCTCACACTGGGTGCGGGTCGTGACACGCATGGCTTTCTATTGACTGTATTCTATGTTTTATTACTTGATTATTACCGTTAATTCATGTCTTGTAACCTCAGCATAACTTGGATCTCCTGATTAAATGCTTACGCTATGATGCCTTGTACATGTATCTGAACACGAAAGTGACCCGTCGTGGTGCACTCCTGACAAGTAAACATGACACGACCTGATAGTGGCCCGTCGTGGCGTACTCTTGACCAGAACTCTTGACATGATAACCTGAGATAATATATCTTGATAAGCTGTTGTGACGGCTACCTGGCATGACATGACCTGTATAATTAATCCGGACACCGTGGGCGATTGTGCTTGTACAAATAATCCAGTCCTGTCTTGTATCATGTCTAGGAGGGGACTCCTGAGTACTACGGTCAGTTGTACCTATTGAAATGGACTAAGGCTAATAACTAGATTAATACACTAGTCATAAAGAGATCTCCCAGCTACAGGCAATCCCGTTACCTGGGCACGCCTTGGGATCTGTAACCTACCGTCGAGTAGGGCACATTTCCAGCACACTGTCATGTGTTGCACCCTTCAAGCTACCTAAGGGTACATTTGTTTCCTGGACGATGTACCCACCTGAATTCAACTCTAAATCTTTCAACCCGGGTAACCTGGATGGTCTGCAGGGCTTGTGGCTGTGGAAGATTCTCACTGCATCTTGCTAGTAACTAGCCATGTGATAACCCTAGTTAGTTAAAGTATCAAGCCGTAATTCTTGCTTGGCCGTGAAATGATTGAATGGAGTCTAACCTGTCTAGTTTTGCCCTGATCTTGTTCCAGATTACTGCATGACCAGAATGCCTGTATTTATTTTATCGATAAATGGTGAGAATTCTAAGTTCTGTTCAGACGAAGGGTTATAACCCCGGTCCTTGTTTGGTTTACGGGTTGTAACCTGGTTATCTGAATAGTTCTATGGTTATCTCGTCGTATATCATCCTGATGTATTTCCTTATTTCCAGCTCTTACTTTTATTTATACTTTGTGTTGATTACTGGTTTTAGTTCCTAAGTGAAGCTTCTTTTGTGGCACTTGCTCTTTCTGGGATCTGACCCAGCTGGTTTTGTATGGCCAGATTTTGGAGCAGCTCCAGAGGATCTACCGATTTTTCAGCCCGATGGTGAACACCAGGCGTAACCAGGGCAACGAGTAGGTTATTTTTGGCTCTCCCACTCTATTGTAAAAATATTCTTTTGAGGCGTTTAGTCGACGAGCACCTGTTTAGCTCGATTGCACTTACTAACTATCTGCCTACGGGCTGTAACATGATTTACAGATCCTAGGGTTGATCATGTATGACTAAACTCTTGCTAGTCCTAACATTCTGTAACGACTAGCTTCATGATCAGCTGAATATGTAATATTTGGGATGCCTTATTATTGTATATTTAATGATCATACATCTTGTGACTTTACTTACTTGCTTGTGATTGAGACACTAGGCATGTTCATGACCATAGGAGACTGTTGACTTGTAGTAAACTCTCATGTATCTTGACAGCCGTGACCGTATAGCGAGATGGAAATCCATTTCAACATACGTAGCTGGCTATGTCTGCCCCCGCTCTCCAGTATTCTGGTTCTAGGACGTGACATAGTTTAAGTGGTGGCCCATACAGGTCTTGTAAATCAAGATATGTGAGGGTTTACCGAATAGATGTCTCAATCAGTATTCGTCCTTGATCTCTGCTCGTATCTTCTGAATTCCTGGATTCTTGTCCTGATCATATGCTTGTATCGTTGATCTGTCCTGGTCCTTCCTTGTTGTTCCCTATGTCGTCTTCTTCAGCGGCATCGTTCCTGGACCTGCCGTTCACCAAGACGGAGCACTTCTCGTGGATCAGCAGCAACCAGGATATCAAGCCCAGCATTCCGGAGTAGCCTCCAGAGTCGTGCCTTCTGATGGAGAGCCACCAGTCCAGCCAGTTCAGCCTGTCGAGCCTGATGATAGCACTTTGGTAGGACTCGTCAGGACCTTGATAGCTTCCCAAGATCGTCGTGGAGATGCCTTGCACCAGGCAGTGACGGATGCTCTGACCAGAGGAGGTCATCAGGGTAACAGCGCGGCCAACAGCTTCAAGCGCCTGAACCCTTCCTTCTTCGACGGTAGTGAAGATGCTATTGCCGCAGATGCTTGGCTTCAGGACACAGAGGTGATTCTAGAAGCAGCCAGGACCCTAGAGAACGAGAAGGTAGCCGTGGTGCGCCTGCAGTTGTTAGATCTTACCCGCAGCTGGTGGACGGCTCAGGCCATTGGATTAGCAGTACCCATTGCTTGGGCGGTATTCAGAGAGAGATTCCAGACCAAATATTTTAATGCTGTAGCTCGGTATGATCTACAGACGAGGTTCACCAATCTGAAGCAGATGGGCAGGATGGTCGACGGATATGCGGCCGAGTTTTCGAGACTCAGTCGGTTTGCTCCCACCTTGGTGGCAACCGAGTATTATAGAGCCCAGCAATTCCAGCAGGGGCTTCGCTTGGAGATTCTATTGGCAGTTGAGCAGTTTGAGCATCAGACATTCGATGCAGTCTTGAGAGCAGCTAGGAGGCATGAGTATACCTCCCAGAGGATTGTGGATAGGGCCGGAGGTCGAAAGAGATCCCACGGCCAGATGAATCAGTCTTCAGCCCCAGCCCCGGCAGCCAGGGCTTTGACTATTGGAGCTCCGAGGCGAGCGGCCTCAGTGACGTTGGTTCAGCATTCAGCCCCGACGTACCCTCAGCAGCAGAAGCAGAAGCAGAATTCCGCAGTGGGATGTTCTCATTGTGGGAAGCCAGGCCATGTAGTGGCAGAGTGCCACAGAACACAGGGATTATGTCTGGCTTGTGGAGCAGCAGACCACAGGGTTGGATCCTGCCCAAATAGGGGCGGTTCAGCATCATCCAACCTTTCTAGCTCTTCGGTGGGAGGACCAGCTCCGGTCTAGCAGCAGCAGTATCCATTGCCGAGGCCCTTGCCGCCTCAGTCCCAGGTATTCGAGCAGCAGAACCCCCAGCAGCATGTTTAAGCCCAAGTCCAGAGTCAGAGTAGGCAGCGAGGATTTCAGCAAAGGGGACCAGCACCCCCAGGGCATGGTCAGGCTATGGTGATGACCGCAGAGGAAGGATTGGCACCAGGAGAGGTAGTGGCAGGTACTATTCTCTTCAACTCCTTTTCAGCTTCAGCTTTATTTGATTCTGGTACATCGTATTCTTTTATGTCTGCACGATTCGCGACACGGATAGGATTGGAGCCCGAGTCATTATCAGTAAGGCTCAATATACTTACTGGTAACGGACTTGTGGGAGTCGATAGGGTGTTTTCCTCGTGTCGGATCATGGTTAGCGGTAAGGAATTTCTCGTTAGATTGATAGAGTTTCCGATGGTCGATTATGATGTGGTCCTAGGGATGGATTGGTTGAGGGACCATTATGCTAGAATAGACTGCCATATTGGTAGGGTTGTTTTTAGCATCCCAGGAGAGCCAGAGTTTTTATTTTCCAGAGACGCAGTTGAGCCTTCTCCTCCAGTATTGCGGATGGCAGTAGCAGCAGTGCAGTTGCCCCGGATAGTCGAAGAGTTTCTAGATGTTTTCCCAGAAGAGCTTCCAGGTATGCCGCCAGAGTGGGAGATTGAGTTCACTATCGACTTGATTCCCGAGACAGCCCCAGTGTCAGAGAGAGTCTACAGGATGGCGCCTTCAGAATTGGAGATCTTGTACAAGATGATAGAAGAACTTAGGACCAAGGGATTCATTCGTGCTAGTGGATCACCTTGGGGAGCTCCGATGCTTCTTGTGAAAAAGAAGGATGGTACGTCCAGGTTATGTGTTGATTATCGTACCTTGAATTCAGTGACAATCAAGAACAGATATCCTCTCCCGAGGATAGATGACTTGTTTGATCAGCTCAAAGGGGCAGCAGTATTCTCGAAGATCGACTTGCGCTCAGGATATCATCAGATCAGAGTCAGAGAGCAGGACATCCCGAAGACAGCTTTTAGATCTAGGTACGGGCATTGGAAGTTCCTAGTGATGCCATTTGGAGCGACCAATGTGCCGGCGGTATTCATGGATCTCATGAATCGTATTTTTATGCCCTACTTAGATCAGTTCGTGATTGTGTTCTTGGATGACATTCTGGTCTACAGCAGGAGTGAGGCAGAGCATGAGCAGCATCTCTGTGTGATTCTTCAGACTCCCAGGGAGCACCAGTTGTATGCCAAGTTCAGTAAATACGAGTTCTGGCTCGATCGTATTTCGTACTTGGGTCACATCATCACCAGAGGAGGAGTAGAAGTGGATCCCCAGAAGATCGTGGCTATTGAGTCGTGGCCAGTGCCCAGCACCGTTGCAGAAGTTCGTAGTTTTCTTGGTTGGCCGGCTATTATCGGCGGTTTATTTCAGATTTTGCTCGAATTTTAGTGCCATTGACCCAGTTGACCCGCAAGGATGTACAGTTTGCTTGGACAACAGAATGTCAGGATTCTTTTGAGAAGTTAAAGCGAGGCTTGATGATAGCTCCCATTCTCGTGCTTCCTGATGGAATCGGAGGATTCTCAGTATATTGTGATGCTTCAGGCAGAGGCCTAGGATGTGTTCTGATGCAGCATGGAAAGGTAATAGCTTATGCTTCACGACAACTTCGTGATCATGAGAGAAATTACCTAATCCATGACTTGGAGCTGGCAGCAGTAGTGTTTGCACTTAAGTTATGGAGGCACTACTTGTACGGAGATAGGGTGGAGATTTTCACCGACCATAAGAGCCTGAAGTATGTTTTCACCCAGAAGGATCTTAACATGCGTCAGAGAAGGTGGCTGGAGCTTCTTGTGGATTATGATGTCAACTTACAGTATCATCCCGAGAAGGCCAACGTCGTTGCAGATGCATTGAGCAGGAGAGCCGGAGTTTATTTTCTAACAGCGCAACCGGAGTTGTTAGCAGATCTTCAGAAGATGGGCATAGAAGTTGTTCTCCCTTCCAGTGTGGCATTGATGGTCAGTATGCAAGTTCAGTCCACTATAGTCGAGAGGATCCGGATGGCGCAGTCAGCAGATTTCAAGCTTCAGCGACTCAGAGCAGAGTGTGGGGCATGACGAAGACCAGAGTTATACAATCATGAGGACGGTACACTTAGGCATGGTAAGCGTCTTTGTGTACCCAGTGGAGATATCAGACAAAAGATCATGGCAGAGGCTCACAGTTCACAGTATTCCATTCATCCGGGCGGTACGAAGATGTACCGCGATATCCGTCAGCACTTTTGGTGGAATGGCATGAAGAGGGAGATAGCCCGGTTTGTCTCTCGTTGTTTGGTCTGCCAACAAGTTAAGACTGAACATCAGAGGCCCGCTGGACTTCTTCAGCCCTTGTCGATTCCAGAATGGAAGTGGGAGCATGTGACCATGGATTTTGTGACCAGATTGCCTAGATCCCCAGCTGGTCGAGACGCTATTTGGGTTATAGTTGATCGGCTCACGAAGGTAGCTCACTTCCTTCCATTCAGAGTTGGTCAGTCGACAGCTCAGTTAGCAGAGATGTACCTCAGGCAGATTGTCAGGTTGCACGGAGTGCCAGTCAGTATCATCTCGGATCGAGATTCAAGATTCACGTCACACTTTTGGCGTAGCCTGCAAGAGAGTTTGGGAACTCATCTCCAGTTCAGTTCAACATATCATCCGCAGACAGATGGTCAGTCGGAGCGTACGATCCAGACTCTTGAAGACATATTGAGATCTTGCATACTTGACTTCGGTGGTTCGTGGAAAGATCACCTGTACCTGGTAGAGTTCTCGTACAACAACAGTTTCAAAGCTAGTATCCAGATGGCACCGTTCGAGGCACTGTATGGTCGAAAGTGCAGATCCCCGCTAGCATGGAATGATGTCGGAGAGAGGCAGATGCTCGATCCAGAAATGATTGTCCAGACAGTTGAAGTGATCAGAAGAGTCAGGGATCATCTTCGAGTTGCCCAAGATCGCCAGCACCATTGGGCCGATTCTCATCGGCGCCCTCTCGAGTTTTTTGTCGGTGACCATGTATTCCTGAGGATTTTGCCTAACCGTGGCGTCATTCGTTTCGGCGTACGGGAAAAGCTTAGTCCTAGGTATATAGGGCCATTTGACATTCTGGAGCGAGTAGGAGATGTATCCTATCGTCTCGCTCTTCCGCCGTCGCTAAGCGAGGTGCATGACGTGTTCCATGTATCCCAATTACGACGGTATATCCCGGACCCGAGCCACATCCTAGATCATTCGGAATTGGTTGTTGGTACCAACCTTTCGTATGAGGAGAGGCCCGTGTCTATATTGGACCAGAGAGAGAAGACACTCAAGAACAAGACTATCAAGTTAGTCCGAGTTGCTTGGGGTCATCACTCTTTGGGTGAGTCAACGTGGGAGCGTGAGGATGACATCCGATCGCGGTATCCCGACTTGTTTGACTCATGAGGTATAATGTCTTCCTTATGCCTCATGCCTTCGATTCCTTGCTTGAATGAGTGATTGCCTGCCTAGTTATAGCTTGCTTGTGGATTAATATAGCTTGTCCTCGTCTCTCTAGCCTCTTAATTAAATTTTGAGGACGGAATTCTTTTAAGGTGGGTAGAGTTGTAATGTATGTGGTTCGTATTACGTATTTTGGAATACGTGTACGTATTTTATTCTGTATTGCATGATTCCTTGTTTAGCTTGCATCTTGGCTTGGTTATTTTTTGGGTTGGTTCGGCTTGGCTCGGTTTTCTTTGGTTTATCATGGACCAAGGGTGAACCCCCTACCTACCACCACCATTAGTATTTATTACCTATTCTTCTTTCTCTCTCTTCATTAACCTCTTCTTCTTCTTCCATTTACTTCTTCACCTACCAGAGAGAGAAAGAGAGGTCTAGGTAAGTGCAACTTGCTTCATGGAGGAACTCAAATTTTATTGCTTCATTCTCTTCCTTACAGCATTTTAACTTACTTTAGTACTTGGCATTTTCACTTTCTATGGCTAGATTCTTGTAGATCTAAGTTTACTTTATTTTTGGATTTCTTGGGTTTTGATCTACTTAATCTTGTTATTTCTGAGTTTTGATGGTTCCATGTTGTAGAGGCTTTCGTTCTGCCTTATTTTGACCTATGGAAGTTCGGATTTGGGCTCCGGATGATGGAGTTATGGAGCTTGAGGACTTGGCTCTCATGGTGTTCTTCTTTTCTGAAATTTTAGAGAAGATGAACTGTGCTTGACTTGACCGCATGAATATTTCATGCGGCAAGTGTTCTATACAGCCGCATGACTGGAAGTACTTGAACCGCATGAGAACCGAACTCATCTAGTCGTATAACTCGCTCAATCCCCAGCCGCATATTACTCTGCACTTTTGAACCGCATGCGCCCTCCCTTAGCCGCATGAGGACCCCGCTTCTTCCAGCCGCATGAATGCTCTGACTTAGTCTCATGCGTCCTCTCTTTCCGCTGGCCGCATGGAACTTTACTGGACCCAGCCGCATGAGAACTTCTTCCCAGCCGCATGGAACTCGCTCGACCCCAGCCGCATAGCTCCGCTCCTCTTGGGCCGCATGCAGCCCTGCTTCCCGCTTGCCGCGTAAGGCTCAACCTTTAGAGCCGCATGCAGCCTCACTTGCTCTCAGCCGCAGGAACCTTTCCCCCTTCTGCAGCCGCATAATACCCCACTCTTCCTGCTAGCCGCATATGCCGCCTTCTCCTCAGCCGCATTAGCTTTGGACCCGGAGCCGCATGGGCTGTTCCACCCTCAGCCGCATGAGCTGCTCCCGTATGGATTCTCTCCTTGGCCGCATGTGCCAGAGCCGCATGGCTTTCTATTGACTGTATTCTATGTTTTATTACTTGATTATTACCGTTAATTCATGTCTTGTAACCTCAGCATAACTTGGATCTCCTGATTGAATGCTTACACTATGATGCCTTGCACATGTATCTGAACACGAAAGTGACCCGTCGTGGTGCACTCCTGACAAGTAAACATGACACGACCTGATAGTGGCCCGTCGTGGCGCACTCTTGACCAGAACTCTTGACATGATAACCTGACATAATATATCTTGATAAGCTGTTGCGACGGCTACCTGGCATGACATGACCTGTATAATTAATCCGGACACCGTGGGCGATTGTGCTTGTACAAATAATCCAGTCCTGTCTTGCATTATGTCTAGGAGGGGACTCCTGAGTACCATGGTCAGGAGTACCTATTGAAATGGACTAAGACTAATAACTAGATTAATACACTAGTCATAAAGAGATCTCCCAGCTACAGGCAATCCCGTTACCTGGGCACGCCTTGGGATCTGTAGCCTGCCGTCGAGTAGGGCACATTTCCAGCACACTGTCATGTGTTGCACCCTTCAAGCTATCTAAGGGTACATTTGTTTCCTGGACGATGTACCCACCTGAATTCAACTCTAAATCTTTCAACCCGGGTGACCTGGATGGTCTGCAGGGCTTGTGGCTATGGAAGATTCTCACTACATCTTGCTAGTAACTAGTCCTGTGATAACCCTAGTTAGTTAAAGTATCAAGCCGTAATTCTTGCTTGGCCGTGAAATGATTGAATGGAGTCTAACCTGTCTAGTTTTGCCCTGATCTTGTTCCAGATTACTGCATGACCAGAATGCCTGTATTTATTTTATCGATAAATGGTGAGAATTTCAAGTTCTGTTCAGACGAAGGGTTACAACCCCGGTCCTTGTTTGGTTTACGGGTTGTAACCTGGTTATCTGAATAGTTCTATGGTTATCTCGTCGTATATCATCCTGATGTATTTCCTTATTTCCAGCTCTTACTTTTATTTATACTTTGTGCTGATTACTGGTTTTAGTTCCTAAGTGAAGCTTCCTTTGTGGCACTTGCTCTTTCTGGGATCTGATCCAGCTGGTTTTGTATGGCCAGATTTCGGAGCAGCTCCAGAGGATCTACCGATTTTCCAGCCCGATGGTGAACACCAGGCGTAACTAGGGCAACAAGTGGGTTATTTTTGGCTCTTCCACTCTATTGTAAAAATATTCTTTTGAGGCGTTTAGCCGACGAGCACCTGTTTAGCTCGATTGCACTTACTTACTGTCTGCCTACGGGCTGTAACATGATTGACAGATCCTAGGGTTGATCATGTATGACTAAACTCTTGCTAGTCCTAACATTCTGTAACGACTAGCTTCATGATCAGCTGAATATGTAATATTTGGGACGTCTTATTATTGTATATTTAAAGATCATACATCTTGTGACTTTACTTACTTGCTTGTAATTGAGACACTAGGCTTGTTCATGACCATAGGAGACTGTTGGCTTGTAGTAAACTCTCATGTATCTAGACAGCCGTGACCGTATAGCAAGATGGAAATCCATTTCAACATACGTAGCTGGCTATGTCTGCCCCCGCTCTCTAGTATTCTGGTTCTGGGGTGTGACACATTGATTTAGCAATGTCGAGCTATTCAAACAAAAAAAAGAGATTGAGAGATTGAAAGAATCTAAGGATTAACTTAGATATGTGTTTGGTAGATAGTACTACAATACACATGAATTTGAAGAATCAAAGTTTTTGCCATAGTATTTGACATGCATAAAGTGCCAACAATTGCTTGGCCAGCCATATAATTGAGGGCTTTGGAAGAGCACACATCATGTTACCTAATGGTACTCAAACCAATTTGCAAAATGTGTTATATTCAAGTAGTTCCGTAAAGGAATTTGTTAAGTTTCAAGGATATACACAAAATGGGTACCATATTGAAACTCGAAATGATAAGAACAAAGAGTCATTATGTAGCACATCTAATGTTGGGAGCAAAAGGCTCACATTAGAAGAGTTATCTTGCTTTTCGGTGGGTTTGTATTTCACAACTATTAACATAATTGAATCTAATATGGATGTGGCAAAATATAAAGCCAATGATCATGTCTTATATAACATTTGGCATGACCCTTTTGTAGTGTCCCGTCCCGCTCAGTCAATCGGAGGAATTGAAACGCCGACGGCATTCGGACTTAGCCTTGCAACGGCTACTCGGAGACATCGCTCGGTCAAGGCGACCGCTCGCTCAGGTGGGGTAGTTTCGGTGAACTTGCCTCATCTTAGCCTTCACGTAATAAATCGCATGTTTTCAACTTGCACAAGTAGGCTTGATAATAAAAGAGACGAATTCACATAGCTAAAGGGAATAATCCCGACGGGTCGAATTGAGTTAGAATATAGAAAGGTCCAACGGTCGGCTTAGAGTTGGTGAACGACGTGCTTTAAAAATGACACTCGATCCTTCGTCCCGTGGCTTGGGAGAAGGAAAGTTGGTTGAGTAGGCGAAGTTATGATTGTAGCCTAAGTCATAGGCATCGCCCGCATGAATGCTTCATAAAGCATGTACGGTCCCGTCGTCCAAGGCTTAGCATAGCCTTGGCTTGTCCATGAGTTAAGTTGCGTTGAGCGGCTTGTGACCTAAGTCTAGGCACCCGAGTGACTTGGTCGTTCAAGTTGGATGCGTACACGGCACGATCCGTTAAGGCAAAGCTTGACGCAGCCTTTGATCGTTAAGTTGTTACGAAGTTAAGTTAGGCAAAGTTATACCGGTCGACCTAAGACATTACAAGTACCGTCCCGCTCTTTCGCAGTTTGTCAAAGTTAAGTAGTTCCACGATCTCAAGGCTCGTCGACTTGGGCAGGAGTGTCGCGTGGAGCATGATTGGCTTAAGGCATGACGCACGGACTTAGTGTTTAAGGTAATGACTACAATTGATTCAAAGTGAGTTTTGAGAAAGGACTATCAAATAGGCGTTCATGAGTCGAACCAAATGATAGGGTAACAAGAAAAGAATGCTCGCGACCGTGGGTCGTCGAGGGGTCTCAAGGAAAGAATGCTCGCGACCGTGGGTCGTCGAGGGGTCTCAAGGATAGAAGTCTTGAATTTGGTTTTGATAGAGATGGTAACATTGGAAGAGAAATGACTGTGTGACACGTCAGTTTGTCGAGTCTTGCATGGTCAAGGACAACTTGTACAAGAAAGAAAGGGTTTCCTCGGATCGACAACCTGGGGCCTCAGGACCGATCCGGCCTAGAAGAAAATAGATATAGCTGTACCAGGTAGGGCAACAGGTATTCGGTGGACGCTCATCGAGGCTAGCTACTTGCGGTGACCGGACCATCCTATACGCCAGCTATAGTCCAGAATGGCTTGTGATGCCAGTGGCCCGTGTTCATAAAGATGTCGGCAAAATAGCGGCTATCTGCACGTATGCCTTTGGAATTGAGTTGAATCGAAGGTGTATACAAGTTAGAACATAATGCTTGGGGCCTAATATGTAGCTTCAACATAGGCGACATGCTTGGCACAGGGGTTGTCACGCCCCGATTCCGCAGAATCGATAGTCGTCTCCCGGGCGTGATGCCGTGCGAACCTAAATTGCGCTCGCACAAGAAATAGTCATAAAGTTATACGAAACACAACGATAAGAGAATGCGCAGAGTAAATTGAACACACATTATAGAGAAGGAAACTTAAGCTTTATTGATAATGAACATCATATTACAGACTCGATACAAGGGCTCCGCGCGGGCTTTTTGCAAACTGACTCCCATACATAGTGAACATCGATGAGATAGCCATTACATACATTCATCCCTTGATTTTACAACCAAAAATTACAAACCACCTGGGATGGTAGGAAGGCGCTCCATCTGTCTTCGATCTTCAACAGCGGAGTCTTCAAAAGGATTGATCCAAGCTTCAATGCATGGACGAAGCTTCAAAACACACGAGCGTTGCCTCCCTTTACGTAGCACGCTCTTCCAGATCTATCGCACCTGTATAGAGAGCGAGGATCAGTACAATCAACATGTACTGGCGAGTGGCTAATTAATTTTCAGGCTCTCATTTGGTTCAAGAATTTGATAAAAATCATACAACTTGCTTTTAGTGGTCTTTCTAACCATCCTAGATATTTTCATAAGAAGCATTAAGTTACACCAAGGTTTCTTCCGGCGGAGCGCGCCGTGCGACATAAAACTTACCATGTAGGTTGATAACAATTTATATCAAGTGTTTGATATGGAGGTCAATTGGCCTAACCAGCCATCTTGGACATAGCCTGGTAATACGGGACCCTTACAACGCAAGTAGCGAGCCCCGATGCAAGTCCCCGTCTTACCGATTGTCTATTACCCAGCTCGGCTATAACCAGTTTCTTCCTAGGCCGAGTCGGTCCCGTGGCCCCAGGTTGCCGCTCGAAGAAACCATTCTTCTTGTCGCCAAGTTGTCCAAGTCCATGATAGGTTAACATGGTGTATTTTAGGATACCGTTGGGGCTTGTTATGTGATCAATTCATTTACTTGGTCGTTTTGCAGGCCTGAATTAATTCTATCTCTTTTCAATACAACACATTTCTTATTCACTTCTAACATACAAGACTTGTATTCTGCAAGCGAATCATTCAATTTTAGTAACATTACCCGAGTTCTCATTTGAAATAGAGGGTCGAGACGAAAGGGGTCAGCCACTCACCTTGAGTTTTTGCTTGAGGCGATGGACTTGTTGGCTGCGCTAGACGTCGCCTACGCAATCACCTGAAATCGCACAAGCAACCGATTAGAACACTGTATTATGCAAGAGTTCGATAGGAAATGCGAGCTCAAAATATAAACCATGAAAACCATCGAAAACATTCACGAAAATGCATTCGGAAAACCAAAGCCAAAACCAACGCAAGCGGCGTGAAAAGCAGAGCAACGGGAGGTCTCTCCTGACTCAGCCGCAAAGTCAATCCTCGAGACGCAACCCGCTGAATATGGGACTTGGTTCCGAAGAAGACATTCCATAACGAGGAATGGATCTTAATTCAACCGTTCCCGTTCGATCGACTCGGTCGATCCCGACCTATCGGTCCCGACTGAATCGATAGCGACAGTGTTCCTTTCTCACGCACCCCGTGGACAGAGTACGGGGCACGATGTAGGGACGGGGCACTACACCATAACCAACTAAGAAAAAGTTTCGTCCTCGAAACTTAAAATAGAATCTACCTCTACGAGAACAATGAAGGGAACTTCTCCTTCATTTCTGACTCGAGCTCCCACATCGACCCCTCGACCGAATGGTTTCTCCAGAGGACGTGGACGAGTGGAATAGCACGGTTGCGGAGAAGTTTATCCTTGCGCTCCAAGATTTGCACCAGCTCTTCGACATATGATAAGTCCGCCTTCAGGCCAGCTTACTCAAATCTACCACATGCCCCGGATCGTGTACGTACTTCCGTAATTACGAGACGTGGAAGACGTCATATACCTCTGACAATACAGGCGGCAAGGCGATTTGGTAAGCTACCGGGGCGACTCGCTTCAATATTTTGAACGGGCCAACAAATCTTGGACTCAATTTTCCTTTCGCACCGAACCGGGAAACTCCACGCATAGGTATCACCTTCAGGAATACATGGTCGCCTTCCAAGAACTCGAGGGGGTATCGGTGCGTGTCGGCATAGCTTTTCTGCCGGCTTTGTGCTATCTTCAATCTTTCTCGTATCAACTTGACATTCTGCACAGTCTGCTCCACCAGCTCCGGACTAAGTATCTGCCGCTCCCCGACTTCATCCCAGCAAATGGGCGATCTATACTTTCGGCTGTACAAAGCTTCATACGGCGCCATTTGGATGCTGGACTGATAGCTGTTGTTGTATGCAAACTCGGCCAGCGGTAGATGGACGTCCCAACTTGACTTCAAGTTGATCGCACAGAGTCATAACATGTCTTCGAGGATTTGGTTCACCCGCTCTGTTTGGCCGTCAGTCTGAGGATGATAAGCTGAGCTAAACTTCAACTTGGTTCCCAGTGCTGAATGTAGACTACTCCAGAAGCGCGCTACGAACCGTCCATCCCGATCAGAGACGATAGAAACTGGGATCCCGTGCAGCCGAACTATTTCATCAAGGTATATCTGAGCAAGGCGGTCGACGCTCCAAGTAACTTTGATGGCGATAAAGTGCGCTGACTTGGTTAGTCGATCCACGATGACCTAGACGGCGTCATTTTCCCGCGGCGTCCTCGGCAAGCCAACAACGAAGTCCATAGTAATGTGATCCTACTTTCACTCTGGAATGGCGAGGTTCTGCATCTCCCCGCCCGGTCGCTGGTGCTCGGCTTTGACTTGCTGACAGGCTATGCATTTTGACACAAAGAGTGCTACGTCCCTCTTCATGCCGTGCCACCAAAAGACAACGCGGAGGTCCTTATACATCTTGGTGCTGCCAGGATGCAAAGAATATTTTGTATAATGCGCCTCCGACATTATCTCCTTTCTAAGTTCTGCGTCGTCCGGTACGTATAGCCGTCCCTTCATGCGCAACACTCCCGACTCGTCCTCTGCAAAGTCGGACGCTTTTCCTGTCGATATCAGCTTCTGTATCTTCTCCAGGTATGGGTCGTCCTTCTGTGCAGACTTGATCCTATCCAGTAGGCTCGGTTCCACCCGCAGTTGCGCCAATTTTACGTCTCTGAAACGAACTCGGAGCTCGATGCCCATTCCTTCCAAGTCACGTAGCAGTCGATCGTTGATGCATAGTGAAGCTAAGTACTTTCGGCTCAGCGCATCCGCTACCACATTTCTCTTGCCCGGCGTGTAGTCGATCGATAAGTCATAGTCTTTGATTAGTTCGAGCCATCGCCTCTGCCGCAAATTCAGTTCTTTCTGGGTGAAGAGATACTTGAGGCTTTTGTGGTCCGTATAAATCCTGCACGCCACGCCATAGAGATAGTGACGCCACAGCTTCAACGCAAAAACAATTGCCGCTAGTTCTAGGTCGTGCGTGGGGCAGTTTTTCTCGTGCGGCTTCAACTGTCGGAAAGTAAAAGATATCACCTTATCTCGCTGCATGAGCACACACCCCAAGCCCTGGCCAGAAGCATCACTGAAGATTTGAAATCCCTCCGTCCCGTCAGAAAGAGCGAGTATCGGGGCTGAAACGAGCCGTTGTTTGAGCTCCTGGAAGGAAGCTTCACAGTCGTCTGACCACTTGAATGCGACTCCTTTCTGGGTGAGGCGAGTCAACGGCGATGCGATCTTCGCAAAGTCCTTCACGAAGCGTCGGTAGTATCCTGCCAAGCCTAGGAAGCTTCGAATTTCGCTAACTGATACGGGCCGTTTCCAATCAGCAACTGCCTCAACTTTCTTCGGATCGACTGTGATGCCCGCGGCGGAGATGATGTGCCCAAGGAATGAGACGCTGTCCAGCCAGAACTCGCACTTGCTCATCTTCGCGTACAACTGATGCTCTCGAAGGGTTTGGAGTACCGTCCGCAGATGTTCTGCATGTTACGCTCGATCCTTCGAGTAGACGAGGATGTCGTCGATGAAGACTACTACGAACTTGTCAACGAACGGACGGAACACCCGATTCATTAGATCCATGAAGACGGCAGGGGCGTTTGTCAGACCGAACGGCATTACCAAGAACTCGTAGTGGCCGTAACGAGTGCGAAAGGTAGACTTCGGCACGTCATCTGGCTTGACTTTGAGTTGGTGGTAACCCGATCGTAGATCAATCTTCGAAAACACCGTTGTACCTTGGAGCTGGTCGAACAAGTCGTCGATGCGAGGCAGGGGGTATTTGTTTCGGACGGTGGCTTTATTCAATTCCCGATAGTCGATGCAGAGTCGCATCGATCCATCATTCTTCTTTACGAATAGCATGGGCGCACCGTACGGCGAGACACTCGGACGGATAAACCCTTTGTCGAGCAATTCCTGAAGTTGTGCCTTCAATTCTTTCAATTCTGTAGGGCCATTCTGTACGGAGCCTTCGAGATCGGTCGGGTATCAGTGAATGTGTCGATAGTGAACTCTATCTCTCGATCGAGGGGCATGCCGGGTAGCTCGTTCGGGAACACGTCTGGGAATTCTGCCACAACGTCGGTCTCTTCCGCATTTGCACCATCCTGTCGCACGTCTCGAACGGAAGCTAGATAGCCCTCGCACCCGGAATGCAGCATCCATCGAGCAGATATTGCGGAGATCACCATGCAGGTCGGCGATGCCTCACCATACGAGTAGCAGAATTCAGGCACTCCAGGCATGCGGAATGTGATCTTCTTTTCAGCACAGTCTATGGTTGCGTTGCACGGCCCGAGCCAGTCCATTCCCAGAATGATGTCAAAGTCCTTCATGTCTAGAACTATCACATCCAGATCGATCTTTTGACCGCCGATACAGATAATCCTGCCGGCGCAAGCTAAGTTTGTGAGAATGGGTGTGCCCGAAGGCGTGCTTACGCTAAGGTCGAGATCTAATGATATTACAGGAAATTTGTGCTCGGCGATAAAGTCCGCCGATATAAAACTATGCGAAGCGCCTGAATCAAATAGTACACGAGCAGGCACATTATTGAAATTTAGTATACCTGTCACGACCGTATCTGATGCATGCACTTCATCTCGAGTCATGGCGTAGACGCGGCCCTGGGCATTGGGGCGACGGTCTTGGCCATTTTGCGGTGCAGGTTGATGGGCTCGGGGTGCTGGAACTTGATTCCCTGGACGGTGCTGTTGGGGCGCCATTGGACGGTATTGTTGGGGCACCGTTGGGTTCGGCCTTTTGGTTGGACAATCAGCACGAATGTGGCCCCTCTTGCCACAGTTCCAGCATCCACCCTCTTGTATCGGACAGTTGTCGATTGTGTGACCGTGACGGTGACATCGGTTGCAGTATCGTGGGTTATGCCCTTGATATCCGCCTTGGGGCCCATTGTTCGGACGCTTGGTCACGTTGTTTCCTCCCGCGTGGCTAGGGCGTTTGTGATTGTAGGTATGCACAGCGTCGACAGCACCTGGAGGGTATTGGCTTTTAAGGCGGAGGGCGTGGTTGAGAGACTCCCCCATCGTTGGGTATTTTGGAACGGACACATGGGCAGAAATAGATGGCCGTAGGCCCACTTCGAACCATCGTGCACGACTCGCCATGGAAGGCAGGTATTGTCCAGCAAACTTGGCTAACTTGTTGAACTCGGCTGCATACTGCCGTACCGTCATATTCCCTTGCTTTAGCTGCATGAATTCATTCTCCTTCTCTTGTCGAATGGCATCGGAAAGGTACTCGATCTCGAACGCCTCTCGGAAGGTAGCCCGAGATTTTGCCGCTGTCTCGTCGTCGCGTCTGATTGCTCGCTTTTGTACGGCCCACCAGTCGTGCGCGTTCAATCGGAGTAGAAGTTGAGCGCATACGACTTTCTTGGACTCATCGACACCCAGAAGCTCGAACCGGTCCTCTAACTCCTCCAGCCAATCGATCGCCAACGAAGGGTCTTCAGTACCACAAAAGGAAGTACGGAAGCTCTTTGTGAATTTTGACACGTCAAAGTTGGAACTTCTTGGTGCCGCAGGCATAAGCTCGGGTACCTCCGATTCGATTTTACTTTGTCTGGCCGCAGGCTCGATCACGGCAGGAGTTGTCGCAGAGTTGTTATTGGCCACCACTGTCTGAATAATTTGCTGAAGAGTATCAAGTTGCTTCTGCTGCAACTTGAATTGTGCATCGAATCGGGCCTCGAACTGGGTCTGGCGTGCCTCTACCTCCCGTCGATGTGCCTCAGTCTTCCGTCGATGTTGCTCATTCAGGCGTTGATTCTCCTGAGCTTGTTGTTGTTGCGCTTCCAGCATGCGCAACATCCGTCCCATGGCATCGTTAGAGGGTTTGGGTCTCGAGCTACTCGAGCCGCTCGAAGCACTTTCTTCGTTCGCCACATTCACCGCCACACCTTCTAGGATTTTGAAGGTAAAATGCATTAGTAACCAAACTTATAACGGACTCTCTTGTATGGAACGACATATCTCATCGACACGAGACCAACGATTTGAGACTGGAAACTCGACACTAGAGGCCAAGGACGTAAAGCCGTGCTCTGATACTATTATGTCACGCCCCGATTCCGCAGAATCGATAGTCGTCCCCCGGGCGTGATGTCGTGCGAACCTAAATTGCGCTCGCACAAGGCATAGTCATAAAGTTATCCGAAACACAACGATAAGAGAATGCGCAGAGTAAATTGAACACACATTATAGAGAAGGAAACTTAAGCTTTATTGATAATGAACATCATATTACAGACTCGATACAAGGGCTCCGCACGGGCTTTTTGCAAACTGACTCCCATACATAGTGAACATCGATGAGATAGCCATTACATACATTCATCCCTTGATTTTACAACCAAAAATTACAAACCACCTGGGATGGTAGGAAGGCGCTCCATCTGTCTTCGATCTTCAACAGCGGAGTCTTCAAAAGGATTGATCCAAGCTTCAATGCACGGACGAAGCTTCAAAACACACGAGCGTTGCCTCCCTTTACGTAGCACGCTCTTCCAGATCTATCGCACCTGTATAGAGAGCGAGGATCAGTACAATCAACATGTACTGGCGAGTGGCTAATTAATTTCCAGGCTCTCATTTGGTTCAAGAATTTGATAAAAATCATACAACTTGCTTTTAGTGGTCTTTCTAACCATCCTAGATATTTTCATAAGAAGCATTAAGTTACACCAAGGTTACTTCCGGCGGAGCGCGCCGTGCGACATAAAACTTACCATGTAGGTTGATAACAATTTATATCAAGTGTTTGATATGGAGGTCAATTGGCCTAACCAGCCATCTTGGACATAGCCTGGTAATACGGGACCCTTACAACGCAAGTAGCGAACCCCGATGCAAGTCCTCATCTTACCGATTGCCTATTACCCAGCTCGGCTATAACCAGTTTCTTCCTAGGCCGAGTCGGTCCCGTGGCCCCGGGTTGCCGCTCGAAGAAACCATTCCCCTTGTCGACAAGTTGTCCAAATCCATGATAGGTTAACATGGTGTATTTTAGGATACCGTTGGGGCTTGTTATGTGATCAATTCATTTACTTGCTCGTTTTGCAGGCCTGAATTAATTCTATCTCTTTTCAACACAACACATTTCTTGTTCACTTCTAACATACAAGACTTGTATTCTGCAAGCGAATCATTCAATTTTAGTAACATTACCCGAGTTCTCATTTGAAATAGAGGGTCGAGACGAAGGGGGTCAGCCACTCACCTTGAGTTTTTGCTTGAGGCGAGGGACTTGTTGGCTGTGCTAGACGTCGCCTACGCGATCACCTAAAATTGCACAAGCAACCGATTAGAATACTGTATTATGCAAGAGTTCGATAGGAAATGCGAGCTCGAAATGTAAACCATGAAAACCATCGAAAACATTCACGAAAACGCAATCGGAAAACCAAAGCCAAAACCAACGCAAGCGGCGTGAAAAGCAGAGCAACGAGAGGTCTCTTCCGACTCAGCCGCAAAATCAATCCTCGAGACGCAACCCGCTGAATATGGGACTTGGTTCCGAAGAAGACATTCCATAACGAGGAATGGATCTTAATTCAACCGTTCCCGTTCGATCGACTCGGTCGATCCCGACCTATCGGTCCCGACTGAATCGATAGCGACAGTGTTCCTTTCTCGCGTACCCCGTGGACAGAGTACGGGGCACGATGTAGGGACGGGGCACTACAGGGGTGTGGCGTCGAGTCATAATTCTTGGCATATAAGTTGCATTTGTTGGATCTGAGTTGTCTGAAGTTTAAGTCAGGAACCGCCGCAAGGCAAAGTGGGTCAATTTAAGTTCAGAAGTCTTGATTGGGTCAGTTGGTGATAAAAATAGCAAGGGCCGCGAGGCGGCGACATGGTTAAGTCACATTGAGTGGCGAGGCACGGCACAATGAAGGAGGTAGCACGGTCACACGGAAATGGAGTCTTATCGTGTAGTTGCGTCTATGATTTTGGGCCGAAAGGCAAACACGACTTGATAGATTAACGTTGTTGGCACAAAAAGGGTCTAGAGGCAAGGTATGGGCTAACGTTGTTGTTGCAAGCACGAGATGGTATTAAGGCACAAAATAGGCCAAGGCATCGGTCCTAAAATAATCCTAAGGCAAGACTAGAAAGATAATTGATAAGAAGTGACTATGTTGCACAAAGTAAATCAAACATGTTGGGTTTGTATGGGTGGGCGAGGAGCTCATTCCACCAGTACAGTTGAGTACTGACACCCACATAGTTTTTATGTGCAGACACAGGTAGAAGCTCGTGGCGCGGAGCTCGCTTGGATGCGTCGAGGCACGAAGTTCCTTGGCGATTCGAAGCGTACGGTCGCATGGAGTAAAGACTTATACGGAACATAATGTATGGACGTCGCCTTCCGAAGCTTCTGCTGGAGTGAAGACTTGTATTGAGAGATGAGAGAGAGCTGAGTGACTTGTAATGTGAGATGAGTGAGCTTGAGAGACTTGTAATATTGGCCTTGCGTTCCATTGTAATCTATGTTTCAATATCAATAAAGAGCTTCTTTTGAATAACTTGTGTTTGTTCTAAATTTCTGCTGCTATTATTCAATGTCTCTGCATGGGACTTCTGTGCGACGATCCCGTCGCAGCCGCTGGAATCGGCCGTTATGGAACCCACCTTGCACGAGCGCAATATAGGCTCGTACGGCATCACGCCTTAACGAGGACGATCGCTCCTACGGAAGCGGGGCGTGACACCTTTGGGTCATCCGGGACATACTATGTTCAATCGGATCATTGATAATCTTTGTAGATATTTATTAAAAAATTACGATATTGGCTTATCGAAGAATCAACTATATGTTCCTGGTTTACAAGGGAAGATTATAACTAGACCATCTTTTCTAAAATTTAAGAATGAGTCTCCTACTTTCTTGTAAAGAAATAAAGAGACATTTTTGGTCATATTCACCCTGCTAGTGGTTCTTTTTAAGATATTTTATGGTACTCATAGATGCATCTATTAAGTGGTCATATGTTTGTCTATTGTCTACTAGAAATCTCGTATTTTCTCGTCTTTTAGCCCAAATTATTAAACTTAGATCTCAGTTTACTAATCACAAGACTATATTAATTAGTCTTGATAATTTCGCATAATTCATCTCACAAGTTTTTAATAATTATTGTACATCATTAGTGACTAAGATAGAGCATCATGTTCCCCAGTGCACACGCAAAATGGGTTAGCTGAGTCATTTATTAAACATCTTCAACTTAGACCTCTACTAGTGCAATCTAGTTTGAAAATTGTGGCTTGAGACATGATATTTTACATGTTGCACATAATAAGGTATTTAAAATCAATGACTGGTGATGTCTTTATTACAAGATTTGATGATTGCCAATTTGATGATAGAGTCTTCCCACCGTTAGGGGAAGATATAAGCAATAAATTGTTCATATAGAACAAACTATTGCTAATTAACGGCGTGAATTGACATGGTATACGCATACTCTATCGATCTCATTAAGTTCCAAGAACTTCAAATGTGATTATGAGATAAGAAGAATGATACATTTGCAAGAAATTACAAATCAATTATTTGATGCATTTAATGATGCCGTAAAGGTAACTATATCATATGTGTTAGCCATAATCATTGTTCCAATTGGACAAAAATCTAAACAAGGTGGCAAATGAATCTACTACTACACGTCAAAAGCGTGGTAGACCTATAGGTTCCAAGGATAGTGCTCCTAGAAAGAGGAGAGTAAATGAAACATCTTGTCCTGATAAAAGTCCGATAGTGGCTGGAGCTCCGAAAATAGATAATAAAGATGTGCATGTTTCCAAAGTTACTGAAATGCCTATGGATGCCTCTAGAGAGACACAGGTACCTGAAAATGAAGAGATCTCGATATTCCATGCATGTTCAGGTGAATTATGGAATAGAAAAATACTTGTCATCGATGACATATTTAACTATGCAGTAGCTACTGAAATAACAAAGGACAATAATGATTGTGAAAATGAACCACGTAGTATAAATGAATGTCGAAAAATAAAAGATTGGCAAATCTGGAAATATGATATTCAAGCAGAATTAAATCTTTAGAAAAATGTGGTGTATTTGGACCTATAGTGGAAACACCAATGGGCATAAACCATATTGGTTTTAAATGGGTATTTCATGAGAAAACGAAGTGAGAGGAACAAAGTTTAAAGATATAAAGCCCGACTTGTAGCACAATATTTCTCTCAAAGACCTGGAATTGACTAGGTTGAGACGTACTCTCCAGTTATGGATGTCATTACTTTTAGATATCTAATTAGTCTCGCAGTTTCTAAAAATCTTGATATAAGATTTATGGATATTGTAACTGCATATTTGTATGAAAACTTAGATATTGACATCTATATAAAAATTACATAAGGATTTACAATGCCAGAGACTAAGTCAAAGGGAGTGTGTTTAATTAAACTTAGACGAGCATTATATGGGTTGAAATAATCCACAAGAATGTGGTATAATCGTCTTATCATATATTTGACTAAGAAATGATACAAAATAGTCAAATTTACCCATGTGTCTTCATTAAGAAATTCAAAAATGAATTCTCAATAGTAGCAGTATATATGGATGATATAAAACCTGATCAGGTCTCCTACATAATTGGAGAAAACTACAAACTATTTGAAGAATGAGTTTGAATGAAGACTTGAAAAAAAGACAAAGCTTGGTCTCGGTTTGCAAATAGAACGAAGTTCCAGTGGGATATTAGTGCATTATTTTCGATATATTGAAAGAATTTTGAACTGATTTATAATGGATAAAGTACATCCACTAAGTAGACCGATAGTTGTACGCAGGTTGTATTTGGATAAATGTCTATTATGACCAAAAGAGAAGATGAAAAAGTTCTTAGTCCAGAAATATCGTATTTAAGTGATATTGGAGCACTACTATATCTAGCCAATGGACAATACCAGATATTGCATTTTCTGTTAATTTATTATCTAGATATAGTTCTACACCTCCACTTATATATTGAATATAGTTAAACACATATTGAGATATTTTTGTGGAACAACTGGCATAAGATTATTTTATTTATATGATTCCACTAACGATTCTTGTCTAGTTTGTTGTGCAGACTCAAACATATTTCTGACCTTCATAAGGGTTGCTCCAAATGGGTTATGTGTTTATTAATAATCATGCAGCTATATCTTGGCGATCAACAAAACAAGGTTCAGTAAAAATTTTCTCTAACCAAGCAGAATTAATTGCATTATAAGAAGCAACAAGAGAAAGTGTGTAGTTGCGATCGATCATTCATCATATACGAGTAATTAATTGTCAACTAATCATAGTTACAGATGAGCCTACAATAATATTCAAAGGTAATGCGACTTGCATTACGCATGTTCGAGAAGGATTTATCAAAGGAGATCGAATAAGCACCTTCCTCCAAAAGTGTTTTATGCATATGCTAAAAAGGACAAAAGTGATCGAAGTCAAGCAAATCCATTATATCGAGAGAGAGTATGACTCATGAAAAATATTTTTGAGTTTTGCACGTTGTACTCTTTTTCCTTAACTAAGATTTTTCCCACTGTTTTTTTTCTTAGTAAGGTTTTAATGAGGCAACAAATGCGCATATACCCCCAACTAATTAATGGTGTATATCCAAGGGGGAGTGTTGTAAATATGGATAAATTACCATTATTATTTGGTGTCTATAACTTATGCCTTTTGGTTATCCATAACCTATGACTTTTAACATTATTTTTTTTAATTGTCATCATGATAGTAAGCTCATTTGTAAGCCTATATAAGAGGCTCTTGTCAAGTTGATCAACACAAGTGAATGAAAAAATAATTTCCTCTATTTTCTTCTCTTTGTTTTACAATACTCGTTAGATTCCTGCTTTTTGCACTAAAAGATTCTCTACTTTTAAAATTTCTGAAAGTATAAAATCTGCTCATTTTGTCCCATTTCCGTTAACCGATGTTAAGTAGGGTATGTAATGACCATTTTACCCCTCCACTCTCCCCCTCCCTTTCTTCTCTCCGGTGGTGCGGGGGGGAGGAGGAGGGAGCGGGACTGACCGGGGCGGGAAGGAGGAGGAGGGAGGCGGGGCTGGCCGGGACGGGGAGGAGGAGGAGGGAGGCGGGGCTGGCCGGGACGGAAAGGAGGAGGAGGAGGAGGGGGGCTGGGCTGGCCGGAGTAACGAGGGGGGCTGAGGGAGGCGGGGAGGAGGGAGGAGGAGGGGGGCTGCCCGGGGCGGGGAGGAGGAGGAGGGGGCTGGGCTGCCCGGGGCGGAGAGGGGGGGATGCTCGTCGGAGTAAGGAGGGGGTCGGGGTGGAGGAGGGGGGTGGCCGGCCGGAGGGAGGAGGGGAGAGGTTAAGGAAGGAGGGGGTAGTTTAGTTATTAATTATTTATTTTTTATAAAAAAATGTCACTTAACAGTCAAAACTAACTGTCACAGATGGTAGGGGGCTGGCCGAGCGAGTCATAAATTACGGGGGTCTTTATTTGCTAAATTTGACTAAAAGGTCTTTCTACTCAAAAGGTGTACATTTAACGAGGGTTTTTTTTTTTGCAATTTACCTATAATAGAGTAATACTACTCTTATTCCCAAAATGTGCCTCTAAATTATCATTCCTTCTGTGACAGCTGACGTGTCGGTTGACATCAAATTCTAATAATAATAAAATAATTATCCAAAATTGTATTATTAATGTTAATATTAATCTTAATTTTAACCTTTAATTTTAATTTTAATTTTATTTTAGTTTTAAAATTTGTTTTGTCAGCTGCCATGTCGGATGACACGTAAGCTGCCACATAAGAAGGAATGCTTTGGAGTGATATTTTGGAGGGACAAATAGCATTTTTCTTCAATAATAATACCATGTTCTCATAGAGTCTCTTTGATTGAAGGAAAAAAAAGGACTAATTAGATTTTGGACCCTGGATTTTATACCAGTTTAGAATTTAAGTCCTGACATGTTCAATTGGAGAGTTTAGACCCTAAATTTTTTTATTTTTTTTATAACTATTATTATCCACCCTTCAAGTTTGATAATAAAATTATATATATATATGCTAGGGAGGGTATAATGGAAAAAAGAAATCAAAAAATAAAAATCCATGATCTAAACTCTCTAATTAGACATTTGAGGGCTTAAACTCTAAATTGCTATAAAATTCAGGCTCTAAATGCTAATTAGCCCCGAAAAATAAGCAGGGTTAACTGGTTTAAGTGAAGGAAAGTTAAGTGAAGGGGAGAGTTCAATGTATATTGGGCCGGGAAGTCCGCAACCCGGTCCGATCAAAGCCGGTATGGGTTGGCCCGGATCCGTCCAACGGACCGACTCGGGTCAGCCCACCACGCAAGCAGGTTCGGGCTAGCTCTAGGTTTCTGGCCCGAAAGCCCGGCCCGATTTAGGAACCGGTTAAATCCGCCAAGCCTGATCTACTCGACATGGACCATCCCGGTCTACTGACCCGATCCAGGCCCGGTCTAGGCCCAAAAAAAATCAAAATTCTTTGAACCGCTGTGGGGTATTATATCCCCCCTGTTTTAGTGGTTGCTTGTGGCCGTTTTAAAGGTATTTTGGTCATTTTGTTGAAAATGACCAAAAATATCCTTATAATAACTATATTTTGGGGATATTACGGGTAATTTTGCACCCAGAAATTTTATAAATAGGTTATAGAACTTCACAATTAATCAAAATAAGTTTTCTTTTCTCTCTTACAATATTTAGAAGCAAACCAATTTATGAAGATTGAAGTAGAAACTTTCACGCTTAATTTTTTTCTTTTTTAACTTTTTTTTGGAATTCGGAATTTTTTTTTCTTTCCTCTCTCTCTCTCTGCGTGTTAGAAAAACAAATTCTTCTCTTTTCTAATATTACAAAATATTTTTTCTTTCCCCTCTCTCTTTGTTAGAAAAAATTCTTCTTTTTATACTATAAAAATAGTTTTTATTTCTTTTTTTTTGAATTCGTGATATTTTTCCCCTCTCTATTTTTTGGTAGAAAAAGAATCTTCTCTTCTCTTTTATTTTTTTGAATTCGAATATTGTTTTCCTCTCTATTTTTTAAAATATGAATGCTACTGGTTCTAACCACCCTTATGGAGATGATTCGGAACAAAATTTTGCTTATATATATTTTGGTCAAGATCCGGAGCTCTGTCTGCGGAGTCCTACGGGAGCCCGTCGTCCTCGACCATTGGATCGAGCGGGTGCGTGCATGGGTCCCACACGGACCTGGGCTTACCCTCACAGAGTTTTTGGTCTGCACCCATATATATATATATATATATATATATATATATATATATATATATATATATATATATATATATATATATATATATATATATATATATATATATATATATATATATATATATATATATATATATATATTAACGTGCACGTGCAAATGCACGTACGAAAAAATATTTAAAAAATAGATTTATTATAAAAAAGGTTATCAAATTTAGGATTTTAACTCAAGCAACCAAGAAAATATCTCCTACATTAACCACTTGAGTTAGACTATTTAATTGTAAATATATCTAATTAGATAGTTCAATATACTTAGTTATATTTTTTAAAATAATTAGTGTCACGCCCCGACTCGGAATCACCCGAATCATCGTCCTTACAGGGGGCGTGATGCCGCACGAGCCTGGAGTTGCGCTCGTGCAAGGCAAGATGACAAGTTCTCAAATGGTTATCTTTGATTTGATATTAACAACGAAAGGAAAACAGAGTATACGAAATAATTCTCTTTATTGATATTCGAACTGAGATTACAAAGGCTTTCAATAGCCCAACTAAATTTCCCAGGTTGGCTACAACACTCAAATTTTCTCTTGCCCACAAAGGATTTTTACCGTTCCATATATCATGCCTTCTATATCTCGGTCGCATCAATCATGTTGCATGTCTGAGCGTCAATGCGGTCGCATGCCTCAACACGTTCAAGCGAAACTCCGTCGCGAGCAATCCATTTTCCTGCACCCTGCATGAAAGCTGGTGGGGGATCAGTACGTTCGTCCTCGCATGTACTGATGCAAAGACCTTCTTTCTAAACCGACGTTGTAGTATTCATGTTAAATGATGCAACTTAGCTTATGATCTTGCTATATTCTTCTTAGGGTCGATTTCATGGCATATTCGAAAGCAGTAAAGCATGTTATCATGACAAGCAGGTTATTCGAATTGAATAGGCAAACAGGCAAGCAATTTCGTGTTTGTTTCGTGGCGCGACTTCTTACCAACATAGACGCACTCGTCCTTGCACCGACGCAAGGTGAATATGCCCCATTCCTTCCCTATCATGTTATAAGTGCTCTCTATGCAGGATCTATGTGCGGGACATATACGTGCCTGCACTTTCAACCCATCGTTCCTTAACTATATGAAAACGTTGTTGGCGTATCCGTACCGAAATGGACTAAAGGCATTTCTAAAGATATATACATTTCGACCAAGTCCAGTGGCAGCAAATTGGAACAAAGCTGACATATAATTTCAATCCTATGCTTGCCATCTCATACTCTCTATCGAACTTATCTTTAGAAACTGTTCTCGAAATTTTATCGTATACGTATATTCGATACATATGTGATTCATTAATAAAGTCACTGCACGCGACGCGATTCAAAATCGCATTCCTCATTTCGTATGTTTTGTATGGACTATCAATTCTTATACGTTGCGTCGATCCGTCGCACATCCGATCGCAACAATTCTCCGTAACTGTAGAAGCATGAAAAAGAAAGGAATTTTCTATGCGGCTCGAAATCAACATGGAGCCTCATGCGGCTCAAAACCCAGAAAGCTTCATGCGGCTCAAAACCCAGAAAGCTTCATGCGGCCCAAAAGCAACGGGGAGCCTTATGCGGTTCAAAATCAGCCTAAGCAATAAATATCTCCTTGTGTAGCTGGCCATAATTACTCTAACACAAAGGTGACAGCTCTGACACGAAGATAAGAAGTGACGTGCTCCTGAAAAGACGAGAAAATCATCATGACATCCGGCACAGTTCACGAACCAAAGGAGACTCTTCATGCGGCTCAGCTATAAAACTCTTCATGCGGATTGCCTATGAGACACTCCTCATGCGGCTCGATCATGAAGCATCTCTCATGCGGCTTGGTCATGAGACATTCTCTCATGCGGCTCGATCATGAGACATTCTTCATGCGGCTCGGTTATGAGACGTCCTTCATGTGGCTCGGTCATGAGACATTCTTCATGTGGCTCGGTTATGAGATATCCTCCATGCGGCTCGGTCATGAGACATTCTTCATGCGGCTCGGTTATGAGACAGTCCTTCATGCGGCTCAGCCAGGATACATCCTTCATGCGGCTCGCCATAGAATAGTAGTTAAGATATGTGGCAGAGATTGACCAAGTCTTAACAGTTCAGATTTACTGCAACAAACAGATCATGATCAATCTCAACCAAATTCCCAGCTGTCCACTATAAACCGAGTCTCGAGGCACAGTTACAACAATGTGGCCCGAAATTTGCCATGAGGTTGTACATCCCATTCCTCATGAATTCCTATAAATAGCAAGGTGCTATTCCCTTACAAGTTGTAAGCCCACTTTCCGATTTTTATTTATTTCTATAGTTTTAAATATTTTCTAGCTAGAAAATATTATTTAATTTTAAATTCTATAAAAGGTATTCTCGATGACAAAGAGGTTTTCAAATTTCTTTTGAATATATTCTAGAATCTTTGAGTTATTATTTTACACTATGATAATTATGATAAAATACTCGTAAAATTATTTATTTTGTTATTATTAATTATTTAAGGATTTGGGTTATAAAACATGTTTCAAATATTATTTGATAGTATCTAGTATTATTTAAAAAAATCATCATGGATCGATTTCAATTATTCTGGGATTTAATAGATTTGATAATTATTTTTAAATCTTGAAAAGATTCATTTTATGATAATATAATACTAACGTTATTTGATTTATTATTATCAATTATTTGATTAAGGTTTAAAGTATTTGATAATATTGAATAATCCTTTAAATTATACTCTTCAGGATTTCAATTAAGATCGAATTGTTCTTTAAAAGTTTATTTCTTTTATAAAGGTCGGGGAATAATATACTTATATGGATTGTCTATAACAAAGGTAGATATAGGTATATCGCATGTGTATCGGATTAATGTAGATATATGATTTCGTAATATTATGGAATATTCATTTACATAAATATCGATTTTAATTAAGTAATGGATTATGATTGAGATAGTTTTGTTTAAAGATCCATATAATAAAGGGAGACTTTATCTACCAGGAGCCTTACGCCTTATCTAATAGGAATGTATATTGATGGATTTACCTTGATAATACTATATTTGGATTTGGTTAATAAAAGTATATTTTCAGTTATTGGATGAGATATTGTTACGTTTGAATTTCAGATGGTAACTTTTTATTTCAAATTAAGATTTAGATTTATAAATAATATACTTGAATTTATTTTGATAGTACTTGAAAGCGATTTGAATTTATATAGTTTATACTATCTAATGCCATCGAGAAATTGGTTAATTTGAATTATATGATTTAAATTTCGTGATAGCATAAATATTATTTCAAAAATTATTATGATCACTTATTGGATTGGATTTAAGTGCATGTGATTTAAAATATTAAATTTAAATATTATTATTATTATTAAGAGATTTTGATAAAAATTATATTTGAACTATTATTGGATTTAATCTAAAGGAAAGTCTTTATCTACTAAAAATATTATTGCTTATCCAATTGGAGTTTAACCTCCTATACAAGGAGAACCTCTTTCCCATTTTTTCCACAACACAAAATCTAGTTAGCCACAACCATCCACCGAGAAACCAACGTCAACACCACGAGCGTCACCCTCTCTGTCATCTACCATCACAACCATCACCAAATTTCGTGTTCCAGTGTCCGTGTTCACGCATCAGCCTCTTGTTGTCCGTGTCCACTCTCAATTTTTACTATCTTGTGTTCATTACAATCCTACAGCAGTAGTTTTTGTGTCCGACACACCGGACAATACACAATTTGACGTTTTCGACTCCTGCGACTACCAACATTGCGGGTGGTCGCCAACTGCCTTCGTCCATCTCTGCCACTGCTTTTACTACCACCATTAGACGAACTCCGGTCGAGTCGACCCCGACCACCAAACCATAACAAAGCAAAATTCTCAAAACTCAAATCCTTGCCTATGTGTCGATCACCTGCGGTCATCCCCGTGTCTCCTGGACGTGCCTTCCGTCAACGCCGACGTCTCGTTCGCCTCGGCCATCCACCAATGAACCACTGCACCGAGCGCCGCCGTGCTCGGGAACTCCGGTGCCGCCGGGACGGAGCCCGAACCGGGGCGTTCTCGACTCCCCGTGGATCCCGGGCCTCCGCGCGCCGCGGGCGAACGAAGTCTGCCCGTCTCCAGATCCGTGCCCCTGGCCGAGCCCTCTCCAACCCGGCGGAACCGTGGTGAGCCACCACAACAGGTTCCAACCATTTCTCCTAGGCGGTCGGAGCCCTCCGCGCCCCCTTTCCGGAGCAGCGCCACCGTGCCTCGCCCCTTTTCAGCGAGCCACGCCGATCGTCTTGGCCGACGAGGTGCGTCCTCCACCACTAGTCGCCGCCGAGGCACGACCTCCAGCACTGGTCGCTGCAGACATCCCGAGCGCCCGTCGCTGGCAAGCAGAGCTCCGCCCAGGTCGATTTCCCTCCGCTCTGCCAGATCCGCCTATCTGGGTTCGTCGTCACGACCTGGGATCCGCCTACATCCCGCCCTTCCCCTCCGTCGACCTCGGTGCCGCCCCGCTTTTTCCGCCTCTGTGTGCCGCCAGCACCGTGAAGGCCAGCGCTACACGATGCCTCCCGGAGCCGACACCGCACAAAAACTGGATGGTCGTGCGCCGTCGGGCCGGGATCTCCTCCGTCGCCCCTGGACAAGCCCGATGGTGAGCTCGCTCTCCTCTCGCCCCTTCTCTCTGTTGGAGTGGGTGGGGTTCCCAACCTATGTGGAGAAGATCCCGGAGTGCGACGAGCGCCGTCCGATGTCGGAGAAGCTCGGGAGTAGTTGTTACTGCTGCTGCTGCCCCAAAGGGGGTTCTGGACCAAGTCTGCCGAGTTCGGGCCGAACTCGGTCCCAGACCGAGTTCTGGCCGAACTCGGTCTGACCGTTCCAGGGTTTGGCCATCCAGTGCTGGTTGCCCCACACAGAGTTCTGGCCGAACTCTGTGTGTCGGGGGGGCTGAAGCGGATTTCTGGATGAGTTTTCATCATTGGATCTAATCCAACGGTCCAGGTTGGTTGCAGGATTAGGGAGATATATTGAGTTTTCTCAACCCTAATTCATAAGCGCAACATAACACAAGTTTGAGAGAGAAGGAGGCAAGAGTGCCATTGCAACTTCGGAGAAGAAGACGGAGGATTGAAGGTCGTTTTCGAAGGAGATCGTGTTTCGGGTAATCTCTACTCGTCGTTCTCGTTCTTCGTAGCCTTGTGATCATTGTTCTTGTCTCTGAGTGTTGTGGGGATCCGATTTGGATCGGGAGGAGTTTGTAGAGGGTGTAATTCTTCTATTCCATTAGTGGAGGCTTCTCAGGGTTGGACTCCGATCGTCCCGTGGTTTTTCCCGCAAGGGTTTCCATGTCAAAAATTCTCTGTGTCTGCGTGATTGTTTTTGTGTGCTTGTTTTTGGGTTCGTGCGTTGTTTGCTCGGTCCTCTCGCAGGTACTCTCCGGTTTGGGGAAAGGTTTCCGCGCTTCTTTCCCAACAGAGTGGTATCAGAGCATAGGTTTTGTTCTGGCTGATACCAACAGAGTGGTATCAGAGCTTTGGGTTCAAAGGGTATCAGGAGTTGACAGAGGAACCAGAGAGGAGAGATGGACGCGAAGCTGGTGCGCATGGTGAACCTCAATGGCACAAACTATCATTATTGGCGGAGCAAGATGAAGGATTTGCTATTTGTCAAGAAGCTGCATCTACCTGTGTTTGCAACCGAGAGGCCCAGTGATAAATCCGAGGAGGACTGGAAGTTCGAGCACATACAGTGTGTGGGTACATACGGCAGTTTGTTGATGAGAACGTGTACAATCACGTTGCCAATATTGAGCACGCGAAGACGTTGTGGGATAAGCTGGAATCCTTGTATGCGAAGAAGACCAGGGTAAACAAGTTGTTCCTGATTCGAACGATGATGGGTCTGCGGTACAAGGATGGGGCGTCTATTTCGGATCACTTGAGTGAGTTCCAGGGCGTGGTTGACCAGCTATCTTCTATGGGAGTCAAGTTCGACGACGAAGTTCAGGAACTGTGGCTGCTGTGTACCTTGCCAGACTCGTGGGAGACCGTACGAGTATCTATGATCGCTTCTGCTCCAGAGGGCGTGGTCAGTCTGGAGTTTGCCAAGAGCGGGGTGTTGAATGAAGAGATGCGGAGACGTTCTCAGGGCACTTTATCCACATCCCACCACTCAGAGGCACTTGTTTCAGAGAGCCGCGGAAGGGGCAAAAGCAGGGGTCCAGGTGGTGGCAGAGACAAGAGCAGAGGGAAGTCCAAAGGTCGGTACGAGGACTCAGAGTGTTACCATTGCGGTAAGAAGGGCCATATCAAGCGGAATTATTTCGCTTGGAAGAGAGAGAAGAAGGGCGACAAGGGGAAGCAAGAAGAGAACACTACAGCGGCGGCCTCGACGCATGGAGGCGATGTGATCGTCGTAGGTGATGAGGTCATTACTAACCTCGTCTGTGATAACAATTCTTGGCTGGTGGACTCAGGGGCTTCAGCATATGTATCTCACAATAGGGCACTGTTTGCCACTTACACGACAGGCGACTGTGGCGTGTTGAAGATGGGCAACGGAGATGTATCGAAGGCGGTTGCCGTTGGAGATGTGTATTTGAGAACGAAGACGGGTGCGGTTCTTGTTCTCAAGGATGTTCGTCATGTCCCTGATATCCGTTTCAACCTGGTGTCGGTTGAAAGGTTGGATGACGAGGGATTCTTCAGTCTCTTCGGGAATAGTCAGTGGAAGCTTTCCAGAGGTTCGATGGTGATTGCCAGAGGAAGCAAGAAGTCCGGTCTCTACTATATGGAGGGGAGCGCAGAGGGGGCACAGGAGGCGAACGCAGTCAGTGATGCGTCTACCGAGTTGTGGCACAGGCGGCTCGGCCATATCAGCGAGAAGGGGATGAGCTACTTGGTGAACAGGAAAGTGATTCCGGGGCTCAAGTCTACAAAGTTGGAGAAATGCACGCACTGTTTGGCTGGGAAGCCAAATAGGGTGTCTTTCCAAAGTCACCCAAGTTCGAGGAAGCCGGCGTTGCTCGAGTTGATTCACTCGGATGTCTGCGGTCCTATGAAGGTAAAATCTCTTGGTGGTGCTTCTTACTTTGTGACTTTTATTGATGACTGTTCCAGGAAGGTTTGGGTCTATGCCTTAAAGACCAAGGATCAGGTGCTGCCTACTTTCAAGGAGTTTCAGGCCTCCGTTGAAAGGGAGACGGGCAAGAAGTTGTTGTGTGTTCGGTCCGACAATGGCGGCGAATACATCGGTCCCTTTGATGCGTATTGCAGAGAGCAAGGGATACGACACCAGAAGACTCCGCCAAAGACACCTCAGCTCAATGGTGTAGTGGAGCGCATGAACAGGACACTGATGGAGAGGGTGCGCTGTTTGCTGTCAGAGGCAAACTTGCCGGGCAGTTATTGGGGTGAGGCTCTTCTCACAGCTGCTTATATTATTAATTTGTCTCCTAGTGCTCCTTTGCAGGGTGATGTGCCTGACAAAGTATGGTACGGCAAGGAGCCGTCATACAGTCACCTGCGGGCGTTTGGTTGTAAAGCCTTCGTGCATGTACCGAAGGACGAGAGGACCAAACTTGAGCCGAAGACGAGGCGATGCGTCTTTGTCGGCTATGGTCGGGATGAGTTTGGCTATAGACTCTACGACCCAGTGGAAGGAAAGCTCTACAGAAGCAGGGACGTGGTGTTCGTCGAGGATCAGACCATGACCAACACTCAGGATTCCGAGACGCCTTCTGAGGCTGAGGAATTGCCTGAGTTAGAGTCATTTCGCTTCGAGCAGTTTCCAGAGGACATCGTAGAGGATCCAGTTATGGGGGAGCCGGTACATGGAGTTGCTCCCAACCTTGATCATCAGCCTGCTGATGGTGGTCAGGGTGTCCCTCAGGAGGATGAGCATACCGGAGAGGTAGTTTCTGAAGGGGAGGAGGCTGTCGGTATACAGCCAGCACCAGTGGCTCCACTGAGAAGGAGCAACAGGGATCGTCGACCATCTACGAGATACTCGTCGGATGAGTATGTGCTATTGACTGACGGGGAAGAGCCCGAAAGTTTTGCAGAGGCTATGGAAGACGAACACAGGCAGGAGTGGATGGTGGCTATGCAGGAGGAGATGAGCTCCTTGCACACCAATTCTACTTATGATCTGGTGCGGTTGCCAAAGGGCAAGAAGGCTTTGAAGAATCGATAGGTGTTCAGAGTGAAGCAGACGGATGATGCTACTCGCCCTCGATACAAAGCGAGGCTGGTAGTCAAGGGCTACAGTCAGCGGATGGGCGTGGATTATGATGAAATCTTTTCGCCTGTCGTCAAGCATTCGTCTATTCGGGTGGTGCTAGCATTAGCAGCCAGTTTCGACTTGGAGGTCGAGCAGATGGACGTGAAGACGGCGTTCCTCCACGGTGACCTTGAGGAGGAGTTGTACATGGAGCAGCCGGAGGGATTCTGTGAGAAGGGCAAGTCACATTTGGTCTGCCGGTTGAGGAAGAGCTTGTATGGTCTGAAGCAGGCTCCGAGGCAGTGGTACAGAAAGTTCGAGTCGTTTATGGGGGAGCATGGTTATGCACGGACGACGTCGGACCATTGTGCATTTGTGAGGTACTTTGCCGATGATGATTTTATCATCTTATTGCTCTATGTTGATGATATGCTATTAGTGGGTCGGAATGCCACTAGGATAGCGGAGTTGAAGCGCCAACTGGGCACGGCCTTCTCTATGAAGGATTTGGGCGCAGCGAAGACTATTCTTGGGATGGAGATCAGCCGAGAGAGAGAGTCCAAGCTGCTACACTTGTCCCAAAAGAAGTACATTCACCGGGTACTTCAGCGTTTCGGGATGGACGGGTCGAAGAAAGTGAGTTCCCCCCTCGCGGCTCACTTTAAGTTCACTGAGGAGCAGTGTCCATCTACCGAGGACGAAAAGGAAGATATGGAGCGGGTTCCATATGCCTCAGCTGTGGGAAGCCTTATGTATGCCATGGTGTGTACGAGGCCAGATATTGCTCATGCAGTTGGTACGGTTAGCAGGTATCTTTCGAATCCTGGAAGGGTACACTGGAGTGCGGTCAAGTGGATTCTACGATATCTTCAGGGCACTGCTGGTTGGAGACTTTCCTTTGGTGGTGACGAGCCGAAGCTGGTTGGGTATACCGACGCTGATATGGCTGGAGATGCAGACACGAGACGATCGACTTCAGGCTACGTGATGATGTTTGTGGGAGGAGCAGTGTCGTGGCAGTCGCGGTTGCAGAAGTGTGTTGCCTTGTCGACGACGGAGGCGGAATATATTACGGCGACGGAGGCTTGCAAGGAGCTGTTGTGGATGAAGAAGCTGTTGCAGGAAATGGGACTGAAGCAAGAGCAGTATACTTTGCTTTGCGACAGTCAGAGTGCTATCCATCTTGTGAAGAATCAGACGTTTCATAGCCGGTCCAAGCACATCGAGACTCGGTATCATTGGATACGGGATGTGGTTGAGAAGAAGGACGCGGAGCTTGAGAAGGTGCATACAGATGACAACGGAGCTGATATGTTCACGAAGATTCTACCAAGGGAAAAGTTTGAGTACTGCAGGCAGGTCGTCGGGATGACGACGTCCTCCCCATAGTTGTGAAGGGGGAGATTTGTTGGAGTGGGTGGGGTTCCCAACCTATGTGGAGAAGATCCCGGAGTGCGACGAGCGCCGTCCGATGTCGGAGAAGCTCGGGAGTAGTTGTTACTGCTGCTGCTGCCCCAAAGGGGGTTCTGGACCAAGTCTGCCGAGTTCGGGCCGAACTCGGTCCCAGGCCGAGTTCTGGCCGAACTCGGTCTGGCCGTTCCAGGGTTTGGCCATCCAGTGCTGGTTGCCCCATACAGAGTTCTGGCCGAACTCTGTGTGTCGGGGGGGCTGAAGCGGATTTCTGGATGAGTTTTCATCATTGGATCTAATCCAACGGTCCAGGTTGGTTGCGGGATTAGGGAGATATATTGAGTTTTCTCAACCCTAATTCATAAGCGCAACATAATACAAGTTTGAGAGAGAAGGAGGCAAGAGTGCCATTGCAACTTCGGAGAAGAAGACGGAGGATTGAAGGTCGTTTTCGAAGAAGATCGTGTTTCGGGTAATCTCTACTCGTCGTTCTCGTTCTTCGTAGCCTTGTGATCATTGTTCTTGTCTCTGAGTGTTGTGGGGATCCGATTTGGATCGGGAGGAGTTTGTAGAGGGTGTAATTCTTCTATTCCATTAGTGGAGGCTTCTCAGGGTTGGACTCCGATCGTCCCGTGGTTTTTCCCGCAAGGGTTTCCACGTCAAAAATTCTCTGTGTCTGCGTGATTGTTTTTGTGTGCTTGTTTTTGGGTTCGTGCATTGTTTGCTCGGTCCTCTCGCAGGTACTCTCCGGTTTGGGGAAAGATTTCCGTGCTTCTTTTCCAACACTCTCTTCTGTATTTTTTTGGAAATAATGGGTGTTTACTGTCTCCCCTTCAATTTATGTTATGAGTCATGTGAGCAGCAACAACATTTAACTCCCCTCTCCATTATATTTTGGGAAGATGGAGTAGCAGCTTCACTCCTTCAATTTTATTGAAGATGAACTCATGAGTCAACAGTTGAACCCCTTTTGTTAATAGCTATAGATTAAATTCATTATTAAAGTATGGCCTTGATTTCTTGGGCCAAATTGGCAGCCCTATTTATTGTGTTTCTTTTTCTTAAATTTATTATTATTATTATTATTGGGCTTCTATACATAAGGAATCCAGATTTATTGCAAATAGGTGTTGGGCTATTTTTGGGCTAAATTGGGATAATTATGTTATATATGTATATGTATATTTACTGTAAACTAATTAGCTTTTTACATAAATATTTTAGTAAAGATTTGAGATATGTTCTGTTTACAAATGTTTTAGTTAGTAAATTATTTTGGGAAATTGTTAATAATTTAGCTAGTAATAGTTTATAAATATTTGATTGATTAGCAACCATTTAAGTATGAGTTAACTACATTTGTATAATAATATGTTTATGTATATATACGAGTACGAATATACATGTATATTTCAAATTATTTAATAATTAATTAAATTAACAATTTGTGGGATTTAATTACTTGAGATTTTGGTTACATACCTATTTTCTAAAGTATCGTTTGGCTAAAATGTTATTACTAGGTTTTACTCTAACTATAATTTCTGGGTAGCTATAAATATTTTCCTAATATAAATATTCAAATAAATCTTCTAAAAAGGGTTTATATTAGTGGTTACGGGATTATCTTTCTAAATCATTTTCCTATTCGATTAAATCATTAATCACGACTAATTATATTCATTTTCTTGCGATTCCAAACTTTTCCATATCAACCATAGGCCAATCAGACTATCTTGGACTCAACGGAATTATCGGTTTCATCAGCTAAGGACCTCAGGCAAGTACATTCTCTGATTGCTTTTCGATTCATAATAGTTTATACATTTCATGTTTATATATATATCTTGCTGCTTGTTGACACGCTCGTCACACGGAGTAGTCGGAAGGGAAAATATCTTAGTAGACATGTGGACTACCCAGAACTATCCCATGAGTCTATTCTTGAATAATAGCAGCTGCACACGACACGTGCAGGGTGCCGAATTTACCCTCTAGCCGTTCACATGTCGAAACGGATATTTCAAATCACATAGGTAGTTGTATTTTATTTGTTTTCCTTGTCTTCTCCACCACCTGCCATGTCATCAGTACTTTCTAGTTTTATCTCTCATATGTTATTTTCATGTCTTGTTAGTTCTATTGTGTTCTCGCATTGCCGTCGGTTTTTGTGCTTGTTCCATTCCTGACTGGAAACCAACATTTTTCAGGTTAGCCACGGCTTCACTTAGCATGGGAGATACGGGTATACATACAGACAGAAACCTAGAAATAGATAGCAGTTGTATCATTTTCATTAATTGTAAAACTTTGTATTTTCTTTAAATATAAATATTGTAAATGTTGTAATAGACTTAGAAATATTAATGAGCAATAAATGTTATTCTTTTTGTGATTTTGAGCATCTTGGCCGTGACAGCGTTCTACTGTCGATTCTGCGGCGTAGGCTGGCTTGGACATATGTCTCGTATCCGAAAAAACGGGTGCGGGTCGTGACACAAGCGCACAGAGAGATACGCATAGGAAAGTACACAAAGCTCAGAAGCAGACTCTTCCTTTCGTGTCTTCAGAGAGCATTTCTTCACCGGAGCCGAGCTTGCGTTCGATCGTCCAAGGAGTAAGGCAGAGTTAATAATACTTTCCCGAGCCTCTACCGTCACCCCCAGAATCAAAAATAAACAATTGTACTTAGATTGCTTTTCCTAGGTTTTGTTCCTAGGCTCTCTTATGTACAAGCGAGTTTGTAATTGTGAGTCAAGTTCAGTTCTCCTATAAAATTGTTCTGTTCTACGACGATCAATAGCAAACACGATGGCGACTCTGCTGGGGACTAGCTTCTCCACTGCTGATAAGTTGGTGACGCAATCGGACGCAGCCAAACTCGACTCCACGCAACAAATGCTTGTTGTTCATTTCGACCAGCAAGCGTTCGAATAGATGCTCTCCGAAGGGAGCACTAGCCCAATCCAGAAGCGAGCCGGCACAAAGAAGGCCCGCAGGGCGTGGAGGCCCAAAATCGTTGCCTCTTCCTAAGCTCTGGAATAAGCTTTCTCTGTTGCTCAAGAAGGCGAAGAAGACTCATATGCGGCCCCACTTTAGGCCGCAGAGGACCCTGCTGTCCCCAAATCCAGCAAAGGAAAACAATACGATGCTGGACTTGCGGGGGCAAACGGGAACTCTATGCGGTCCAAGAAGAAGCCGCATAAGGGTGTGGGCTGCAGGAAGAATGCATATGCGGCCACCAATCTCAGCCGCAGGGAGAATGCATATGCGGCCAACAATCCCAGCCGCAGGGAATTGACCTATGCGGATCCAATCCCAGCCGCCGACCATCCGCCCTATGCGGCTCGGGTTCAGTCTTCGACCGCCTCTCATGCGGCTCTGATCTCAGAAGCTCCAATGAGGATGTGCCAGACTCTATGCGGTACAGCTTGGACTCTTCCTACTACGCACCCTCGGGTGCTAGAGCGAAGAAGTCTAGGACAGTGCAGGCTCGTCGAGCTCAGTCAACTGCCCCAACTACTGACCGTCAGAGAGTCCCGCTAACTGTTATACGGGCCTCTGATGGAAAGTTGTACAGAACCGCCCGTGTCCAGCCCCCGACAGCAAACGGACAGGGTGGTTCTCAAGAGTCTCCCAACAATGATCGAGGGCAAGTGCTTTTACTAGCCCCGCATCAGGGAGCAAACATGATACCTGCGCACTCGTGTGCTCGGGATACCCGGGCCCACAAAGCGAGTGCAAAGGTTGATCGAGATGTCCTTGACTTGCGAGATATGATCCTTCACAAGCGCAAGGAAAGAGAAGAAACCTTGGCATGCAAAGAGTCCTTCCATGGACGTCACTGCACTCAAGTCATTGTCAATTGCTGCTGTAATAAGACAGCAGTACAAGAGGATCGGCAGTCCGTCTTCCAACGACTGCAGCAGTCAGGACCGGTCCTACAACAAAGCTCGGGGGACGAGGTGCTTCCTTTCGCCTCCTGTAACTCTACCCAGAAGGTCCATACCGACAAGGGAGGGAAGAAAAAAAACATGTCCAGCCCGACAATCTCAACCAGCACGGCCAAGAAACTCTCATCCAGGGGGTTGTCCACAGCCGTCACAGGAGGGGTTTATCAAGGTACCCGCTCAAAGACAAATCTTCAACACTTGGAGATTCGTCATCTTTCCTGGGGGTAGTTGGAGCTGGGGGTAGCACTCCTCGAAACATCCACAACAATCCGACGTTTCAAGAAGATAAACCAGGGGAAACAATCCCCCCAACAGATACAACAGACTCAGACGTCCCTGAAAACGTCCACAGATGCCAAGATGAGGCAACCTCCTATGCAGGGGGGTAGCACCTCCTTCGAGTTCGAACCAGAGAAGAATATTTCCACATACCCCCGACGACTTCTCTATGCGAGGGTATGATTCGGAGGGCACGTCTTCTACAGTTCCTTCCACTTCTCCTTATGTGAGGACGGTATTTATGATTGAGAACGACCAAGATGGTCCCAGTGATCGGCAATGCCTCGACACTCTTGAGGCCATACTCCAAACCTTGGTTAAGTCAGTAGACGAGATCAAGGATGCCCTACCGGCTCTACAAGCAAGAACACCTGGTCAAACAAGCTTGGTCCTGCCGCCAATGCAGACTCAAACACGACCGCGCCAACCCCGGACAACAATCCACCCAGAATATCGGCTCCCACTACTGCAGAAGAAGCTAGGGAGGCGAGAAGAGAAGTCCAGGAGCTCCGTATAATATTTTACGCCTGAGAATTCTTTCAGGACCTCAGGATACGACAGCCGTATCCCGTTGCATGGAGAGATGTCCCCTTACCTCCAGGATACAAACCATTCAATATCAATCCATACGACGGGAAGACCTCTACGAGTCGGTATATAACCTACTTCGAGGTCACAACAGACCATTTGCCGCATGACGATGCCATCCTCACGCAATTATTCATCGAGGCATTGGAGGGGGTCGCATTCGATTGGTACCGTAACCTGCCGGATAACTACATCCATTCCTTTGCCGGCTTCAAACATATGTTCTTGGAAAGGTTCTAGGAGGTGGGACAAGATGTGACGATGTCAAACCTTATGGACGTCGTTCAAGGAGAAAAGGAACTGACAAGGAATTACATCGAACGGTTTCGCCAAACCGTAATAAAATTATCCTCTGGTAATCCCGACTCTTCTTTAATTGAGATTTGCCAAAAGAGGCTGCTCCCCATAATCAGCCTCTGGATGGGCGAAGATCAATTTAAAGACTGGAAGGCCTTCATCGTCAGCGCCACTAGCGCAAAAGCAAAATTGAAGAAGGCTCACCAACAGGGGCTGCATATCTCGGATGGAGAGGATAAGAGCAAACGCCCTAATACCAACAACAACAACGGCGGTAGTTTCTCTAATAAACGGGACACCAAAGGCAAACAGGCTATGGTTGACGATACAGCCCAGAAGCCGAAACCAAAGCAGATAGAGAAACAGTGGCCTCAGGTGACCTACTCCTTCGAGGATAGCCATGTCAAGCCCATCTTTGACATGCTCTTGCAAGGGGATAGAATTCAGCTCCCTCCATCGAGACGTGAACCTCGATCTGCAAAGATGGAGAGCCCGAAGTACTGTCACTTCCACCGCTACGTCCACCACGCTACTCAGGACTGCATCCAATTGAAGCGGTACATCCAGAACCTCATCGATTCCAAGGCTCTGTCTATTGATTTCGAGGAAGTAACCATGGCTGCCAATATGGTGTCGGTCCAATTCGACAGCTTTCCTCCAACGAGGACTCCAGATGGCGTAGTACCCATCCCCCGGGCAATAATCTTCTACCTTCCTGAGACCAGACGACCGGGCTGGTGCCCCTCACCATGTCACGAGGGGAGGTCATGTGGGTTCACCCGGACTTGGTGCTTGAAGTAACCCAGTCAGCATCATCCTCTACCGGCAAGAAGAAGGACGGGAATGGTAAGTCTTGCCACACAATCTCAGCCGGATCCGAAGAAGCAACAACTGTCATTACCCGGTCCGGTGCACAATCAAAACCCATACCGGATAACTCGGCTGAAGATCGTCAGCCGGCCACTACTGATGCCCCAGGACCTTCTCAGCCTCCGTCGGCCGACAAGCCTAAGCCAAAGGAGATCCGCTTCGACAAGCCGCTCCGTAAAGATGCACCTCAGGGGCTGGAGATGCCTTACAATTTTGACATCCTGGCACAATTGGCCAACACACCAGCAAAATTGTCATTATATGAGCTCTTGAGGCTCTTCAAGAATATTTGTGTCGCACTAAGCGAAGCACTCCAGAATGCTAACGCTTATTTGGCTCAGGTCAAGCTTACGGGGGAGAGCTCACCAGCGGATTTCCAGGACAGTGCTTGTACAGATGCAATGCCCAACATCGTGTTCACTCCGCAGGATATGCTCATCAAGACCAACCTGCACGATCGCCCTCTATATTACACTGGATACATCGGTGACATCAAAGTAGATCAGATGCACATTGATCCCGGTTCTTCAATAAGCATCATTCCGAAGAGCTTGCTTCACCTCCTGGGCATCCCTATGCTTCGGCTGACAGCTACCAATACCGCCATCAGCGGTTTCAATTCAGGGAGAAGCTATCCTATTGGAAAGATCTGTCTGAAATGCCAAATTGGCGACCTGCAGTCGAAAGTGACTTGCTACGTCATAGACGCAAATACATCCTACAACATTCTCCTGGGGCGTCCTTGGATACACGATTATATGATCGTGCCCTCCATACTGCACCAGTAATTCAAATATGTCGACAAACACGGCTTCGTAAGAACGGAATTTGCCGACGTCGATCCCTTTAAAGGGGTTGAATCCTACTATTCGGATGCCTGCTTGTACGAGAAATCGAAAAAGCACCTGGTCGAAGAGGATGCTCAAGATCAAACAGAGGCTACAATGGGATCAGAAGAACCCCCGAAGATCCATCTCCAGGCTCGCAAATCAGGCAAAACTGCACCTCTTGTAGCCACTCTGCGTAAAGAAGTAACCAGTCTACCGGTGCTCACTGCACAAAAAGAGCAAATGGTTATCTGACTCCCAAGGTCTAGCCAGGGGCCGAGACCCACTGTGGAGCCAATGACAATCAGACTACCAAGAGCCGGCCAACAACAATCAGAGAAGGTAAATCCTTCTGTTAAGCCGATGGTCATTCGTCTCCCCAGGATAAATCGACAGCCCAGTATTGAGCCGAGGATCACTAGTGAGCCAACGAACCCACGTCCAGCACCACCAGTGGAACCCTTGATGATCAAGCTGCCCAGGTCATCCTCCAAATCTTCAATAATGCAGGGGGTGGCTGAAGAGGAGATAGAGCTAGCCAAATATGTGGCTGCACACACTAATGTTCCCTCTGTCGATGATGTAATACCGCCAGAGAAGATACCTTATTTTATCAATAAATGGTTATCTTTGAACTACCTCGATCTTAACAAGCTCAATATAATGTATGTTATGGAACACGGTATGGACGTCAACCTACACACACAAGTGACAAATGTCTATACCACGAACCAACTTACTCCCGTGGAAGGTGCTTGCTTTATAGTCGTAGGAGAGGATCATCCAATCATCTTCGACCGAAAGAATGATCAACAGTCCTTCAGGCCAGAAGAAGTTGATCTCGAGCCCAGTACCGAAAGACTGCCGCTTTATCTGTATAGCTCCCGATCCAAGTACCTCATACAAAAACAGGGGTATGATATGAAGACTACACCAGGCTTGAACCACGACATCGGCCGGCGATTACCTTTGTAATTGCCAGTCCCGACTGGAAAACCACGGGATTATTACAGCAAGACCAGACATGGTCTAGGCTATGTTATACCTGCAACAACTCCCAAGAGCTCGGATGAGGAATGCGAATGGCATTCTCATTCGACCGGATCACCCACTTCCGATTCAGATGTCAGCATCGGGGACGTACTCCGGCAAGCTTGGTCTGTCAATATGGTATTTGCTGACGCCTACGAAGAAGACGAAGACATACCCGAACTTCTTGAGTTAGAGCCTTGGGTCCAACAGCTAGATGCACAATAGAAGAAGCGTTTCGAACAAAGAGATCCCCCTACCGAAGATGAGGTCATGCAAGTTGACCTCGACGATGAATCCTTTTCAAAGCCAATCTTCGTTAGCAAAAGTCTGACAGACGAAGAGCGGGAGTCGCTATTGCAATTCGTCAGAGAGTATATTGACGTGTTCACGTGGAGCTATAAAGACATGCCAGGGTTAAACCCCGAGATTGTACTCCATAAGCTCAACATTCATCCGAACGCAAAGCCGGTCAAGCAACAGCAACGACGGTTCCGTCCAGACATCATGAATGCTCTCAAAGTTGATATCAACAAACTAATAGCCAGCGGCTTCATCCATGAGGAACAACATCCAGATTGGGTAGCCAACATCGTACCGGTCCTTCAGAAGAATGGGAAGATCCAAATTTGCATCGACTTCCGGAATTTGAACGAAGCATGCCCTAAAGATGAGTTCCCTCTTCCTATTACGGACATAATGATTGACAACACATGTGGATTTGAGCACATATCATTCATGGATGGCTTCTCAAGATACAACCAAATCAAGATGTTTTTTGACGATGAAAAGCATACATCATTTCGAACGCCGATTGGCGTATACTGCTACACAGTCATGCCCTTTGGTTTAAAGAATGTCGGTGCCACATATCAACGAGCTATGAGTATCATCTTCAGAGACCACCTGCGTAAGACAGTGGAATGTTACGTCGACGACATCGCCGTCAAAAGCCGCTCTAAGGAAGATCATCTGCACGATCTGAGGACAGTATTCGACCTGATGCGAGCACACAATTTAAAGGTGAATCCTACCAAATCCTTCTTGGGCGTATCCAGCGAGAAATTCTTGGGTTTTGTCATTAACTCCCAGGGTATCCATATAGACCCTGAGAAAACAAAGGCAATCATGGAGATGGGTCCCCGAGAAATCTTCGTGAGCTCAGAGGCCTTTAAGGGGGGCTAGCTTATATCAGGAGGTTTATCTCTAACCTCTCCAGACGATGTCAACCATTCACACACCTCATGAAGAAAGGCGTCTCTTTCGTATGGGATGAAGAGTGCCAATGTGCCTTTGACAATATTAAAGAATATATATCGAAACCTCCAGTCCCGGTAGCCCCGGTTGCTGGAAGCCATTTTTTGCTTTATGTGCGAGCGATGGAGCATTCCTTCGGCGCTCTACTAGCACAAAACAATGATGCGGGGCATGAACAAGCTATCTATTACCTCAGCCGAATGATGATAGGGCCTGAGCATAGATACACCGCCGTAGAGAAGGAGTGCCTCTCTTTGGTGTTCGCCATTCAGAAGACGTGACACTATGTTACAGGACAGACCATTCATGTTATATCACGAGTCAACCCACTCAGGGTCCTCATGACCAAACCAGGTGTACTCAGCTTTCACCTCGCTACCTGGGCGATATTATTATCCTCCTACGACATGATCTTCGTCCCGTAGAAGGCTGTTAAAGGTCAAGCTTTGGCAGACTTTTTAGCTGCCTATCCAGGTTCAGAGGCAACCAGAGTATATGAAGAGATCCCAGACGAGGTCGCCAATTCAAATGTGGCTTCCCATGATACCGTCTGGCGAATGTTCTTCGACGGTGCTTCGAGAACTGGCCTCAAGGGCAATATCGTCGTTGGAGTCGGAGTGGTACTGATTTCTCCCTCTGGGTTGGTGATCAATCGGGCATACTCCCTCATGGAACCTTGTTCAAACAACGTGGTCGAGTACAACGCCTTGGTTATCGACCTCCGACTTGTAAAAGAACTGGGGGTAGAGTACCTGAAAGCATATGGCGATTCACAGTTAATCGTTAATCAGATCCGGGGTTCATATAAAGTTCGCCATGAAGACATGATCCCCTATCATCAAATAGCAATTGCCATCATTACGTCCTTGGAAGAGTTATTCATAGAACATGTTTCCAGACTCCAGAACATTGAAGCCGATGCCCTAGCAGGACTTGCCGCTTCCCTGGCAGTTCCAAAACATGCTCATCATTTGGTTGACGTAATAGGCCATGAATTGGTTTATCCTAAGAACAACGTTTAATTTATTGTGAGTTATTCTGTCCTAACGGTCGACGAAACACAGGACTGGAGACTTCCATTTATTGACTTCACAGTCTATGGTATCTTGCCAGAAAATTCGAAAGAAGCCACTTCTATTAGAAGACGTTCTCTCAGATTCTTCTACGACACAGAGACAAAAATGCTGTATTGGCGATCCTATGATGGATTACTGCTCCGATGTTTGTCAAATACGGAAGCCAAAGAAGCCGTGCGCGAAGCTCACGATGGCGTTTGCGGAGCCAATCAACCTGGCCCGAAATTACAAGACCGCCTTCGTCGGATGGGCTATTACTGGCCTACGATGGTAGCAGATGCGATAGACTATACACGAAAATATAAAGCTTGTCAGGTCCATGCTGTCACGACCCGCTCTCGAATAATCGGATACGAGTCGGACACGCCCAGCCTTTGTTGTTAGACACAACAAAGTAAGCTGTACCAATCTAGGGAAACTAACCAGATAATATGAACATATATGAAATCACAGCATCTATAAATGTGTCCCAACCAGAGTAAAGTACAACTCAGAATTATTACATTCAACAAATGAAAGAAGTTTGCTACTCTCAATACATGGAAATAATAGGGAAAAACTAAGAGAAGCTCTAGGCTTCTACAGCCTCTAGGTCACAAGCAGCTCCAGCTGGCTCAGCAAGGAAAGCAGTATCCTGACCATAGTAAGTGTCGCACAAGGCCTCCAACTCACCTGCAACATATCCTATTCAGGAGCGGAGCAAGTACAATTCTAGGTAATGAACAAGACATCATGATATGAAAGTACGAGAAAACATGGAAAGTACAGGAAAGAACATGTGAATAAGAACATAAAAGAAACAGTGTATAAAGTACATGCAAGAACATGGTATGTAAGAACATGAAAGAAACATGATATGTAAGCATATGAAAGAACATGGTATCATGGAATCACAGGAAATAAGTACAAGGTATATCTCCTGCATGTGTGTTCTATATTTGAAATATAACTAAGTATGTGACCGGCTAGGGGTAAGCACATGAAAGCACATGAACAGTACGGCATGTCACGACCCGCTCCCGAATAATCGAACACGAGTCGGACACGCCCAGCCTTCGTCGTTAGACACGACGAAGTAAGCTGTACCAAGCTAGAGAAAACTAACCAGATAAACATGAAAGTATATAATCACAGCATCTAAAAACGTATCCCAGAATGATCACCATAATCCACAATTCTATGTATATAAATGTACGAATCATCAAGAATGAAATGTACATGAATTCTAAAGACAATATCTAAGAGTAAAAGTAACATTCTAAACCTGAAACCTCAAGCTAAGTCATGACCATCCTGCTCAGCTAAGATCCCGGGCTCTGGCCCATTAGGTAGAATGATAATCCTGCAAGTATACCTGCAACTTATCCAGTCAGGAGCGGAGCAAAGTACAATTCTAGGTGATGAACAAGACATCATGATATAAAAGTACAAGAAAACATGAAAAGTACAGGAAAGAACATGGTGAATAAGTACATGAAAGAACAGGGTGTGTAAGAACATGAAAGAACATGATATGTAAGAACATGAAAGAACATGGTATCTCAGGAATCACAAAAAATAAGTACAAGGTATATCTCCTGAACATATGTGTACAATGTTTGAAATATAACTAAGTATGTGACCGGCTAGGGGTAAGCAAATGAAAGCACATGAAAGTACATGAAAGCACATGAATGGTACGGCTTAGGACCCGCGTGCACGATGCGGGGTCTATGCTAAACACACCTGAATTATTTCTTGGGTTTGGTCACATAAATAGTCTATTTCCCCACCCCAGGTACAAGTAATAAGAACAAGGAACATGAGCACCAGAAAGTACATGACGTGTTGCAATGTGTCAATCAAGAAAGCACAGGATATAATGAAATGCACAAGACCATAGAATGTACTTGCCTTGCTCCAGGAAAGTACAGGTAGTGAAGGGAACTGGATATGCGGATTTTATACACCAACCATCCGAATTCCTATATCCGACGGTGGCATCCTGGCCATTTGAGGCATGGGGAATGGATATCATTGGTCCAATCACCCCGCCTTCATCCAGAGGGTACCGCTTTATAATCACAATTACGGACTACTTCTCCAAATGGACGGAAGCTGTTCCGCTTGCAGAAGTGAAGACATCAAACGTGATCAACTTTGTCAAGTATCACGTCATTTATCGCTTTGGACTACCTCGAAGGATCATCCACGACAATGGTCCGCAGTTCGCAAGCCATGCCTTCTATCGATTTTACGACAAACATCGAATTCAGAATATTGTTTCAACACCATACAACCCGGCGGCTAATGGTCTGGCTGAAGCTTTCAACAAAACTATAATCAAGCTTCTCAAGAAGTTCGTGTCCTCAAACAAACGCGACTGGAATGAAAAGCTTGGCGAATGCTTATGGGCGTTCCGTACTATAGTCCGGACAGCCACTGGGAACACACCATTCTCTTTGGTATACGGAAGTGAGGCAATTCTCCCACTGGAAACTCAAATCCCCTCGCTCCGCGTCGCCCTCACTTACAGACTAACGTCGGATGATAATTACCGTCGTTGGCTACAATAATTAGAGGCCTTAGATGAGAAGCATCTGCTAGATCAACAACGAATCGAGCTTTATCAAGCACGCATCTCTGGAGCCTTCAACAAAAAGGTCAAACTGAGAACATTCCAAGTAGGCGATCTCGTTTTGGCAGTTCGTAGGCCGATGGTTATGACTCATAAAATCGCCGACAAGTTCCAGCCCAAGTGGGAATACCCATTTATCATTGAGGCTGTGTTCTCCAATGGTGTATACCATCTCACAAAGTAAAACGGAGACTTGCTCGTGATGCCCATCAACGGCAAGTTTCTGAAGAAATATTATGTCTAAACAACACCCTCCGGATCAACCGGATTATTGGGTTATGTACCCTCAAGTACCGCTGAACCTACACTCTGGTTACCCCAAATGAATTCATATCGTATCTTCCAGGCAGCAAGTCATGTATGATCATACCTCTGAACTTCTTTCTAAAAGCATATTTTTCTCAAAATCTGTTACCCGCGCTTTCAGTACATAAAAAAGAGTAACAGGTCCACAAAATTTCTGAAACAACCACATCGATGCCACCTCTGAGTTGTTTCTCTTCCATCATAAACAAATCACCCCTTACCTAGAACTTCTACGTCCATATTACCTTTGAGTTGTTCTATGTATCCTTCGTTGAGTCTACTCCTGCCACGTCCTCATTACCTTCTGAGTAGGAAGACTCCGTTGTAAAACCCACATATTTACCACGTCCTCATTACCTCTGAGTAAGTATGTTGGTTTTCTCTCGACCTATTATTCGTACTCAAAACCAGGGTACGCCAAGGGTAATAGGCCCACAAATGTCCACAGTTGACCACAAATATCTGCAGCTGACCACAAATATTGTATTAGGTCCTCTAGTACATGCACCTCTTTCTTCACCATCACATGCCTCTGGAGCCCAGTTGTTCCATAGCATTCTTTCGCCCAATACCAAGAACCTCCATGTCCACCTTACCACGGAGTTGTTCTATATATCTACATTGAGCCCACCCCTACCATGTCCTCAGTACCTCTGAGTAGGAATGTTCTATCATCAAACCGCATGTTTACCATGTTCAAGTAAATATGCTGGGTCTCTCTATCGAACTTATTATCCATATCTAAAACCAAGGTATGCCAAGGATAATAGGTCAACAGAAAGTCCCCCAGTGGGACAAGTACCATGACACCAAAGATACTGTACAAACACAACAGATACCACAAATAAAAGATGAGGTAAACATACTCATTCATTTAAAGTCAAAAGTGCTACATTTTCCTGGGACCACGTCCCTGTTTGAAAAAAAAAGAAATGGAGAGACATAATAATAAAAGAGAGAAAAATTCGATTATGGTTCGGCGATACACAGTTCTCTGAGCCGGTCCTTCAGCTTGGTTGTCGACCGCTCAATCCTCAGTATGGCCCGGCGCTCAGCTTCTTGAGTCAACTTTTCTGCATCCTCTAGATGCGCATGAGCTGCCAACGATCTTCAAATTTCTTCAGCGCACACTCCAGGGCAGCAGAGGTTCGGGTGACCTGGTCGGTCTCCCTGTAAATTAACTCCTTATCTCTGCGGGAGGCCTGGAGCTCAGATTCTAAAGAAGCCAACTTTACCTGAAGTTGGAGGATCTGTTCGTTGGTATCGGCTATTATACGAGATGCGGCCTCTTTCCGTGCCAAACAGTCCTCTCCTTTACGGCTTAGTTGATCATACCTCAGAGATAGATTTTGAAGGTCCTTCACTAGAGCAGGCTTGGACGTATTTAGTACCATCTTTACTTTCTCCATGGCTGTTGTAAGGAAGGCGTGCTCCTGATCTATGGCCAAAGATATATCAAGTTACGGCAGCCCTTGAAGCTGAGCCACGAGCTTATCAGCTTCTACCAATTTAGGCTCCAAGAGGTTGACCATCCCTGCCCCACCAGGAAGTGTTCTGAGAAGTTCAATTTGATCGCGGGCACATTGATGAGCCAGTACAAAAGATGTCCCTCTTTCCAGGACAGCTTCGACCCCTCGTTTCAAATGGCGGTAAAAACTCTTAATCATGTCCTTCGACGATTCGTCCAGAACTTTCGAAGAGGACGGTGTTAAAGGAAGAGTAGCCGAGAGAGTTGAAGATGGTTGCAAAAAAGATGTACCAGAATTTGATGCCCCTATCACTAGGGATGCGAGTTCCGAGCGATAAGACACCTGAACAGCAGTCATCTCCTCTTTCGTAGCCCAAAGGATTCGAAGACTTGGCAGTGCAGAAAGATCGACCTCCGGTGATAAAGCCACATTAACCGAGGAGGGTGCAGGGACCATTTCTCCCCACCTCGGCAGTCCCACTACTTGTCCTCCGGAACTTGATCCGGCAAAAGGGTCCTCGGTCTGAGCTGGAGGAGGAAGAGGCATACTTTCTTCCACTAAACCCACCCTGGTAGCTTCTCCCCCGACGGTGTCCGTTGTCGACAGTAAAGGAGGAGGACCTGTATGTCCAGAACAACCATCGATCAACTTAACCCGAAGGATATGAAGATAGAGCAAATGAACCTCCTCACTAGTCAAGACATGACATAGCTTACCAGGGGAGGGTCGCTGAGGCTGAGGCTCACTCACAGCCACCATATCCTCTTCAACGGCGACACCTGAGCCACTTGCAGCTGCTTCCTCTGCCCCAGCCACCCCGAAAGTGGATACAACTGGGTTGGTGTCAACTGGCTGAGGATCAGCAACCTCAGGGACTAGTTCAGTAAATCCCATATCATCCCTGGTTGAGATGTCGGCAGTAAGAGGAATCTCAGCCGTCGCCGGGACGACCGTGGTGGAAGGAAGCTCGGCAGTCATAGCACCAATTAAGGTGGCTATAACAGGGTCGACCACAGAGGCGGTAACCGGCCTCGGGGAGTTCACTTCTCCTGACGCCAACAAAGAAAAGAAAAATGATCAGATTATATTTCAGAAAAGAAGAACTAAAAAGGGTGGTCGTAACTCGATTCACCTCTGAAACAGCTTCGGCGTCATCACTTCTCTCCCTAGTGCTCGGCCCACGAGGCTTGACCGCGGCCCATTTTTTGGAGCGAGTTCTGACGACGACAGAGGACTCATGCCTACTTCATTTTCGTAAAGGACTAGGCACAGCAGGGGGCAGATCTGCCACTAAATCGTCTGTAGGAGGGAGCAGGTTATCAGGGTAATCCTCTTTGTCTACATTAATAGACTTCGAGTCAGACACTTCAACTGTCTTCTCCTTCTTGGTCCTCATCTGGGACTCTTTTGGCTTATCCTCCAAACCAGTACCAGTAATGAAGCTGGTACTTGGGTCAAAATTACTAGGGGGCTTATTTATCATGACATGGTACAGGGCCGCCATGTACAAAATATGCTCCGACTCTCTAGCATCGGGTACGGAGAAGCTGGCACGGGTATGAACCGCGCTATAATAATGCCAAGCCCAGATGCCGTCTATAACGCTACCCTCGAACCCAGACAGGAGCTGGGGTTGTCCAAGAACATTTGACTATACCCAAATTGCTGAGAGAATCGACTGGGTAAGTAAGGCTCCAAAAAGACAGAGTTACGATTACGATACACCAGATGTGCAGGGCGGATGTTCTGTAACCAGAGGAGCATCTTCCCGGATAAGAAATGGAGAGGCACAGCACCATCAAGATGTACGTCTCTTACTTCTTCTTCGTCAGTAAAAGGAGGAACAGACACGAATAAGGAGTATCTGTCCACTCGCGCCAGCACCATCTGGCAGGCTGGCATGGTAGTGTACTCCCAGGGCATACGACGGTACTAGTAGATGAAGGCATCATCAGCGATCACGTCGTCCTCTGGGCCGGGCCTCATCAAAGACGGGCAATGCATTAACAGCCACCCCATCAGATAATGATAGGGCAGCTCGATTCGTTCATAATCCTTTACCGTATCGCGAGCAATGACTTTGGATGAGAAAGTACGGAGGCCACGATAAATGCTGCATACCATGGCGGGGAGTAGAGCTAGCCTATCTCCAAAGACTAGCTTCACAGCGGGAAGGATCAGGTTACGGCTGATTCTCTCAATAGCACCAGCCCCCCCTCCCCCGAAAACTACAAAATTCTGCAGCCACAACATCAGAAATCCCGCCAGGAGGGCCTTATCAGACATCCTCTGGGTATCTTGATAAAAGTAATTAAAGGTGTCAGATTGGCTCCCAAATCTATCACAAGTAGTTTAAATCCTCTTGGCATTCAACACCTGATTGTACACCTCCTCCCGGGTTCGAGGACTTCGAGGGGAAACTCGGCCTGAAGCACCTAGTTCAAACAGGTAGCTGAGCCAGGTCTTGGTGTGAGGAAGGTTCCCTTCTGAGCTATCATTCTTCTTCTTCGATATTTGTTGGCACGTGCTATGGTGACATAGCAATTTCCGATAAACGGCCATAAAACCCAGAAATCGCTGCTCCAATTCCTCAAATTCTTTATTTGTAGGGGTATACGCCTCAAAAACTTTATCTCCCCAGGGTAGCTTGGAGACTTCATGCATCTCATGGAGAGCGAGTCCCATTTTCCTTCCAGGTGTGAAAAAGGTCCCCGTACGATGGTTGTACATCTCGACAAGAGCTATGAACAGCTTCTTGTTTATGGGCAAACCATAACAAGTGCCCCGTATGGCATGATAAAGACCAATCTCGTACAGGAGTTCCCGATATGTCCGCAAGATCTACAATGTCAAATTGATCCATGGAGGGGTGGGGTTCATCCAGTTCAACAGTGACAGTCGACCGGTAGGGTAGGACCCCTTTTGAGCAATCTGGTTCATAAAAGTATCAGCCTGGGATAACCTAAAGTTGGGACCTTGCATGTTTATGAAACTGCCCAGGGCCAACCCAATCATAGAGCGGCTGATCGGTATCTTGCCCGCGACTACCGACCACGATGTTTTGTTGTAATGAATATCACCTACGAAGATCCCCTGCTGGCTTGGAGTCAGAGAGTCCACCATTTTTCTGTCAATTGGCAGCTTATTAAACCAGAACAACGGGAAATAACGTTCCATCTGAGGAATATGAATCGCTATCCCGTGGGAAGAAAAACTTCAACTTTCAGATAAATCTAGAATGCTGGAGTTCGAGACACTTAAGGCATCCCCAAAGAAGAACACGGGTTTCAGATGCGTGCCCCCTAATTGCCCCGAGTTCATCATGTCCAAGAGGTAGAAGAAGGATTGGTTGTTGATGACCTTCAGCCTATCCTCAGATTGATTTTTAGTAATTTAGGCTGACACATATTCGAGCCCCTGGTCGAACCTCACACCCAAGGCAGATTGAGCCTGACCTACCAAGAGTTCCCCCGACGGATTGATCAGCAGCTTCACTGAAAAGAAAAAGAGAAAAGAAGTCAGAAGATAGTTAGAAAAAACCACTTACAACTTTTCGAGCTTATGCGGATCTGTTAGGTGGACGTTCATGCGGCCCAGTCCATAAAGTGCTTATGCGGTCATGAGACATCTCTCATGCGGCTCGGTCATAAGACACCTCTCATGCGGCTCGGTTATGAAACACCTCTCATACGGCTCGGTCATGAAGCACCTCACATGCGGCTCGGTCATGAAGCATCTCTCACGTGGCTCGGTCATGAAGCATCTCTCATGCGGCTCGGTCATGAGAAATCTCTTATACGGATCAGTCATGAGACATCTCTCAGCGGCTCAGTCATGAGACATCTCCCATGCGGCTCAGACATGAAACATACCCCATGCGGCTCAGCCATGAGGCATTCATGCGGCCCATATGGCACAGCTCATGCAGATTCATCACACAGAACTTGAGCAGTTCAGTGAAGACGAAAAGAGCATCAACTATGTCGAAGCATAACAGAGAAGGGCTCGCACATAAAACATGTGGCATAGCCATTGTATTTAGGGTTTTGGATTTTTTTTTCCCATCGCTCTTACCACTAATAGGAAGATGAACGTCGGGGTGGATCGAGCCTGCCGTATTCGATGAGGAAGCAAGCCCTTTGCCCTTCGTTGCAGCGCTGGAAGAAGCTTTGGGAGCCATGATTGATCGAGAAAAGAGGAGAAACGGCGACTAGGGCGATGGACAGCTTGGAGAAAGAAAGAAAGAACTTCTCTCCTCAAAACTTTTCGTATTTATAGGCTGGCAAAGGCACGTAGAGCGATAAACGCCATTTCGGATTTCGTGCTGGCCGAAGGATAAAGGCGACTCTTGGGATTCTAGCCAAAAAATGGCTCCAAATCATCAAAGCAAATAAAAAACAATTAATACCGAAGTGATGGGATACCCACGTGGCACGAAACCAGTATGCGGTCAAAGAAGCCTGTGCGGCATGAAGAGCTTATGCGGTCTCGACGATTCCTAGGACATACCCATGCTTCTTATTCAAAGTATTTTAATTTTACAAATTGAAAACTTTGAAGGGGGTCTTGTAGAAGCATGGAAAAGAAAGGAATTTTCTATGCAGCTCGAAATCAACATGGAGCCTCATGCGACTCAAAACCCAGAAAGCTTCATGCGGCTCAAAACCCAAAAAGCTTCATGCGGCCCAAAAGCAACGAGGAGCCTTATGCGGTTCGAATCAGCCTAAGCAATAAATGTCTCCTTGTATAGCTGGCCATAATTACTCTGACACAAAGGTGACAGCTCTGAAAAAATGACAGCTCTGACACGAAGATAAGAAGTGACGTGCTCCTGAAAAGACGAGAAAATCATCATGACATCCGGCACAGTTTACGAACCAAAGGAGACTCTTCATGCGGCTCAGCTATAAGACTCTTCATGCGGATCGCCTATGAGACACTCCTTATGCGACTCAGTCATGAGACAACTCTCATACGGCTCGGTCATGAAGCATCTCTCATGCGGCTTGGTCATGAGACATTCTCTCATGCGGCTCGGTCATGAGACATTCTTCATACGGCTCGATTATGAGACGTCCTTCATACGGCTTAGTTATGAGACATTCTTCATGCGGCTCGATTATGAGATATTCTCCATACGGTTCGATCATAAGACATTCTTCATGCGGCTCGATTATGAGACAGTCCTTCATGCGGCTCAGCCAGGATACATCCTTCATGCGGCTCGCCACAGAATAGTAGTTAAGACATGTAGCAGAGATTGACCAAGTCTTAACAGTTCAGATTTACTGCAACAAACAGATCATGATCAATCTCAACCATTCCCCAGTTGTCCACTATAAACCGAGTCTCGAGGCACAGTTACAACAATGTGGCCCAAAATTTGCCACGTGGCTGTACATCCCATTCCTCATGAATTCTTATAAATAGAAAGGTGTTATTCCCTTGCAAGCGCATAGAGAGATACGCATAGGAAAGCAAACAAAGCTCAGAAGCAGACTCTTCCCTTCGTGTCTTCAGAGAGCATTTCTTCACCGGAGCCGAGGTTGCGTTCGATCGTCCAAGGAGTAAGGCAGAGTTGATAACACTTTCCCGAGCCTCTACCGTCACTCCCAGAATCAAAACTAAACAATTATACTTAGATTGCTTTTCCTAGATTTTGTTCCTAGGCTCTCTTTTGTACAAGCGAGTTTGTAATTGTGAGTCAAGTTCAGTCCTCCTATAAAATTGTTCTGTTCTACGATGATCAATGGCAAACAGCAACGCCTTGCGTTCGAATTCGCCACCCAACTATTTTTAAAGTCTGGCTACGCAACTTATCTCGATACGATTTTCTTATCAACATTCGGGACTATGTCCGCTAGGTTACTTAACTAGACACTGTGCTTAGATTCTTTCGATGCAATTTTAAATTGACGTTGTACAAAGGCCACAATCTATCCGACACAAAAGTCCACATCGAGGCGACGGTGCCCAAGGCAACAATCGTTTTGACTCAAAGTCTCCACGATGCATCTTACATTCGTTTTCTAACGAGTAGAAATTCACTAGCCAAATTCCCAACTTATCCGTCTCGCAACGTCGAATATAAGTTCGATTCACGCAAGCTCAATTGTAAGATGAATCCAATTCTAACGACATAACTCGTAAGTCATTCTCTTATCACTCGTGCTCGTGCATAGCACAATTCTCAAAATTGCCTAGATATATCATCACATGTACCACGTTAATTTGTTATCGATGCAATTTGATATGCGATATCTCATGGGTTATCTTACGGTCTGCAATATTTAATTTGATTTGGCGATCAAGTCTTCTAGGGTCAGCTGCCCCAAAGCTACGCTCGATAATTGTGGATCATTAACGAACGACAGTTTACTACGAACCATGCTATATCTTATTTCGGAACCAAATCACGTTTCAACGATTTCTATACGGATACCCAATTTCAGACAAAACCATTTCTATCGGCGCAACTGATGCGCAACTATCCTCCGAGTAAAGTCATGCCTACCGTCGATGATTCTGTTATTCACAAAGTATCTTCTCGCATTGAGTTCGAGTCTATCTTATTTGTGGTCGACACACGAGATGCTATACACATCGAACAATCGTCGATGACTTATAGTCTCGTCTTGATCAATTACAAAGTTCATGATCAACCAGTTCGTTCATTCTTGTATTATTATTTACCAAAATTTTGATAGCACAAGGCACACTCCATTTTGTATTATCACATCATGCTTACGTTTTCTTACGTATCGATCTCGATACGTCGTATCAATTTTGATAGCGTAAGGGTCAACTTTGATTCTGTTTCAACGTTGACAACTTGCATTGCATACGTCCAAGTTCTCCACAAACATTTTTATACATATCAACTCGTTTTCTGATTCGTTGTATTCCGTTATACTTTGATCGCGTAACCAAGTTACCAATTTTTTTGACGTCGTGCCCTCTAAGTTTCATATAATTTCGTCATGCTCACAGTGAGTCTCGTCTTGACATAACCTACTATCTTTCTTAGGCGTGGCCATCTGAATCAACCAATGTTTTCATCGAAATCGTAAGTTGTGCGATTTAATTACACTTTACATTGGCTAACATTTCTATCGAGATCGCAAGTAGTGCGATTCGATTACCATTCGCGTATTCTAACATTTTGTCGAGATCACAAGTCGTACGATTCGATTATAATTTTGTATTGCCCAATATTTTTATTGAGATCGCAAGTCGTGCGACTAGTTTATAACTTTAAGTTTTTTTTTCCCGTCGATTCGATTATTGCTTCCGCTAGTCTCGATCTTCGACCGACTTAAAAAAATTTGTCCGACGTATCATTCATTGATACGAGTACCCGCCTTATCGTTCCAATCAATTATCGAAGAATACTTGTATCAATATACCGTCATACAAATTTCCAATCGAGTCTCGGTACTCTTCCGTCCGTTACGGACAAACCTTCCGCAATTCTCACAACGCGTCGATGCAATTCATCGCACAAGTGGTATATCATATACCACTCGAAATCGAGTCATTCATCGCATACGTGGTATGGCATATATGTAGTGCCCCGTCCCGCAAAGTCAATCGGAGGAATCGAAACGCCGACGACGTTAGGACTTAGCCTTACAACTGCTACTCGAAGGCTCATTCGATTGAGGTGACTCCTCGTTCAGGTGGGATAGTTTCGATGAACTTGCCTCATCTTAGCCTTCACATAATAACTCGCATGTTTTCAACTTGCACAAGTTAGGCTTGATAATAAAAGAGATGCATCCACATAGCTAAGGGAATAATCCCGACGGGTCGGAATGTCTTAGAACATGGAAAATGGTCCCACGGTCTGCTTAGAAGTTTGCTCAGCGTATTTTGAAAATGACACTCGATCCTTCGTCCCGTGGCTTGGGATAAGGACGTTGGCCTAAGTTGATAAGTTACCACGACACTCGAATTAGCCTAAGTCATAGGCGTCGTCCGCGTGAATGCTTGATAAATCATGCACGGTCTCGTCGTCTAAGGCTTGGTATAGCCTTCGCACGTCCCGTGAGTTAAGTCGTCTTGCACGGCGTTACTCTTCAAGCATACAGATATCACACAAAACCATCTTGTGTAATATTTTGTTATAGTTTTTTGAAGCTTGTGAACTTTCTCCAGTGAAATCAGCCAGGAGCTGCTTAACTAGCTTATCTAAGGCTGCATATTTATCAGGATTATCCTTAATTGCTTTAATTACCGGAGGATTTAGCATTTCAAAGTTTTACAACCAAGCAATGCTATCACCTTGCCAATGACTAGTGGCATAGTGAATAAATCCTTCAGTAGTAATGTCTGCGGGAAGGAAATATGCCATTCCTTGCATTTTTTAGTCCAATTTGAGAGATTCTCTAATTTGTTTGTGGAGAACATTCTCAAGATTTAAGACTAAACCATCAGACAAATATCTTTTGTCATAATGGATCCCTTGTTGGGATGAGTGGATCTTACTCCAATCCTTACGTCTTTCTTCACGAAATTTTGGTGTATAAGGAGAGGTTCCTCCTAGGACAAAATTTGGATCCTGCATGATTAATTCGGGATTGGGAGCTATAGTCCCCACCTTAGTATGGGGTTCAGCCTCGATAACCATTGTATCGTTGCTGCCCTGTCCTTCTTCTATGGTTCGAACATGAATTGGTTATATTTTACTATCAGAATCAGAAGAGTCCGACTCAGAACTCTCCGTATACTTCCATTTGAAGTAATCTATTGCTTTTGCATGTTTTTCATAATAGTCATAAATGTGATCACTGTCTATCTCTCCAGACAGTTCTTGTTGTTGTAACCTTAAGAAGATTTTGTAAAAAAATTCATTAATTTCTTCCGTAGGAATAGTGTTGGTTTCCTTAGAAGAAAGTTTCATCATGTTTATGTTAGTAGCCCATCTTCGTCTTTGGACTACTGGGGTTCTAACGAGTTGGATAGCTGGTCTAGCAAGTTTGCTAGATGCACTATCATCCATATGAGCTTTTCCTAGGCTTTTAAGGTCATTTCTGATTTGGATGATTTCTTGTCCAATATCAGTGACATCTCTGTGGATGTTATGCATGTTGTCATGCAAATTGTTGTTCATGGTCACAAGAGTATCCATGATAAAGTTGTAGATCCCATTTTCAGGGTGATCTATAGAAGAAAGATGAACAAGGTGTTCATATCTTTGCAGATTGTAAGGATAATGGTGGTTGTCCGTAGAAATATGAAATTTGGCTTTTGTCTGAATATTATCTCCCATGGTGAGGAGTTGTTCTTGAGTATATGAGCTATGGTAGGCTCTAGTATTTTTTAACAAAAATATTCTGAGATCTCTGTAGATGTTCGATTTGACCCGTAATTCCGCAGCTTGCCATAGTTCCCCTACGTTTCCTGATAACACAGACCAAGGAACTTTCGTGGCTTTCTGGCAGGGTTTAGCCTCGAACATATGACCACAAGCCTAAACTATCGCTTCACGGAATTAGAGCACAGCTTTGGTTCGTTTCCTACACCAAGCGTAAGAGCGTCTGCACACATCTCAGTTTTATTCTTGTTAAAATAACTAGATTGCAGACCATAGATCCATACTCAAGAACACAAGTTTACTTAATCATAAGTAAAAAAGGAAAAGAAAGAAAGAAAGTACAAATTCTTACTAAGAACCAGCAGATCTTTATTAACTTGGCTCTGATACCAAATAAGTAAGTACAAACTGCGGAAGAAAGAAGAAGGAAGAAGCAAAGCACACTTAGGAGAACACTCAAAAGAAAAGAGAAGTTGTAAATTTTTGTTGCCCTGATAATACAATGAGCCTGCTTATTTATAGGACTCAGGGTCGGTACTAGCCGGTTAAGGCTACCGTTGTCAACAGTCCTTCCTCAATAATAGAAGAAGGATTCCTTCTTATCTTCTGGCTGGTGTGCCATCACATCAACTTTGGCACGTATGCTGTCGCATCATCACTTTATTCGTTTTGGATTAAAACAAATCTTCCACCTGTCTGTGGGCTGGTGAAGGGTCACCATCATCATCCGGTGAGGTGTCTCTTTGTGGGGTCTCAAAAACGATATCCCACCAGCCATCCCAAGCATCAAAGGTGGATGTAGACGGAGATGCACCACGTGGCGGGGTCCAGTATCGAAATTCCTTCTCAGCTTCAGACCATTTTCGAATATTTCTGCTATCGGGAGTATCATCTTCACTATTGTAATTTGTCTCTGCCACAGATGGAGATCGTGGAGGAGACACAGCAACACGAACTAGTCTGCCTTGTACCTGTTTGGGTGCCTTCTTTTCTGTCTTTGGTAGACGCCAACCAACACGTTTCTGGTAGCGTCTGAGAATATCTTTGTATGTGAGCTTCTTCTTCATAAGCCCACCTCACTTTCGGATTCAATCTGAAGACCGATCATAAGGAGGTCTTTATAATTCACATCATCCCTGGCTTGTTGTCCAACTGGGCCAAGGCTTAAGTTTGTAAGAAAATCCTACAAAAGGGCAGTTCCCGTGTCGTCTAAGTAGTTGGCCAGAATAACCTTGCCACTGCAGGAAAGAGTGACAGAACTCTGATACAGCTTCCGAGCTTCCATGAAAAACTCCCTGGCCGCTCCGTACCGCTCCTTGGCTTCATAAAAATTCCCCTTCTTGAACGGGAAGAACTGCAAACCTAGGTCTCCTTCTAGGCGATGAAGCTCCCAAATTTAGTAGGACGGGAGGCTCTTAATGTACCTTCTTTCCTCCCAAATGCTCTAAACTCTGAACTGGAACATCGCCTGGAACCTGGTTGAATGAGCGACCGCAGCCTCCCAGCAGATCTCTGGGATAGTCGTCTCATATAGTTCTTTGTCTGAAGTGCTAATAAACACTTCATGCACAAATCCTTTATTGATCTGCAGCATCATATTAGCAATCTCCTGGAAATAACATACCAGGTGAATGTAACCATTTGGTGAATAAACAATCTACATGCCTTCAAAATACTTAGTAATTTCAGAGTCATCTAAGCGTTTGAAGTAAGCAAGAAGACGGGCCTCATCGATTATTTGTTGCTGGTACATAGTAATCAAACTCTGTACCATACCCTCAGTCTCCATGCACTGAAGGCGCTCGTTCTCAATGGACATAGCCTGATAAAATTGCAGTATGTCTAGGATCCAAAAATTGACCAGCTCATGACTATCGATTTGCCTCAGGATTTTCCAGAGTTCTTTATGTTTCGTACTATGCCCTTGGAAGAGGTCTTTCTCTTTGGATACCAAAGCAGGTGATCTAGATGTAGCACTATATGCAATCATCTGGAAGGCCAACGGCCTTAGTTTATGGAGCTTAGCATTGTGTTGTGCAGCTTTCGTCTTTTCGGCCAGAATCTGCTTCTAAATCTGAGACAACCAGAAACTAGCCCCTTTCAGATCATTTGATTGTATGGCTCGATAACAGCCATTGAATTTATCCCAAGAGTCTTTGTCATTCTTTTCGAGCTCCTGGTTGTACCAGTTCTTCACCATGGTACTGGCAAATGTCTTGCCCTGGAAATGAACCAGCTTCTTGGGTCCTCTCAGATTTGCCTGTGCGACTAGTGCCTGTATGGCTGGTGCTTGTGCAGCTTTGGGGCTGTTGTTCCCCTGTTGGCTATTCGCCGGAATGGTTTGGCTATTCGCCACCTTTGGACTTTCCGTCCCTGTGACTAGGTTGTTCACCATCGTCGTCCCTGACGAAGAGGCTGCATTGCTCGCAGCATTCGCCTTGGCCGCCTTTTTCGGGCCAACTTGAGTAAAGGCCCCCTGCCTTTTCATATTCTCGTGGATCTGTTTGATGCGAGAAAACTCCTTCTGGTCCATAGCATTATGGCCCGGTAAGAGTATCGGCAAGAAAATTAGTATATCCATGAATGTAATTAACTTCATAATTAAAATTTTCTAAATAAATAGCAATTCTAATCCTTCAAAGATTCTCTTCAGGATTATTAATAGTTTTCTTTTTAAGAAACTGAGCAACAGATTTATTGTCAGTCTCAATAATAAAATTTCTATAAAGAAGATATATGCGTAAGCTTTTTATAGCTAATTTAACAGCAAGCAATTCTTTATCATAAGTCGTATACTTAATCTGTGTTTTTGTGAATTTTCCAGAGATATATGCAACAATTTCTTTATTTTTTGCAATTAATACTCCTGCCCAAAAATAGTCAGAAACATCAGTTTGCAAGACCAACTTGTCTTCATCTAGTGGGAAATAAAGGATTTTCTGGTCTTTCACCAGATCTTTAATTTTAGCAATCTCTTCTTTGTCTTTGGGTGAAAAAGAAATAGATATCATACTGGTGTCCCATTTCCTGGGTTGCTCACCAGTCATTGTTTTATACTTAGCTTGTTCAGTAGCTAACTTATCTTGTAATTTTTCAACTCTAGCAGAAAGATGTGGAATAAATTTTCTACCATAGTTGAGTAATCCAAGAAAGCTCTGAAGTTCCTTCAAAGTTTTGAAGTCTTCAGGAAAGTCTTTTATTTTAGCATAAATATGCTGTTGTAATTCTATCTGACCATTTTTTATTACTTTGCCCAAGAAATCAATCTCAGTTTTAAATAGTTCAATTTTTTTAGGGCTAAGAATAATATCATTATCAAGTAGTAATTTAGAAACTTGTAATAAATGCTCTTTATGTTCATCCGCAATTTGGAGAACACAAGAATATCATCTATATAGACAACAACAAAATCAAGTGTCCAAATATAGAATTCATCTATTTCTGGAATATCTGTGGAGCGTTTTTTAATCCAAATGGCATAACTAACCATTCAAAATGTCCCTGAGGACAACTGAATGCAGTTAGCTCAATGGATGCTTTATCAGCAAGCTTAAGTTGCCAAAAACCTGATTTGGCATCAAACTTACTATAAAACTTAGCTTCCTGTATCTACCTAATTAGATTCTCAGCAGAGGGAATGAAATAACCATCAAATTTAGTATAGTTGTTAAGCTTGCGATTATTTATAACCATCCTAGCTTTTCCCCTTTTTATCTCAGCATGATTCCTGACTAGGAATGCAGGAGATGAACGGGTACTATAACTCTTTTGTATTAATTTTAATCGAAGTAGTTCATCGATCTATTTAGCAAATTCTTCCTTATCTGAAGGAGAAACCATTATGCTATTGACGTGAACTTTCGATTCTTTGTGTATATCTAAGAGCTCAATTTTGCAATATCTAGAAGCTCTATCATACCACTTTAGTGGATTATCTGAATATAATGGCTCTAACATTCCATGAATAATTTTTTGGAAGTTGTTATCTGTCGGAATGTTATAAGTACACACTTTATCGGTTGTAATATCACCACGATGGGCAGGGGCATATCGTTCAGCAATAGAGTCATTAAATGGTATTCGAGGAATAGAACGACCATCGATGTCGAAATAATGTCTGTTAAAGGGGGGATAATGCCGAAGATTATCCATACCAAGTAAACAGTCATTATCAAACTCCTTCGGGAGGAGAATAAATGTATAATTATAGGTTTTACAATTCCCATGTATATCGGGAAGTTGAACCTCAATATTATTTTTATGGTTGACAAGAACTTGACGTCCCATGAAATCATTTAATTTACATGGTTAGTCTAGCTTGACCCTTAAATGTTCGGGTATGAACAATTCTTGTAATAGACTAACTTCGGCACCTGTATCCAAAAGAGCATGAATTGTTAGCTCGTTATACCCTGGGATATTAATTGTCAAGGGTATAAAAATACGTCCTTGCGGAGCAGTTTTGAGATCAAGAGTTGCTCTTATCATTGGAAGGGTTGATAAGTTTGTCCCAATCTAGGACCTCATTTGTTGTCAAAGAGCCGTCAATATCTAAATCAAGCCAATCATCAACATTGAATTGATTTAATTGACACAGTTCTAATTCAACCTGATCCAAAGAGGTGCTTGGAATATCCAAATCAATCATGTCTTCAAGAGGTAGTTCAATATGATCAGTAGTATCAAAGGATGGTTGGTTATTGTGATCTGATGAATATGAATCATAAAGATCAATAACGCGAGCCAATGTAACTCGACGTCTATCTTTTTGTTTTTTGAACATAATCCGTATTCCGTCTATTTTTATAGAGATGGATATGCTCTCGGAGCAAGTTCTTTGTATGTCCTAAATGTTTTAGTACAATAGACCTATAATTTGACTTGTAAGTCTCCCTTTTAAGGATATCTTTAAATTTATTTATCAAGCAAAACATCTTATAAGCTTCACTGATTTGTAAAGCATTGTAGCTTACACTCCTTTTATAGTTACTGGGGCCTTTGCCTTTGTCCTTTTCCATTAAGATAAATCGGAACTATTTTCCCCAATTCGGGGTAAAGATGCACTTACAACTAGATTATCTCTCATGGACCTTTCATCCATTAAGAGTCTAGTTCTTCCCTCCATAGGGGATTCACTGATACTTGCTCTATGGGCATATACATCAGAAGATGTAGATGTTCTTCCTGAATCGAAATGTCCCATGGAGTTCGATCGTGAAATTTTTACTGAATTAGAGGAAGATGACTCAGCATCATGTGCTTGAGGTCTACTTTCGCTCAAGAGAGTAGAGGTTGTATTGCCAAAAGCAATAAAGTACTCAGTAGGTACTTCAAGTTTTGGTTTTAAGGACTTAACAAATACTCGCATTTCATTGTCAAGTCTTAAATGTTCTAATTTTACTAATCGTGATTGTATGGTTTTTCCTATACCAACCTCGAATAGTTTGACCGAATGTTTGGGAGTAATGGATTTAAACGTAGGAGTATCGTTTAAAGCCATATAGTGTTCCCATTATATACCCAAAACCTTGGACCCTGGCATAAGCTCTATGCCCTGAAGGTTTATGGATAGGGTACAGGTTTTTTCAATGTTTTCATCATCGAGACTTATCGAAAAGTCTGGATGAATATTTATTCCAAATAACCTGTTTACCATGTTTGACTTAGCTCCTCCAATAATACTATTAAGAGGGCTATTAATTATACGTTCGTCCATACATACAACAAGTATGGGCGTGTCTATTCCGGTTCAGAATAAACCTGGTATCTTTAATTGTATTAACCCAATATGAAGATATCTCATTCGTGGGTATTTATTTTTCAATTTTTTTTTATCGAGAAGGCAGATAGAAGAAAAATCTTCTCCACCACGAAGCTCGATGTTTTCTTGCATTCTTTCGAATACATAGGTATGTTTATTTAAAAATCGGGACTGGAAGGATATAGGTTTATAAACTTCCTTTTTATCTGAGTGGGAAATAGCTTCTTTTAGCTTTTCCAAGTCTTCGTTAGTGGTTTCAAATTGTTCACCTTCACTTTGCTGGAGGCTAGAATTCGAAGTTTCTTCTGACGTAAGCTTATTTATATATATTCTAAATTCGTAGTAATGCTCCTCAGGATTTCTCCTGCTAGAGCCTATACTCGAACTAGAACCGGGTTGAGAAACTGTTTTGGATGGAAGGGGTTCTTCCACAATAGGTAAATCCTCATATTTATGTATTACTAGTAACCCAATTGGGTCACCACGGTGAATAATATAATCACCCTCATAAACCGTATTTTTAACAGTGATACATACGTTATGTCTTGACACTTGTTCAATGAATCCTTGTGTCAATAGTATGCCTTTATTTGTATGCAACGGAATACTATGGATAATACCGTAGTATCCGAGGGGTATAAAAATTCTTATTCCGAGAAATATCTCAGAACTCCTGTATCTTTTGATACAAACATCCTCTTTAGCGTATAAAGTATATCCTGTAGAGATTCCCTCTTTAATGGGAAGGATAGCTTTATCATCCAAAAGAGTAATTTGTATCTGATTATAGGTCTTATTTATTGTATTCATATTAATCTTTAGATGTTCTATGGCATTACTAAGATCCTCGATCTCAGAAGAGTTATCTTCCTCAGAGGATTCAGCTATAGACTCGATCTCATAGATGGAAGAAGCAGAAGTATTACTGCTAACTTCATCTATAGTACCGATATGAATACCATATTCATCAAGGTCTGTTATGACCACACTTTGTATATTTTTAGGACACTCATTAGCGAAGTGTCCCTCTTTGTTGCATTTGAAACATTTGTAACCCTTTTTGAATTTTTTCTTCTTAATAAATTTCCTTTTACGGAAATTCTTTTTAGTTTTAAACTTTTTTTTGAAGTTGGGTTTCCACTTCTTTCGAGTAATTTTCCATTTAAACAATGTTAGAGAAAAAGAATTATGGATGGAGGGATTTTTTACCAAAATTCCCTACCCAAGGATTAATATTATTAAAGCAAAATATGATGAAATCCGTGGTGGAGTTCATACAACTGGCATGCTGAAAAAGGCTTGTATGAGAACCATGGAAGAAACCTGTGAGCAGGCTAAGGCCTCATTGTCACGCCCCGATTCGGGAATCGTTCGCCTCCGCTTAGATTCATGCCGAATCGTTCGTCCTCGCTAAGGCGTGATGCCGTACAAGTCTGGAATTGCACTTGTACAAGGCGTGCTCGTGTTCCTTTTATAAAAGAGACATTTTGAATAGAGATTCGCAGCGGATGATAAAGAAGTTTTGGCAACACAGATATGATCTGAAATAAGTTCTTTATTGATATCTTTGAAATTATATTGCATAAACATAAGGCTCTCAAACAGCCGAGATGAAAGGCCAAACTGGGCTACAACTTGCAGAAATATTGAAATGAGATACAACTTGTTCCATACATCATATCCCTTTATTAATAATGCGGCAATAACCACCTTCAGCAAAATGCCTTCTTCTTCAAGTGGAAACTTCAAGATGTAGGAAGCTTCTAAAGAGTCGGACAGCAAGCCTTCAGCGTCTATGATTATCCACTAGGTTCCCGGCACCTGTGGAGACGAGGGTCAGTATATTGCCACATATGTACTGGTGAGCGGCCGTAACCAATCTCACCATAAATCAACAGTAGAAAAATTACATGAATGTTCATTATTGATTTGTATTCTTTCTATCTTGCCTTAGGGTCCATTAACAATTCATATATTTGATGAGAAATATAAGAAGCATACAGTGATGTTAGAAATATAAGCAATTCATGTTGATCTAACATAAGCAGTTCATATTGATCACCAATTTGGTGAATCTTACCCACGGTCGATAGCCATCCCTGTACATATTTATGAATGCCACTTACTCTGTCTGTATAAGACAATGTTAGCTATGCCACCTGTCTATATGAAGGTCACTGGCGATACGCCATCTTGGACCGTCTTACTTGGTACAACGGCGCCCTTTCAGTGCGGGTAGCTAGCCCCACTGCAAGTCCCGTTTACCGATGCCAGTACGTCGGCATAATTCCTTGTTCCCCCTAGGACGAACCGGGTCCGTGGCCGCGGATTACCGTTCTGGGAACTACCTTGTATACAAGTTGTCCATGACCATGCATGCAATGCAACTTAACTAATAAGAGACACGACATGCATGATGATAGCATCTTCCACACATATTCATAGTTCTCATTTCATCTTACCATTTTCCCATCTTTCCATCTTACCAACTTGCCTTGAGCCATAGGCTCGTATATTCGTTCATCCAACCAAGGGACTATTTATTTGTAATCCATTCTTTCGAACCGAAGTCCGATATACTTACCGCCCAATACTTGGGTCTTTGCATCACCTGTTAAACAATTCATATAGCATACGAGCATCATTCGATTTGCAACATAAGCCTAGCCATGTGATAATTTATCTTTCATTATCTTTCCCGTATTATTACTAGGCATCTTTTATTAAGCACCGAACGCAATAACAAGTCTACCATTGTTATGCGCGAAGATCAAGGATCGTCGAAGGATCAAAGCCACTCACTTGTTGGTAAATTACCGAGAGAAAGAGGTCTTCCACGCAACGTCACCCGAGGTTCACCGCGTTAGCACCTGCATTGGCACCAACGTCTGGTCAGCATACTTCTTCTCTTTCTCTCAGTTATTCGATATAAAATGCGTAGACGGTGAAAGTAAATCCATGAAAACATTCATCGAAAACAATCACGAAAACGCACACAAAAGCCAACAGCAAAAGCGACATCGAAAACCAGCAGGGCAACGGTCTCGGGGCAAGCGACTCTTATATAGAACTCTTCCCCCAAGACGCGCGCCACTGCATCTTGGGCATCATTTCAAAAGAGTCCAATCCATAACGAGGAAAGGATCTCAATTTATTATCCCGCGATCCTGGTAAAGTTTCCCCAATTCTCATCCGACTCGGCCATTCGGCCGCTAGCCCGCACCGTGCTCCGCAACGGATTCAGGGCATTACATATTAATACACTAACAAAAAGTTTCGTCCTCGAAACTTAAACACAAACCCACCTAGGTCAAACAACGAAGGAAACTTTTCCTTCACCTCTGCCTCAAGTTCCCATGTCGACTCTTCGACGGAATGATTTCGCCAAAGCACTCGAACCAAAGAAACAACTCGGTTCCGCAAGATTTTATCTTTCCTATCCAAGATCTGCACGGGTTCCTCCACATAAGACAAGTCAGCTTTTAGCCCTAACGGACTGAAGTCTACCACGTGGCTTGGATCGTGTATATACTTCCGTAGTTGGGAAACATGGAAGATATCGTGCACTCCATCCAATGCCGGTGGCAACGCGATCAGATAGGCGACAGGGCCGACTCGCTTAAGAATTTCAAACGGGCCAACAAATCTTGGACTAAGCTTCCCCTTCGCACCGAATCGCATAACTCCGCGCATCGGTGACACCTTCAGAAATATGTGATCGCCCACCATAAATTCCAATGGTCGTCGATGAGTATCCGCATAACTCTTATGCCGACTTTGTGCCACACGTAACTTCTCCCGAATCATGCGGACCTTCTCGACGGCCTGTTCCACCATCTCTGGACCAAGTACCTGTCGTTCACCGACTTCATCCCAACAAATCGGAGACCGACACCTTCGCCCGTACAGTGCTTCATACGGAGCCATTTCTATACTGGACTGGTAACTGTTGTTGTAGGCAAATTCTGCTAGCGGCAAGTGAGTATCCCAACTAGTCTTCAGATCAATAGCACAAAGCCGTAGCATGTCTTCAAGTATCTGATTCACCCTCTCGGTCTGGCCATCGGTTTGGGGATGGTATGCAGAACTAAATTTCAATTGTGTTCCCATGACAGCATGCAAACTGACCCAGAAATGCGATACAAATCGCCCATCCCGATCCGATACTATTGATGCTGGCACTCCATGCAGTCGGACGATTTCATCCACGTATAGCTGAGCCAACCGGTCGACGCTCCATGTGGTTTTTATTGCGAGAAAATGTGCAGATTTGGTTAATCGATCAACGATGACCCAAATTGCATCATTCCCCCGCTGCGTCTTCGGCAAGCCAACTATAAAATCCATGGTTATATGATCCTATTTCCATTCTGGGATCGCGAGGTTCTGCATCTCCCCGCCGGACCTCTGGTGTTCCACTTTGACTCGTTGACACGCTAAGCATCGCGAGACAAAGAGGGCCATATCTCGTTTCATGCCGTGCCACCAGAAGGTCGTGCGCAAATCTTTATACATTTTTGTACTTCCTGGATGTAAGGAATACTTGGCGTAATGGGCCTCCGTCAAGATTTCCTTCCGGAGTTCTTCATCCTTCGGGACACATAGCCTCCCCTTGAGTCGCAATGATCCGTCCTCGTGCTTGGTGAAGTCGCTGGCTTCACCCTTTTCCACTATTCTGCCAATCTTAATCAAGAACTCATCTGTCCTCTGTGCCGTCTTTATCTTTTCTAACAAACTCGGCTCAAGTTGAAGTTGAGCCAATTGTGCATTTCGGCCACGAATCTGGAGCTCAATTCCCATGCTTTCCAATTCCTCCAATATTCGTTTGTCAACACTGAGTGATCCCACAAAGTTTCGACTCAACGCGTCCGCCACCACATTGCTTTTTCCTGGGGTGTACGCGATCGTCAAGTCATAATCTTTTATAAGCTCCAACCAACGTCTTTGCCGCAAATTTAAATCCTTTTGAGTAAAAATGTACTTCAGGCTCTTATGGTCGGTGAAGATCTCGCAAGCTACTCCATACAAGTAGTGCCTCCACAATTTCAATGCAAACACTATCGCTGCCAATTCCAAATCATATGTTGGATAATTTTTTTCGTGCGGCTTAAGCTGTCTTGAGGCATAAGATATCACTTTCCCTCTCTGAGTCAACACACATCCCAAACCCAATCCGGATGCATCGCTATATATCTGGAATCCCTCGACGCCGTCTGGAAGTGTAAGGATTGGAGCTGATACGAGACGTTGCTTCAGATTTTGAAAGCAAGCCTCGCACTCATCAGTCCAATCGAATGCAACTCCCTTCTGGGTTAGTCGAGTTAGAGGCGCTTCCACTTTTGAAAAATCCTTGACAAACTTCCTGTAGTAGCCTGCCAAGCCGAGGAAACTTCGGATCTCGCTTGCCGACGTGGGTTGCTTCCAATCTACTACGGCTTCAATTTTCTTTGGGTCAACGGACACACCTTCCGCCGAGATAACGTGCCCTAGGAACGACACGCTACTCATCCAAAACTCATATTTGCTCAGCTTGGCATAAAGCTGATTGTCCCGTAGAGTCTGTAACACTGTCCTCAAATGTTCTGCATGGTCTTTTCTGTTCTTCGAGTAGATTAGGATGTCGTCGATGAACACGACCGCAAATTTATCCAAAAAGGGCCGGAAGACTCTGTTCATCATATCCATGAAAGCGGCAGGAGCGTTGGTCAGTCCGAAGGGCATGACCAAGAATTCATAGTGTCCGTATCTGGTTCGGAATGCGGACTTAGAAATGTCATCTGGTTTGATCTTTAACTGATGGTAGCCTGAGCGAAGATCAATCTTTGAAAATACAGACGCCCCTTGCAACTGATCGAAGAGGTCGTCTATTCGAGGCAACGGATACTGGTTTCGAATTGTAACTTTATTTAGCTCGCGGTAGTCGATGCACAGCCGCATCGATCCATCTTTCTTCTTCACAAATAGCACCGGAGCACCCCATGGTGAAACACTGGATCTGATGTATCCTTTGTCTAATAATTCCTGTAGCTGTACTTTGAGTTCCTTCAATTCAGCAGGCGCCATTCTGTATGGTGCCCTTGAGATCGGACGAGCATCTGGAAATGTATCGATAGTGAATTCAATCTCTCGGTCCGGAGGCATTCCGGGTATCTCGTCAGGAAACACATCAGGAAATTCTGCCACGACTTCAGTGTTAGCTGAGTCTGCACCATTCTTGCGTGTGTCTCGAACAGAAGCAAGGTACCCTTCACAGCCAGAATGAAGCAATCGCCGGGCCGTAGTAGCTGAAATCACCATCGAAGCCTTCGCCGACGAACTGGCCGAGTAAGAGAATTCTGTTCTCCCAGGTAGGCGAAACATAACTCGCTTCTTCGCACAGTCAATCGTCGCACAACATGCACTTAACCAATCCATTCCCAAAATGATATCGAAATCTTTCATATCAAGCTCGACTACATCTAATGGTAGCTTTCTCTTCCCGATACATATGTAACCATCCCTACACATCATGTTAGTAGTCATCTCCACTCCTGATGGAGTACTAACACTAAGATATACATCCAACATTGTCATTTTTATTTCATGTTCCTTAACATAGTCTTTAGATATAAAACTATGTGAAGCACCAGAATCAAATAAAGTACGTGCAGGAATGCCATTAAATAACAATATACCTGTCACGACAGTATCTGATGCAAATGATGCTTCCTCCTGAGTCAATGCAAAGACTCGGCCCTGGGCACCGGGCCTCTGATTCTGTTGTGGCTGAGGAGGTCGTGGTGCCTGTCCACGATTCTGTTGATATTGTTGGTGATGCTGCTGCCTTGGAGGGTTCTGGTTGCCCCTTCCTGGACAATTGTGAGACATATGGCCAAATTGACCACACCTATAGCATCCTCCCTCCAAGACCTTACAGTCGTTAGCAAAGTGCCCTTTGTTGTGGCACTTGTTGCAGTACGGCCCAACCGGATTGGGTCGATGATAGCCACCGTAATTCTGACGCTTTGGCGCCTCATATCTGCCACCGTTGTTCGGTCTCTTGTTATGCAAATTCTGTACCGACGCTTGCACTGGCGCCGTCGCAGGATAGTGTGGGTCCAATTCCTTCGCGTGCTCATAAGACTCCTGAAAAGTCTTATATTTCTGAACCACAACTTGAGCCTTCAGAGCAGGCCTCAAGCCCTGCTCAAACCGACGAGCCTTAGATGCATCGTCAGTAAACTTCGTGATCGCATACTGAGACAGTCTAGAAAACTCTGCTTCATACTCCTTCACCGTCATATTCCCCTGTTCGAGCTTCTGGAACTCCAATTCCTTAGCTCGCTGCTCAGTCGAAGAGAAGTACTGAGCCAGAAATGCCTCGCGGAACATCAGCCAAGTGATTTTCGTTGTTCCATTCACTCCCGCAAGAATTCTTTTCTGACTCTGCCACCAGTAGTGTGCGTTGGAAACCAGCAGTAGTTTCACACACGAGACCCTCTTAGATCCAACAATACCCAAAGCTTCCAGGTGGTCTTCCACTTCAACTAGCCAATCCATAGCAATGGTGGCTTCCTCTGTCCCTTTGAATTCTTTGCTGCAGATTTTCTTAAACTTTGTAATGTCGGCCACAACAGTGGTCTTCTTAGCCGCCGGGGGTTCCTCTGCCTTCACTAGTTCGCTCTCTCGGGAGACTGGAGTGCCTTGAGCCCCATTGTTCACCACTGTTCGGACCAACTGTTGCAGGGTATCTAGCTGCTTCTGTTGGGCCTCGAATTGCTTCGCGTTCTGCCTCTGCTGGCTCTCCATCATAGCCAGCATCCTCTCCATAGGGTCGGTTGAGGCTACCACCCTTGAGCTACTCGCGTTGTTTGTCGCACCCGCCTTTGTCATCTCTGCAAAACAGAGGAGCTTGTTAGTCTCATAATATATTTATGGACTTATTGTATGGAACATCTCATTTCGGGACATTTAAAACCAAAGTTGTTCGAGAAGCAATAAAGCTTGTGTAATTTTCGAAATCTTTAAAACCAAGAAATTCCCAAGGATGTAAAGCCGTGCTCTGATACCAAACTGTCACGCCCCGATTCGGGAATCGTTCGCCTCCGCTTAGATTCATGCCGAATCGTTCGTCCTCGCTAAGGCGTGATGCCGTACAAGTCTGGAATTGCACTTGTACAAGGCGTGCTCGTGTTCCTTTTATAAAAGAGACATTTTGAATAGAGATTCGCAGCGGATGATAAAGAAGTTTTGGCAACACAGATATGATCTGAAATAAGTTCTTTATTGATATCTTTGAAATTACATTGCATAAACATAAGGCTCTCAAACAGCCGAGATGAAAGGCCAAACTGGGCTACAACTTGCAGAAATATTGAAATGAGATACAACTTGTTCCATACATCATATCCCTTTATTAATAATGCGGCAATAACCACCTTCAGCAAAATGCCTTCTTCTTCAAGTGGAAACTTCAAGATGTAGGAAGCTTCTAAAGAGTCGGACAGCAAGCCTTCAGCGTCTATGATTATCCACTAGGTTCCCGGCACCTGTGGAGACGAGGGTCAGTACATTGCCACATATGTACTGGTGAGCGGCCGTAACCAATCTCACCATAAATCAACAGTAGAAAAATTACATGAATGTTCATTATTGATTTGTATTCTTTCTATCTTGCCTTAGGGTCCATTAACAATTCATATATTTGATGAGAAATATAAGAAGCATACAGTGATGTTAGAAATATAAGCAATTCATGTTGATCTAACATAAGCAGTTCATATTGATCACCAATTTGGTGAATCTTACCCACGGTCGATAGCCATCCCTGTACATATCTATGAATGCCACTTACTTTGCCTGCATAAGACAATGTTAGCTATGCCACCTGTCTATATGAAGGTCACTGGCGACACGCCATCTTGGACCGTCTTACTTGGTGCAACGGCGCCCTTTCAGTGCGGGTAGCTAGCCCCACTGCAAGTCCCGTTTACCGATGCCAGTACGTCGGCATAATTCCTTGTTCCCCCTAGGACGAACCGGGTCCGTGGCCGCGGATTACCGTTCTGGGAACTACCTTGTATACAAGTTGTCCATGACCATGCATGCAATGCAACTTAACTAATAAGAGACACGACATGCATAATGATAGCATCTTCCACACATATTCATAGTTCTTATTTCATCTTGCCATTTTCCCATCTTTCCATCTTACCAACTTGTCTTGAGCCATAGGCTCGTATATTCGTTCATCCAACCAAGGGACTATTTATTTGTAATCCATTCTTTCGAACCGAAGTCCGATATACTTACCGCCCAATACTTGGGTCTTTGCATCACCTGTTAAACAATTCATATAGCATACGAGCATCATTCGATTTGCAACATAAGCCTAGCCATGTGATAATTTATCTTTCATTATCTTTCCCGTATTATTACTAGGCATCTTTTATTAAGCACCGAACGCAATAACAAGTCTACCATTGTTATGCGCGAAGATCAAGGATCGTCGAAGGATCAAAGCCACTCACTTGTTGGTGAATTGCCGAGAGAAAGAGGTCTTCCACGCAACGTCACCCGAGGTTCACCGCATTAGCACCTGCATTGGCACCAACGTCTGGTCAGCATACTTCTTCTCTTTCTCTCAGTTATTCGATATGAAATGCGTAGACGGTGAAAGTAAATCCATGAAAACATTCATCGAAAACAATCACGAAAATGCACACAAAAGCCAACAGCAAAAGCGACATCGAAAACCAGCAGGGCAACGGTCTCGGGGCAAGCGACTCTTATATAGAACTCTTCCCCCAAGACGCGCGCCACTGCATCTTGGGCATCATTTCAAAAGAGTCCAATCCATAACGAGGAAAGGATCTCAATTTATTATCCCGCGATCCTGGTAAAGTTTCCCCAATTCTCATCCGACTCGGCCATTCGGCCGCTAGCCCGCACCGTGCTCCGCAACGGATTCAGGGCATTACACTCATTGTCACGCCCCGCTCCCGTAGGAGCGATCGTACTCGTTAAGGCGTGATGCCGCACGAGCCTAGATTGTGCTCGTGCAAGGCAGTTCCATAACGACCGATTACAGCGGCAGCGACGGGGTCGTCGCACAGAAGTCCCAAGCAGAAATATTGAAACATGCAGTAGAAATTTAGAATCAAAACACAAGTTATTCAAAAGTGCTCTTTTATTGTATTGAACAATCAGATTACAATAGGCACTAAGCCATGATTACAAGTCTCTCGTGCTCACTTTTCTCTTATGTTACAAGTCACTCTGCTCTCTCTCATCTCTCGATTACAATGCTTGAGCCAGCGAAAGCTTCGAAAGGCAATGCCCATACATTATGTCCCGTATAAGTCTTGAGTTCACGCGATCGCACGCTTCGACTCGCCAAGGAACTCCGTACCTCGACGCATCCAAACGGGCTCCGCGCCACGAGCTTTTACCTGTGCCTACACATAAAGACTGTATGGGTGTCAGTACTCAACTGTATTGGTGGAGTGAGCTCCTCGCCCACCCATATAAAACCGATATGTTAATTTACTTTGTGCAGCTTAATCCCTTTCGATTGTCTTTCTAGTCTTGCCTTAGAATCAATTTTAAGACTACGACGCTGACCAAACCAATGTGCAATGACATGGTCATGCTATAATGCCAACGTGTATTTCGATCGAGGCAGTGCCTCATCGCTTACGTACTTGACCGAACTTCAACTCGGGACGGCAAGGTCGTGCCATACTCTATTTGAGACTTCAACTAATTCGAGACAGTGCTTCATCGAGGAACAACTTATGCGAACTCGGCCGTGCCAAGACTTTTACTTAAACTCAAGTGGCTCCAGACCAATTCTCGTGCCAACGACGTCAAGGGGATGACTCGTGCAGGTTGTGCCTCTAGACCTTGCTTAGACTTATTTGTGCTTCAAGATTGAGGCCGTGCCTCGTAACTTAACAAGACTTATCCATGTTACCGCCTTGCGGCCTTCCTGTTCGACTCATAAACCAGCTTAGACAAGACTTGACAAACATAGTATCACGCCCCAGAACCAGAATACTGGAGAGCGGGGGCCGACATAGCTAGCTACGTATATTGAAATAGAATACATCTCAACTATACGGTCACGGCTGTCTAGATATGAGGATTTACTACAAGCCAGCAGTCTCTTAAGGTCAAGCCTATTGTCTCAATCTCAAGCAATTAACAGAGTTACAAGATGTTAGAGCATCAAATATATATATATATATATAAGGCGTCCCAAATATTACATATTGGATGATCATGAAGCTAGTCGTACAAAATGATAGGACTAGCAAGAGTTTAGTCATACATGATCAACCCTAGGATTTGTTAATCATGTTTACAGCCCGTAGGCAGACAGTAAGTAAATGTGCATCGAGCTAACAGGTGCTCGTCGGCTAAACGCCTCAAAAGAATAAATTTACATATAAGTGGGTGAAACAAAAAGGAAAACCCACTCTTGGCCCGGGTTCCGTCTAGTTGTCACCATTGGGCTGGAAGCTCGGTAGATCCTCGGGAGCTGCTCCGAAATCTGGCCACACAAAACCAGCTGGGTCAAACCCCAGAAAGAGCAAGTGCCACAAAGGAGGCCACAAATAAGAACAAAAGCCAGCATATCAGAACATAAAGAATAAAAGAAAGTACAAGTAGTAAAGTGCACAGGGCGATAAACGACTAGGGACGTGGAACCATTCCGGGAGCCAGGTTACAATCCTTAAACCAAACAAGGACCGGGATTGTACCCCTTCGCCTGAATAGCTCACTGTCTCTACCCATTTATCGTTAAGATAAGCAAAATAAACATGCTCAGGAGATAGCAGGTACTGGAGCTAGACAAGACTTAGACAAGGCTGGACACCATCCATTAACAATCGGCCAAGCAAGTACTACGGCTTACTACTTTAACTAACTAGGGTTATCACAAGCCTTAATTACTAACAAGATGCAAGTGAGAAACTCCCAGTCCCAAGCCCTGCAGACTATCCAGTTATCCTTTCGCGGGTTGAGAGTTATAGGTGGGTACATTGCCCGGGAGACAAATGTACCCTTAGGTGACTTAGAGGGTGCAACACATGACAGTGTGCTGGAAATGTGCTCTACTCGTCGGCAAGCTACAAGTCCATTAAAGCGCCCAGATAACGAGATTGCCTGTGACTGGGGAATTCTCCATGTTCTAGTTTGATCTAATAATTAGCCTAATCCAATTTAGCGCGAGTCCCTGGCCGTGGTACCCAGGAAGTCACGTCCTAGACATGATGCAAGACAAGACAAGTGGATTGTACAAGCAAGCAAGCAGGAACACCTACGGTGTCAAGGCAAGTCAAGTCAAGTTATCAAGTCAAGTCAAGTCAGGAGTGCGCCGCCACGGGCCACTATCAAGTTATCAAGATAAATCATGTCAGGGTGCTTGTTAGGAGTGCGCCACGACGGGCCACTATCAAGTCAGGTTGGTCATGTCAGGAGTACACCAATACGGGTCACTGTCGTGTTATGCTAGTTCCTTGTCATACCAGGCCATGTACAATAGACATTCCAAACATATTAAGTAAAAATCAAGTTCATGACAAAAGGCGTAAGGATATAAAATGGACGTAAAATACCTAATAAAATACTAATATAAAATAGGACTATAGAAGAGCCAAGATCAAGAAATAACAAATTCATCATAGACAAGTAGGTTGTGCAGGGTATGCACTGCGCAGGGTGCCAAGTGCGCAGGGTGAGTTGCGCAGGGTACCAACTGCGCAGGGTGCCAAGTGCGCAGGGTGAGTTGCACAGCAGATGGATTGCGCGGGATCAGGTTGCGCAGGGATGGATGGCGCATGGATAGATTGCGCAGGGGTGGATTGCGCAATGGTCGATTGCGCAGGGGCGGTTTGCGCAGGAGTTACTTTGCGCATGGCTGGATTGCGCATGGCTAGCTTGCGCCAGTGCAATCCAGCGCAGCGCAAAGCACTGGCTGAGCCTGTGCGCAATCGGCCATGCGCTAAAGAGCACAGGCCGGGGTGCGCAAACGGTCAGGTGCTAAAGAGCACTGGCCGAGAGCCTGCACCAAGGCTGAGATGAACTCCTCAAGAACATCAAAAACTTCAAATCTTCATAACTTAGCCAAAACAAAACCAAATCTAGATTTTCAAAGTTCTAACTTGAGTAAAATCGAATTCTCTTCCACATGGAAGCATCAAAACATGCAAAAATCAAAGTTAAATAGATCAAAACCAAGGAATTTCGAAAATGGTAAAAACCTAGATCTAGAACAAAGGAAACTCCAAATCATAAAATGTCAAGTTCTAAAGTTGTTCTCCATGTCCTAATCTATCAAATGAACAAATAAAATTGGGTGCTTATTTGTTGGCAAGGTGCACTTGCCTAATGGGTTGGGGAGTTGTGTGGAAGAAGGAAGAAGAAGAAAATTAATGGAGAGTAAAGAGAAGAGAGAAAGTTAGGTGGGGATATAATGAGGGTGGTTGTGTTGTGTTGAGGGTAGAGTGTAGGTTAAGGTGTGCCAATCATGATGAACCAAACCAAACCAACCGACTCCACAAAATAAAACCAAGCCATGGTCCAAACCCATTTACGAGAAACCAAAATCCGCAAGTCGAGAAAATAAAATACGTGCCAAAATCCAAATACGAGCATAATACGAAATACATGAAATGGGGGTGACAACTCTACCCACCTTCAAAGAATTCCGTCCTCAGAATTTAATCAAGGAGCTAGAGATTGCCACGATAAGCTATACTAAGCACAGGCAAGCTACGTTAAGCAGTTCAATCATACAATCATACAATGTAAGCAAGGAAGGGAAAGCGAAGGCATAAGAAAGACATTATACCTCACGAGTCAAACAGGTAGGGATATCGCGATCGGATGTCGTCCTCACGCTCCCACGTTGACTCACCTAGAGAGTGATGACCCCAAGCAACACGAACTAAGTTAATAGTCTTATTCTTGAGCGTCTTTTCCCTCCGGTCCAAAATAGACACGGGCCTCTCCTCATACGAAAGGTTGGTACCAACAACCAATTCCGAATGATCTAGGATATGGCTCGGGTCCGGGATGTACCGTCTTAATTGGGATACATGGAATACATCATGTACCTCACTTAGCGACGGCGGAAGAGCGAGACGATAGGACATATCGCCTACTCGTTCCAGAATATCGAACGGCCCTATATACCTAGGACTAAGCTTTCCCCGTACGCCAAAACGAATGACGCCACGGGTATGCGAGATCCTAAGGAATACATGGTCGCCGACGACAAATTCTAAGGGACGCCGATGAGCATCGGCCCAATGGCGCTGGCGATCCTGAGCAACTCGAAGGTGATCTCTGACTTTTCTGACCACTTCAACCGTCTGAGAAATCAGTTCTGGACCGAGCATCTGCCTCTCTCCGACATCGTCCCATGCTAACGGGGATCTGCACTTCCTACCATATAGAGCCTCGAAGGGTGCCATCCGGATACTGGCCTGGAAACTATTGTTGTACGAGAATTTCACCAGGTGTAGGTGATCCTCCCACGAACCACCGAAGTCAAGGGTACATGACCGCAACATATCTTCGAGAGTTTGTATAGTACGCTCTGACTGCCCATCTGTCTGCGGATGATACGCTGAGCTGAACTTGAGACGAGTCCCCAAACTTTGATGAAGACTGCGCCAGAAGAGCGATGTGAATCTCGTATCCCTGTCTGATACTATGCTGACTGGCACTCCGTGAAGTCTGACGATCTGCCTGAGATACATCTCTGCTAGCTGTGTCGTCGACTGTCCAACTCTAAATGGAAGAAAGTGTGCCACCTTGGTAAGCCTGTCCACAATGACCCAAATAGCATCTCTGCCTGCCGGAGATCTGGGTAATCCAGTCACGAAATCCATGGTAATGTGCTCCCTTTTCCATTCTGGGATCGGTAAAGGTTGAAGAAGTCCAGCTGGCCTCTGATGTTCAGCCTTGACCTGTTGGCAAACCAAACATCGAGAGACATACCGGGCTATCTCCCTCTTCATACCATTCCACCAAAAGTGTTGACGAATATCTCTGTACATCTTCGTGCCGCCTGGGTGAATGGAGTACTGCGAACTGTGAGCCTCTGCCATGATTTCCTGTCTGATATCTCCACTGGGTACACAAAGACGCGTGCCGTGTCGAAGTGTACCATCCTCATAAATACATAACTCTGGCCTTCTTCCTGTCTCGCACTCTGCTCTGAGCCGCTGAATCTTGGAATCTGTTAGCTGTGCGGTCCGGATCCTCTCAACTATGGTGGACTGAATCTGTAGGCTGGCCATCAAGGCCACATTGGAAAGAAGAACCACTTCAATTCCCATCTTCTGAAGATCTGCCAATAGCTCTGGTTGCGCCGTCAGGAAATAAACTCCGGCTCTCCGGCTCAACGCATCTGCTACCACGTTGGCCTTCCCTGGATGATACTGCAAATCCACATCGTAGTCCACCAGTAGCTCGAGCCATCTTCTCTGCCGCATATTAAGATCCTTCTGGGTGAAAACATACTTCAGGCTCTTATGATCAGTAAATATCTCCACTCTGTCTCCGTACAAGTAGTGCCTCCACAACTTAAGTGCAAACACTACTGCTGCTAGCTCTAAGTCGTGGGTCGGGTAATTCTTCTCATGATCACAGAGTTGACGTGACGCATAAGCAATTACCTTCCCATGCTGCATCAAAACACATCCCAATCCTGTGCCTGAAGCGTCGCAATAAACTGTAAATCCTCCGGTCCCATCTGGAAGTGTGAGAATGGGAGCCGTTATCAAACCTCGCTTTAACTTCTCAAATGATTCCTGGCATTCTGCTGTCCAAACGAACGGCACATCCTTGCGGGTCAACTGGGTCATCGGCGCTGAAATCTTTACAAAATCAGAGACGAACCGCCGGTAGTAGCCGGCCAATCCAAGAAAGCTGCGAACTTCTGCCACTGAGCTGGGTACTGGCCATGCCTCGATAGCCACAATCTTCTGGGGATCCACTTCCACTCCTCCTCTGGTAATGATGTGACCTAAGTAAGAAATGCGATCGAGCCAGAACTCGCATTTACTGAACTTGGCGTACAACTGGTGCTCTCTGAGAATCTGGAGGACAACTCTGAGATGCTGCTCGTGCTCTGCTTTACTCTTGCTATAGACCAGGATGTCATCAAGGAACACTATCACAAACTTATCCAAGTAAGGCATGAAAATACGGTTCATGAGGTCCATGAACACTGCCGGCGCATTGGTCGCTCCAAAGGGCATAACTAGAAACTCCCAATGCCCGTACCTAGATCTGAACGCCGTCTTCGGGATGTCCTGCTCTCTGACTCTGATCTGGTGGTATCCTGACCGCAAGTCTATCTTCGATAAAACTGAAGCCCCCTTGAGTTGATCAAACAAGTCATCTATCCTCGGGAGAGGGTATCTGTTCTTGATTGTCACTGAGTTCAAGGTACGATAATCAACACATAGCCTGGACGTACCATCCTTCTTTTTCACAAGAAGCATCGGGGCTTCCCAAGGCGATCCACTTGTACGAATGAATCCCTTGGTCCTGAGTTCTTCAATCATCTTGTACAAAATCTCTAACTCTGAAGGCGCCATTCTGTAGACTCGCTCTGATACTGGTGCTGTCCCGGGAATCAAGTCGATGGTGAACTCGATCTCCCGCTCTGGTGGCATCCCTGAAAGTTCCTCTGGGAAGACATCTGGAAACTCTTCAACTATCCGGGGCAACTGCACTGCTGCTACTGCCATCCGCAATACTGGAGGAGATGGCTCTACTGTGCCTCTGGAAAATGAAAACTCTGGCTCTCCGGGAATACTAAAGACAACTCTGCCAACATGGCAGTCTATCCTAGCATAATGGTTCCTCAACCAATCCATGCCTAGGACTACATCATAGTCTGCCATAGGGAACTCTATGAGCCTAGCGGGGAACTCTCTACCGCTAACTACGATCGGACACGAGGAAAACACTCGATCTACTCCCACAAGACCATTACCAGTAAGTATATTGAGCCTTACTGATAATGACTCGGGCTTCAATCCTATCCGTGTCGCGAATCGTGCAGACATGAATGAATGCGATGCACCAGAATCAAATAATACAGATGCTGGAAAGGTGTTGACGAGAATAGTACCTGCCACTACCTCACCTGGTGCAACTTCTTCTTCCATGGTCATCATCATAGCTTGACCTCTAGCTGCGGGTCCTCTCTGCTGGAAACCCCTCTGTCGGTTCTGTGCTGGAGCCTGGGTAATCTGCTGCTGGTTCTGCTGCTGAAAGGCCTGGGCCTGAGGCAACAATGGCCTCGGGTACTGCTGCTGCTGCTGAACTGGAGCTGAGGCTGGTCCTCTCACCGAAGAACTAGAAAGGTTGGATGATGATGGACCTCCCCTATTCGGGCAGGTCCCTATCTGGTGGTCTGCTCCTCCACAAGCCAGGCACAATCCCTGTGCCCTACGACACTCTGCCACTACATGGCCCGGCTTCCCGCAATGAGAACATCCCACCGCGGAAGACTGCTTCTGCTTCTGCTGCTGCAGGTACGTCAGGGTCGAATGCTGAACCGATGTCACTGAGGCCGCCCGCCTCGGAGTCCCAATGGTTATACCCCTAGCTGCCGGGGCTGGAGTTGAAGATTGGTGCATCTGGTTGTGGGACCGCTTCCTGCCTCCGGTCCTGTCCACAATTCTCCGGGAGGTATACTCATGCCTCCTGGCTGCCTTCAACACTGCATCGAACGTCTGGTGCTCGAACTGCTCCACAGCCAATAATATCTCTAAGTGCAACCCTTGCTGGAATCGCTGAGCCCGATCGAACTCGGTTGCCACCAAGGTGGGGGCGAACCTACTCAGCCTAGAAAACTCGGTCGCATAGCCATCGACCGTCCTGCCTCCTTGCTTCAAGTTGGTGAATCTGGTCTGCAGGTCGTACCGTGCCACCGCATCAAAGTACTTTGTCTGGAACCTCTCTCTGAACGTCGTCCAAGTGACTGGTGCCGCTAATCCCATGGCCTGAGCTGCCCACCAATCGCGAGCCAAGTCTAACAACTGTAGGTGTACCACCGCCACCTTCTCATTCTCAGGTGTCCTAGCTGCTTCTAGAACCACCTCGGTATCCTGAAGCCAAGCGTCTGCGGCAATCGCATCTTCACTGCCGTCAAAGAAGGGAGGGTTCAAGCGCTTGAAACTGTTGGCCGCCTGATTCCCTTGGGGACCTCCTCGGTTTAGTGCATCATGAACTTCCTGGTGCAAGGCGTCGCCTCGACGATCTTGGGATGCAAGCAGTTCTCTGATAAGCCCTACCAAAGGTCCCTCATCCTGTCTAGCTGGTTGAACAGGCGGAGCTGCCTGAACTGGAGGTTCCGAGCCTCCGGGAAGCATAACTCGGGAGGCTACTCCAGAGTGCTGAGCTTGATCTTCCTGGCGCTGGGGTGCTTGTCGAGCTTCCTCTGGCTGGTTGGCAGGTCCGGGAGTAATGCCGCTGAAGAAGACGACATAGGGAACAGTAAGGAAGGACCAGGACAGATCAATGATACAAGCGTGTGACCAGGTCAAGAATCTCAGGGATTTGAAGATACGAGCAGAGATCAAGGACGAAATATTGATTGAGACATCTATTCGGTAAACCCTCACATTTCTTGAATGCCAAGACCTGCATGGGCCACCACTAAAACCATGTCACGCCCCAAAACCAGAATACTGGAGAGCGGGGGCCGACATAGCCAGCTACGTATATTGAAATAGAATACATCTCAACTATACGGTCACGGCTGTCTAGATATGAGGGTTTACTACAAGCCAGCAGTCTCTTAAGGTCAAGCCTATTGTCTTAATCTCAAGCAATTAACAGAGTTACAAGATGTTAGAGCATCAAATATATATATATATAAGGCGTCCCAAATATTACATATTGGATGATCATGAAGCTAGTCGTACAAAATGATAGGACTAGCAAGAGTTTAGTCATACATGATCAACCCTAGGATTTGTTAATCATGTTTACAGCCCGTAGGCAGACAGTAAGTAAATGTGCATCGAGCTAACAAGTGCTCGTCGGCTAAACGCCTCAAAAGAATAAATTTACATATAAGTGGGTGAAACAAAAAGAAAAACCCACTCTTGGCCCGGGTTCCGTCTAGTTGTCACCATTGGGCTGGAAGCTCGGTAGATCCTCGGGAGCTGCTCCGAAATCTGGCCACACAAAACCAGCTGGGTCAAACCCCAGAAAGAGCAAGTGCCACAAAGGAGGCCACAAATAAGAACAAAAGCCAGCATATCAGAACATAAAGAATAAAAGAAAGTACAAATAGTAAAGTGCACAGGGCGATAAACGACTAGGGACGTGGAACCATTCCGGGAGCCAGGTTACAATCCTTAAACCAAACAAGGACCGGGATTGTACCCCTTCGCCTGAATAGCTCACTGTCTCTACCCATTTATCGTTAAGATAAGCAAAACAAACATGCTCAGGAGATAGCAGGTACTGGAGCTAGACAAGACTTAGACAAGGCTGGACACCATCCATTAACAATCGGCCAAGCAAGTACTACGGCTTACTACTTTAACTAACTAGGGTTATCACAAGCCTTAATTACTAACAAGATGCAAGTGAGAAACTCCCAGTCCCAAGCCCTGCAGACTATCCAGTTATCCTTCCGCGGGTTGAGAGTTATAGGTGGGTACATTGTCTGGAAGACAAATGTACCCTTAGGTGACTTAGAGGGTGCAACACATGACAGTGTGCTGGAAATGTGCTCTACTCGTCGGCAAGCTACAAGTCCATTAAAGCGCCCAGATAACGAGATTGCCTGTGACTGGGGAATTCTTCATGTTCTAGTTTGATCTAATAATTAGCCTAATCCAATTTAGCGCGAGTCCCTGGCCGTGGTACCCAGGAAGTCACGTCCTAGACATGATGCAAGACAAGACAAGTGGATTGTACAAGCAAGCAAGCAGGAACACCTACGGTGTCAAGGCAAGTCAAGTCAAGTTATCAAGTCAAGTCAAGTCAGGAGTGCGCCGCCACGGGCCACTATCAAGTTATCAAGATAAATCATGTCAGGGTGCTTGTTAGGAGTGCGCCACGACGGGCCACTATCAAGTCAGGTTGGTCATGTCAGGAGTGCACCAATACGGGTCACTGTCGTGTTATGCTAGTTCCTTGTCATACCAGGCCATGTACAATAGATATTTCAAACATATTAAGTAAAAATCAAGTTCATGACAAAAGGCGTAAGGATATAAAATGGACGTAAAATACCTAATAAAATACTAATATAAAATAGGACTATAGAAGAGCCAAGATCAAAAAATAACAAATTCATCATAGACAAGTAGGTTGTGCAGGGTATGCACTCGCAGGGTGCCAAGTGCGCAGGGTGAGTTGCGCAGGGTACCAACTGCGCAGGGTGCCAAGTGCGCAGAGTGAGTTGCACAGCAGATGGATTGCGCGGGATCAGGTTGCGCAGGGATGGATGGCGCATGGATAGATTGCGCAGGGGTGGATTGCGCAATGGTCGATTGCGCAGGGGCGGTTTGCGCAGGAGTTACTTTGCGCATGGCTGGATTGCGCATGGCTAGCTTGCGCCAGCGCAATCCAGCGCAGCGCAAAGCACTGGCTGAGCCTGCGCGCAATCGGCCATGCGCTAAAGAGCACAGGCCGGGGTGCGTAAACGGTCAGGTGCTAAAGAGCACTGGCCGAGAGCCTGCACCAAGGCTGAGATGAACTCCTCAAGAACATCAAAAACTTCAAATCTTCATAACTTAGCCAAAACAAAACCAAATCTAGATTTTCAAAGTTCTAACTTGAGTAAAATCGAATTCTCTTCCACATGGAAGCATCAAAACATGCAAAAATCAAAGTTAAATAGATCAAAACCAAGGAATTTCGAAAATGGTAAAAACCTAGATCTAGAACAAAGGAAACTCCAAATCACAAAATATCAAGTTCTAAAGTTGTTCTCCATGTCCTAATCTATCAAATGAACAAATAAAATTGGGTGCTTATTTGTTGGCAAGGTGCACTTGCCTAATGGGTTGGGGAGTTGTGTGGAAGAAGGAAGAAGAAGAAAATTAATGGAGAGTAAAGAGGAGAGAGAAAGTTAGGTGGGGATATAATGAGGGTGGTTGTGTTGTGTTGAGGGTAGAGTGTAGGTTAAGGTGTGCCAATCATGATGAACCAAACCAAACCAACCGACTCCACAAAATAAAACCAAGCCATGGTCCAAACCCATTTACGAGAAACCAAAATCCGCAAGTCGAGAAAATAAAATACGTGCCAAAATCCAAATACGAGCATAATACAAAATACATGAAATGGGGGTGACATATAGTATCGACTTCATGAATATCCCGACGCCAAGGATCGTGCCAAGCACGGTGCCTATGCTGCAGCCCAATCTTAGGCCCAGACATTATGTTACCGACTAGACATGCATTCAAGTTCTAGACTCAATCTAAAGGCATACACGCGGTTTGCCGCTATTCTGCCGACCCATCTACATGAGTGGTCACTAGCAATGTCAAGCTATCTTGGATCTCAGCTCGGGGATATCGTACCATCCCTACACGGGTAGCTAGCCCGGAGGTGCCGAATCTCCCATGCGGTTATCCAGCATCCTACTTGAGCCTCACTCGCTTCTCCCGGGCCGACATGATCCCGGTGCCCTGGCGATCACTCGAGAAAACCTAACCTTGTCGACAAGTTGTCTAATGACCATGCAAGACTTAACTCGATCTACCAAATCCTTTCTTAACATGACCATGCTTTCCATCTTTCTATCGAGACACCCAAGTAGCGGGATCGATCTTGCGTGATTTCTTATTGAGACTTAATGAGACTCATGTTTGCCATTAAAATCTTTGAATTGGAATTTCAATCACAAACAGAACAGTGTTATAATATAGGACTCAGATGTAGTCCTAGAAGTACACTTTTGTTTTTATCTGGGTACTGTGTCGATGGAACGAGTGGTAATGTATTGACTCCGTTGACGATCTGACGACGATTTTAGATTCTCCGAAGGTCTGGGTTGCTCTGGATGCCGGAGCGTTCTTGCCCCTTGTCTCCTTTTTTCTTCTTTTTATAGCAGCCGGCTGGGGCTACTCACGCGCGCAGGATGCGTCTGTGCGTGGGAATGCCACGTGGCTAGAAATGAGGGAGGCGCATGGACGATGTGCCCTAATTTAGGGATTGAATCCTTCCTGATGCGCCTGTGGGCTGTGAAAGAGCCGACACGTGGTAGTTGAGAGGATTCTTTGGTTGCTGAGATTTTGGGTGGTTAGCACCCCTTCGTGGACTGAACTGAGTCAAAGGACATGTGGCATATATTCATGGCTCAAAGATCTCGAATTTGGTGGAGAGTGATCTGACAGGATGCGCCTAGGATTGGGCGCATGGAGAGGACTTTAGCTGTTGTCTTAGGGATCAAGAGCGAGTCCAAGTGCATGGCTTTGGGGCGTACGTAAAGATTTGGGCGCATAGCTATGGTGGTGTATGCGGTGATTTGGGTGGCCACGTGGCAAGGCAGCTCGACTGAATAAACGAAGTGATGTGCTGATGTCATCGACCCCTCGTCTTTTACTAAGGGTTGGAGACACTTCAGGGGACGTGTTGCCGCCTCTGTCACGCGGTATTAAATGCTCGATGTGATAGGCGCATGGGCTTCTGTCCAGCCTGTCACTCAGCATTAAATGCTCGGATCGTGAACGCATGGGCTTGATCTCTGTTTTGGGCACATCAGAAGGAGGCGCAGGGATTTGCCACACGGCGCATCCACCTAGGCCCGATTGTTGGGTTCCCAATATTTTGATTGTGTATGTTGACTGGGCTGATTTCAAAAAAAGACAGATTCATTCTATAAATGTACATTTGTTGCACGGACTTCGGAGAGCCTGCTACTTGGCGCATGGGTCTGATTTGTCCAAGCTATAAATAGCAGCAAGGAGAGGGTTTTGTTCTCCATTTTCTCCCGTTTACTCAGTATAGAGATGCGCCTCTTTGCTCGAGTACGTTCTGTCGACGAGATGCTCCCAAAGGTGAAGATGCGTCGAGTTGTCTTCGTACGCACTCGTGAAGGTGACTGTTACATCCAAAAGTCGGGATCGCGAGGTCTCGACGCAGGCCGAAGGTGCCTGTTGCATCCAAAGATTGGGACATTCGCGTCCCATCTTTGTTAGGCTGGAAGAGCCCCATATCGAAATTATGGTGCTCCCATCTTCCTTGGACTTTGGAGAACTCTTCCTCCTGCTAGAGTAGGGTTGACCGCCCGCTCGCGTTATGTTCAAAGGATTGCTTCATTTAGCCGAGGCACTTGGTCGAGACGAAGTGAAGCGCCTATACTGAGACATCAACGTGATGCGCCTGAATGAGACGCTGAGACGACGCGCTTGATTGAGACGCTGGAGTGATGCGCCTACGTAGCTGCTGTCTTGATGTGCCTAGGTGATGCGCCTGTGCAGCAGCTTTTTTCAATGCGCCTTGCTATTTTTAGGCTTTCTTTCACTTTCTATAAATGGTCTTTTATATAAAAAATAGTCTTTAGTCCTTGCTATTTTCTGATGTATTGAGCTATCGGCGCATGTTTGTTTTAGGGCGCATAGTAGATACGCTAGAAATTCCATGCTTCTACAAGACCCCTTCAAAGTTTTAAAACTTTTCGTCAAGTTTTGCAATACTTTGAATAAGAAGCATGGTGGACGTATGTCTTCGATGGAGCGCATGACTGTTCTGGGCGCATGACTGCTCCGTACATAATATAATAAGGCGCATGCTTCCTTTAAATGCAAATGATAACGCCTCGGTTTATTAATAATGATCTTTGGAATATCCGCAGTTATCATTTTGCAGAACCCCAAGCGACGGCTGACGTCACCCTTCATCGGTTCACGCGTGTGACCAAGCCTATAAATAGGCGTCTGATGGAGAGAGAGTCTTTCTTCTTTGTTTTCTTCTTCTTCTTTGTGTCTTTAAGAAATTCTTCCAAAACTTGAAGAATGGCCCCTAAGACTCCTCGCGGTGGTTCTGGCCTAGGGCGAAGCAAAGGAAAAGAGCCTGCGAAGGTCGATGTTGACGATGTCCCCAGGATGCCCGCCGACGTTCGGCCGACGGTGATTGGTGGGTATTCTTGTCATTTTTTGTCGTACCTTTTTGTACCTTACATACGCCGACGCGCATGGACTTCGAGTCCTGATGATGCGCTGAAGCTTCTTGCTGATGCGCATGGACTTCGAGTCCTGATGATGCGCTAAAGCTTCTTGCTGATGCGCATGGACTTCGAGTTCTGATGATACGCTGAAGCTTATTTTCAGATGCGCCTGAGCTTTGGTTCAGTGTGTGCGCTTCTGACGAGAATGCGGCTCAGATATTTTTGTTGTTTTAACATACCTGAGTCTTTGTCATCTTTCCCTGATCGCCAGTTTCGATGACCGTCCCACTTTTGAACGAAGTACTTCTAGACGCTGCTCTATGTCAAATGGAAGTTGACTATAATGAGGAGGTGATAAATCATGTCCGAGCTGCCATCATGCTAGATCAGCCTCCCAAGAGAATGACCCAAATCTGGGAACAACAGTATGTGTTCCTCCAACGGATGATGGAGCGTGGTAGTTTAAAATCTGTCGTTTCTGGTAATGTGACTTTCTTGAAGCCTGAGTTCCTGTTTGGGGATCGCCTCACTTCTACTGAAGCGAAGGTGTTGAGGATCAAGGAAGATTGGTTCTTCACAGCCAAAGGGGTGAACATGTTCATTAAGCTGCTCGAGCGTCAATGGCCTTTGACAGCTTTCTGTCGTCTTGCTTCCAAGAGAAGGATGACATGGGAGCTAATCCCCTCTCAGGGAGGAGCGGTGGCAGGCACCATCAGGATCGATGCTACCCCGAAGCAGAGGGATACTTTGGCTGCCACGCGGGCTACGTCCTCTTTCACCTGGCGAACTCTGTATCCTGAAAATATTTATAGTGACGTCCCTGCCAACACTTTTGTCTTTGGTGCTTCGACTTTTGTTAATTATATGCTGTCATCGAAGCGGTCGTACCCGAAGGGTGAATTTCAGATAGAGGGTTGGTATTATTATGTATCCAAGTGGGATGGGCTGACACTCTGGGTTCTGACGAAGTTTCGAACCGAACTCAGGAAGATTGGGCTGACTGCCGCTATCTGTGCCACCCAGGTGGGCATCGACATCAACAGGCATATGTTTCTTGTGCTCCTGGAGATGTTTAATACCCAGACCGGGACCTTCTTCACTCCGGTAGGGGAGCTAGGACTTGCACTTCATGAAATGTATGAGGTGTCGAGGCTTCCTTGGGGATCAGAACCCTACGAGGAGTACTTCTCGACTAACGAAGAGTACCAAGTCCTGGAGGACAAAGAAGAGGAGATGATGGCTGTCTTCAAAGAAGTGGCGAGTTATCACTATTATATGCAGAAGAAGGATAAGGGCGGGGTGCAGCCCCATGTGACTGCTTGGAGGGATTATGTCTTTAAGCAAGACACGGAGGATTCCTCTCGGTTCACGACTCCGCCAGCTCTCTCCAGTACTGAAGTGCTCTCTGAAATGGGCAGACTAAATAAGAAGAGTCCCCGCGAACATGAGGACCGGGAGTCAAACGAGCGTCTCTATAGCTGTTTCTGGCACCGTACTTATCGGATGTCGTCCAAAGTAGTATCGGCTGCTTATCTGATGATTTGGCTCCGGGATTACGTCTTTTCAGGCGGGTCAGGCTCTGTGGAGAGGGTGACCCGGAACCTAATCCTGCCAGCTGTGAAGTTGGTTTTTGGCCGTCGCTTGGCTCTACTCCCGACGATGGTGTGTAACCTGCTGCGAGGTTTACGAGAATTCGCGGGTAACGTCATTCATGAACGAGGTAAGAATGGCAACTTTTCCCGTTTTGAGCTACCGTTTCATTATCTGATGGGGTGGTTGATTTTGCATCATCCCAACGTGATGAGTCCGGACCAGGAAGAAGATCACGTGGCCGGAGATGCATTCCTCCGCCGCTTCTACCAGAGAAAATGGTTGCATACTGGCATTCCTGTTTGTAGAAAAGTTTTATTCTACCTTTAGGGATGGAAGATCACTAAAGTTGGTCCCATTTTTACAGGCTTCGAGGCTAATGAAGATTTAGCAGATTCGGGTAAAGACGCAACAACCCTGCCTCTGTGGGGATTTCGTTGGTTGCAAAGCATCCGGCCGTCCCATTTGGTGTACCAGAATAAGAACCAGTGTTACTTGGAGCCGTACTTGCCGAGCCATTTTGTACGTCAATTCGGCTATGCTCAATTGATGTTGGGGAACCCCAGTACTAGCTTGGGGTATACTGGGAGTCTGCTGGATGGGGCACGAGCTTGGCATTACTACAATGTCGGATGCACCGGAGCTCGCTTTACCATGCCAGTTCTGAATCCACGGCCGTCGATTCTTTTCTCAGCCGCCAAATTTTATTGTGCAATGAACATCGTATCCCCTGGATATGATAGAGAGACCAGTTTCATTGTCGGTACCCAATTAGAAGCGACTGGGAACATATTGGCGAAGGCTCGATTGTACCATCCGCCAGAGGTTGGTTACCAAGATACCCATGCCGTATCCATGGGGGGTACTCAGGCAGAGCCCTCGACTGATCACCCGAAGAGGCGTGCTGACACGGAGGCCGGTCCTTCTACGTCGAAGAGGCAGAGGAAAGCAGTTCCACCGGTAGTGTCAACAGAATTAGCTCCTGTAGAGGTAAGGACGTCCCACATAGTCTGGTTCATTCTACCATTCTTGTGACATATGCCTTCTTTTTTGTAGGAGATGCTGAAGAGGAGACCCCGAGCTTCGAAACCGGGTGCTAGCAGACCGAAGTTGGTGGCGAGCTCATCTGACGAGCGCATTCTGCCGATTGTGGCATCTCCTGTGGAGAACCCTGATGATGTCACTTCTGTGGAGATTTTAGTATCTCCGGACTGTGCTGAAGGGGAAGTTGAAGGTGCAGCAGTTCCCGGGATAGTACAAGCTGTCGTGGGGGCCTCTGGTATCGAGGTCCCAGCAGAAGCTGTGCTTCGGGATGAGGAAGAGGAATGGAGTTCGTCTTCTTCGGATGACGTTCCTCCAGAGGTCCCTGAACCTGCAGTAGGGGCAACAGGCGTGGTTGTAACAGAGGAGAGGGTTGATTCATCTCTTCGTCATGATGAAGGGAGGTCGGCTACACCGTTGCCGAGCCCTACCCCAGACCCAGCAATGGAAGCCGAGATGGCTGTCGTCTAGGAGGTACTGATAGACTCTATTCCCGCAGAGGGATTTGATGAGGGAGGCGAGACTCGTCTGCCGAGCCCGATTCCAGAGGAAATGCCGAATCAGAAAACGGGTGCTAATCCTGCTGTCTTGCCGGAGGAGAAAGGCCCTGTGCTGGCTGCAGGTGGTGTTTTGGAGACGGATGAGACAACCCCAAACGTCAGTAGTCCCTCCGAGATTGAAAAGTGTAAGGGTTCACTGGTGAAAGAACCCTTTGTTGCTCCTCCTACTTGGGGGACGATATCGATACCCCATTCGGCTCCTTCCGCCCTCTTGGCTCCTCGGGCTAGCGGCGAAGTTCAAGTCCCCGACGAGGGAGGGTCCGCTGATATTGAGGTTTTAGCCTTACGGATTGAGGTCGGTGGATCTTCTTCAGGTCCGTCGTCCATCACAGTAGCTTCTCCAACTCCTGCTATAACGCCTCAAGTATTAGCTGATGCGGATGAATATGTACAGTTTGCTGTCGAGGCAGTGTATAAGATGTTGCAGAAAGGAGTATCGACAGTGCTGAATGCGAACGGAAGTTTCGTGATGGCGAAAGCCATGGCGCTCCCCTATATCGGTTTGTACGTTCGCATCGGGGCCATGATCATATGGCTGTCATACTGGAGGCTTCTGTGGCTGAGCTCGACCAACATCTTTCCGAACTCCAGAGTATTCAGCGAAATAATTTTTTTGCTCTGATGGAGGAAGAGCAGAAAAAATGATTGTCGAGGTTGAATTGGCTTATCAGGACACGGTGGCCATCTGGGACCACCAGGTGGCCGACGCTGAGGCTGCAGCGGAGAGGTTGACTCAATCCGTTGTGGAGAAGGCTAAACAGCGAGCCTCCCTGGATACCAGCATAATGGAGATAACTGCCAAGATTCGTCTTCTCGAGGATCAACGGGCTCAACTTTTACTGGATGCTGAGCGCACCCAGGCTAAGCATGTGATACTCAAGGAAGAAGAAGCAAAATTCACGCACCACATCCTTTCTCTATCTTGCCAGCGAAAAGTCTTCGATGCTAAGTATGATGCCGATACTGCTCCCGAGGCCATAGCAATGATGCGGGGTGAGGCCGAACATCGAGTTTTGGTGACTGTGTATACCCGTGCTGAGGCCTTAAAGCACCGGATCGAGGAACTTTCTGCTATTCCCGTGATGTCTAGGGATTTCCTCTCTTTTTTTGAAATATAATCCCTCACTTTTTGATAAAAATAAAGAATTTTTTGGTGTGTTTGTGATTTATGTGGACCTATTATCTTTTGTGTATCCTGATTTTGAGGTATAGATAATAAGTTTGAGAGGACCGACATGTTTGCTCAGAGATAATGTGTACGTGGCAAATATGGGGTTCCTCTTGTGGAGCTTTCCTACTCAGAGGTATTATGGACGTGGTAGGAATGACTCTGGAGGGAGGTACGCAGAACTTTTCAGAGGTAATATGGACATGGAAGTTCTGCGGTAGATGTACAGCAACGCAGGGGTTGTTTGTACGGGATGTTTACTCAGAAGTAATATGGATGTGGTAAACATGATAGTTAGCATAATCTTACGGAGTGTAAGATTCTACTTTGTAGGGTGTAGAGGAGCAACTCAGAGGTTATGTGGACGTGGTTGTTCTTCTACTGGAGATAGAATGCAACGGAACAGCTGGGTTCCAGGAGCACAAGATTTGTGCAGAAGAGAATTGTGTGAACTCTGAGTATTAAGTTCACTGACTCTCCTGCTGGGTAAGGGTGGAAGTACATATCTAGGTTTATCTCAAGAGTAGTACTTCTTTAGGAACTTGCCGTTGATGGGCATCATGAACAAGTCTCTGTTGGGTCGGACGAGGCGGTAAGCACCGTTTGAGTATACCGTCTCTATGATAAAAGGTCCCTCCCACTTGGGTTCGAACCTTCCTGGTATTTTATGAGTCAACACCATCGGCCTCCTGACTGCCAGAACCAGGTCGCCTATTTGGAAAGTCCTCTGTTTGACCTTCTTGTTGAAAGCTTGTGAAACACGGGCTTGATAAAGTTCAATGCGCTATTGAGCTAAGAGGTGTTTCTCATCAAGTGCTTCTAACTCTCGCAGACGGCGGCGTTGATTGTCTTCCTCCGTCAACTGGTTTGTGATTGCAACACGGAATGAGGGTATCTGGATTTCGAGAGGCAGTACCGCTTCATTTCCGTAAACCAGAGAGAACGGTGTGTTGCCCGTCGGAGTCCGTACCGTTGTGCGGTCGGCCCATAGGCATTTATCGAGTTTTTTGTCCCAGTCGTATTTATTAGATGACACGACCTTTTTGAGTAGCCTGACGATAGTCTTGTTAAAAGCCTCGACCAATCCGTTCGTTGCCGGCTTGTAGGCGGTTGATGCCACGTTCTGAATACAATTCTTATCACAGAATCTGCTGAAAGCATGGCTGATGAACTGTGGACCATTGTCGTGGATAATCCTACGGGATATCCCAAAACGGTAGATGATATGATGCTTGATGAAGCTGATCACCCTAGAGCTTTTTACTTCCGTCAGTGGAACTGCTTCTGCCCATTTGGAGAAGTAGTCGCTGATGGCTAGGATGAAGCGGTGTCCCCTCGATGAAGGAGGGGTGATAGATCCCACAATATCCATGCCCCAAGCTTCAAAGGGCCAGAAGGCGACCGTAGGATGTAGTGGTTCCGATGGTGTATGGATAAAGTCGGCGTGAAGCTGGCCAGCATGGCACTTTTTAGCATAGTCGATGGCGTCGGCTGCCATGGTTGGCCAGTAATAACCCATGCGTCGCAGTCGATCCTGCAACTTAGGCCCGGGTTGATGAGCCCCGCAAGTTCCATCATGAGCTTCTCGAAGGGCTTCGGCTGCTTCTTCGTTGGATAGACATCGAAGAAGAAGTCCATCGTAGGAACGTCGGTACAGCGTTTTAGTAGCTGTATCATAATAAAATCGAAGGGAACGCCTTCTGACCGAGACGGCTTCTTTCGGGTCTTCTGGGAGAATGTCATAGATAGCGAAGTCGATGAATGGGAACCTCCAGTCTCGGACATTAACACCGGCACTTGTCGTCATGGCATGGGCCATTTGTGTGCATAGGTTATTTTTAGGACAGACCAAGTCTCGACCAACTACCGTGACGTAGTATTGAGTCCCGAGGGGTGCTGCTAATGAAGCTGTGAGGCCAGCCAGAGCGTCAGCCTCCAGGTTTTGTAGCCGAGATACGTATTCTATGAAGAACTTGGTAAAGGTTGAGATAATATTCAAAGCAACTTCATGGTAAGGAACCAGATCTTCATGACGAACTTCGTACTGCCCTCGGATTTGATTAACGATGAGTTTTGAGTCACCATAAGCTTCCAGATGATCCACCCCCAGTTGTTGCGCTAGCTGGATTCCCATGATGAGAGCGTTATACTCGACAACATTGTTGGAGTATGGCTTTGAAAGGGAGTAAGCATACTGGATGACCAGCTGATCGGGGGAGACTAAGACCATCCCACTCCTGCGATGATTTGGCCTTTGGGGCCTGTTCTCGAAGCACCATCAAAAAATACCCGCCAGACGGAGTTTTCTTCGATGACGTTTGATTCTTGGACCTCATCTGGGATGTCTTCATAGAGTCTGGAGGACTCTGGGATCGGGTGCGCGGCTAAAAAGTCGGCTAGAGCTTGGCCCTTGACGACTTTTTGTGGGACGAATACCATGTTATACGGTGTCAACATGATTGCCCATGTAGCTAATCGGGAGTTCAATGATCCCGGCTTCGTCATGAGAACCCTGAGTGAATTGACTCGGGAGATGACATGAATTGTCTGGCCCGAAACGTAATGGCGGGTCTTCTGGATGGCGAACACCAAAGCCAAACATTACTTTTCGATGGCGTTGTACCGGTATTCAGCCCCGATCATTGTCCTACTAAGATAGTAGATAGCTTGCTCGTAGCCTGTATCGTTGTTCTGAGCCAATAAAGCGCCAAGGGAGTGATCCATGGCACGGACGTAGAGGAGAAATGGTTTGCCTGCAACGGGTGCCACCAGGACTGGCGGGCTCGTCAGGTTAGCTTTGATATCATCGAAAGCTTTCTGGCATTCTTCTGTCCAAACGTAGGAGACTCCCTTCTTCAAGAGCTATGTGAAGGGTTGACATTTTTCAGAAAGGTTTGCTATAAACCTTCGGATGTATGCAAGACGCCCTTGCAGGCCTCGAAGTTCTCGGAGGTTCTTCGGAGGGTTCATGTCAAGGATGGCTTTGGTCTTCTCGGGGTCGACATGAATGCCTTTCGCCTTGATAATGAAGTCCAAGAACTTTCTGCTAGAAACCCCAATGAAGGATTTAGCGGAGTTCATCTTGAGTTGATGCGCTCGCATGAGATCGAAGACTGTCTTTAGGTCTTGTAAATGATCACCTTTGAGACGGCTCTTGACAGCGATATCATCAACATAGCATTCAACTGTTTTGCGTAGATGTTGACGAAAGATGGTACTCATAGCTCGTTGGTACGTAGTACCAGCGTTCTTCAAACCAAAGGACTTCACTGTGTAGCAGAAAACCCCTTTTGGAGTACTGAATGATGTGTGTTTTGCGTCATCGGAGAACATTTTGATCTGGTTGTAGCCCGAATACCCGTCCATGAAAGACATGCGTTCGAAGACACATGTATTGTCGATCATCACGTCAGTGATTGGAAGCGAGAATTCGTCTTTCAGGCAAGCAGTATTGAGATCTCTGAATTCGATGCAGACTCGTATCTTTCCATTCTTTTTGGTGACAGGGACGACATTGGCCACCCAATCTGGCTGTTACTCTTCACGAATGAACCCGCTGCTCAGGAGTTTATCTACCTCTTGATCGATAGCGTTCATGATGTCAGGACGAAAACGTCGTTGTTGCTGCTTTATAGGCTTGGCATCAGGTAAGATGTTAAGTCCATGTATCGCGATCTGGGGATCAAGTCTCGGCATATCTTCATAGCTCCAGGCGAAAATGTCGATATATTCTTTGGCCAATTGGACTAAAGGCTCCCGGTCTCTTCCCTTTAGACTCTTGCTGATGAAGATGGGTTTGGAAGAAGACCCATCCCCAAGGTCGATCTGCTCGACTTCGTCTTCGGTAGGGGGTTCACGTAATTCAAAACGAGACTCCCACTGTGCTCCTAGGCGTTGAGCCCAAGGTTCTTTCTCAAAGAATTTCGGCATTTGGTCATCGCCTTCATCCCCTCGAGATTGTGCAGATGCCATGTTGACTGATAGCACCTTCCTAAAGATTGGGCGATAGTGGTATCGGAATCCCAAGTTCATGCTTCAGATGAATAAGAGTTCTCCACTTCTTCCGCTTCCAAACTCTCTGGAGTTGCCGACGGCGTGACATAGCCCACCCCCCGTCGAATACGATGATAGTAGTCCTGTGGCTTTCCTTCAGGTGTTGGGAGTCGGAGGGGAAGACGTCGGCATTTGCCGTAGTTTAGGCCCTTGTTGCTTTTCAGATCGTAACACATCTTTTGGATGAGGTACTTTGCCTTGTCCGTGTACCGATAGACTTATATTCTGCCGATATCCGGTTCTGGCTCGAGTGGCGGGAGGTCTTGATGACGCTCGACTTTGTCGATGATGATGGGTTCTTTGTCCTGGTTCCGTGGTGGGACTATAAAATAGACTCCTTGGGACGGGACTACTCGATTTACATGATTGACGGTCGTTAATTGTGTTTGTAATTACCATAGAACGTTATTTAGTGTATACATGGCATTCCAATGTGGAAGATTAGAATAATTGAAAGACACTCTATTATTGATAAAAATGAGATTTTGTCTCGTAGGATTACATTTTCGAGAGAAGGTGCATCTATGTCAGCAGATATGTATTCTCCTAACTCTTCATCCGTGAGCACTGGGGCTGGTTCGGGAGAACTCATCACAGACTTTACCTTGGGCTCTGAGAGGGCTATATGGGCCTTCTCTTGCAGCTTGAGTAAGGTTGAAGATTGCGGAGGCTTACCTCTAAGACGCACCTTCAGGGGTGCCTTAACTGCGCCTTCGGTGACCGGTGCCTTCCCCTGTAGTTTTGCCACAAGGGGAGCCGACATTTGGGAAGGTTTTCCTTTGAGCCGTATCTTCAAGGGAGCTTCGGTGGATGTTCTACCTAGAGAAGTCGGTACTTTTTCAGGTAACTTGATTGCCATGGGAGGCAGCATTTGAGGCGGTTTTCCTTTGAGTCGAATTTTTAGAGGAGCGTTGGAAATCATCTCTGTCTTTATGTCCGTCTCCGCCGCCGTTTCTGCTTCGTCATCAGCATCATCGGCTTCCCCTTCATCGAGCGACTTATATAAGCTAGCATCAGTGAAGTAGGCTTCGACCCCTTTGAAGGGGTCAATGTCTGCGAACTCTGTTCGGATGATGTCGTTAGTGGACACGTACTTCAAGTATAGGTAGAGTGTAGACGGCACCACCATGAACTCGTGCAGCCACGGTCGACCTAGCAGGAGGTTGTAGTTGACGTCGATGTCTACGACATAGCAAGTCACTTCGGTTCGGAGATTATCGATATGACATTTCAGTCGGATTTTGCCCAGCGGTTCACTTCTGCTGGCATTGAAACCGCTGATTGTAGTATTGGAAGGCGCCAGACGGTGCATCGGGATTCCCAATATTAAGAGCAGAGTCCTAGGGATAATACTGAGGGAAGACCCTGGATCAATCTGAATTCGCTTCACCTTGATGGAACCCACATACCCTGTGTAATACAGCGGCCTGTTGTGCCGGTTGTGCTTGAGCAGCATGTCTTGTTGGATGAAGGTTATGTTAGAGATGACCTCCTCCACACAATGGCAGTACGCACATGTTGTTGGGATATCCTCAGGCTGCTTAACCTGACTGATGAAGGACACAACATCCTTTAAGGTTTCACAGAGAGCTTCGCGGGTGTCTGTAGAAAGATGAAGAAACTCGAACAGAGATAAGCGGGCAGGAGCACTGGCAAGTTGCGCCAGTATGTCAAAGTTGGGGGGCTTGGCTAGCCCCGAAGCATTTTTTCTTCGCAAAGGCTTGTCGAAGCGGGCCTCTACGTGCTTCTGTTTATTGGCTGCTGGAGGTCTGGATGGACCCCCTTCCTGGGCAGCAGGGGTGGTGCAGGGAGACACCATCTCGACGGCAGCTTCATCAGGTTGGGCGTTCTGCTGCGAACGTGTTTATACAGGAAGTGCCTCTTCCGTGGAGGAAGAGACCATACGACAAGACTTGGTCTTCTTGCCCTTGGTTTTGGAGGCAAAGCGTACCCCCGGTTGAGTAACTTCGGAGACGAGGTCTGGGTGAACCCATATGATCTCTTCTCGAGATGTGGTAAGTGGGATGAGTCCACTCATGTTGTCACGGGTAGGTGGTAGGTTGACCATCTCTATTGTCGCCTTTAGGATGGGGATGACGCCATCTTGTGCTGTGGTTGGCGGCAAGGTGCCGAATTAGAGCGACACCAGGTTGGTCGAGACTGTCTTCTTCTCGTAATCGATGGGGATGACATTCGCATTGATCATGCGCTGGATATAATTCTTGAGGACGTAGCAGTCATGAGTTGGATGTCCGACAAACCGATGGTAGTAAAAGTACCTCGAATTGTCAACTCTTCCAACCTCGTCGGGACGCTTTGGGTCTGGTAATTTAATCTTATCACCCTGCTTCAACATCTCGAAGAGTTGCAAGTTGTCTTCATCATTGAAGGAGTAGACCTCTTTTGGCCTCGGTACAAGCGAAGGCTTTTGAGTAGGTGCTTGTACGCTTTTAGAAGCATTGACAGTCAATGCCTGCTTCCCCTTCGTCTCACGTCCAGGGTTGCTGGTAGCAGGCCGTTTTTCCTTGTCCTTAAAGACAGAAAAACTGACTCCCAGAAGGCGAGCATTGCATGCCTTCTTTTCAGCTAATTCGGCCTCAATAATCAATGAGCTCCATTCGGGAGGAGGAGTGGAGTTGAGCCAGAGCTTAACCACAGGAAGCATGTTCATGCTGCAGGAGGAGAGGAGTGCAGGTTCTGGCATACCCGGGGGCAGTCTCAAGCAGGCTTGTCGGAATCGTTCGATGAATGCTCGAACGGTCGTTTTTTCCGTCTGACGTACTTCTATAAGGGATGCCATCATCATGTCTTTCCCTCCGTCATAGAAACGATCGAGGAATAGGTGTGTCAAGTCATCAAAGGAGGATATGGAGTTGTCAGGGAGACTGCAGTACCAGTCGTAAGCCACTCCTTTCAATGCCCCGACAAACAGGCTGGTGAGTAGTACGTCTTCCTTCGAAAGATGTCCCGTTTGAGACTGGAAGTACGTTATATAACGGAGTGGAGAGTCCTTTCCGTCGTATGACGTTAACGTTTGTGGTTTATACTTGGGAGGATAGACCACTTTGTTCCATTCGAGGGGGTATGGTTGCGGGATTCCCATCTTCTGGAGCTCCTCATGTCTGTTCTTTGACTCGAAGCATTCACGCAAGTCCCTGATCATCTCAACCACGTCTTCTGTGGAGCTGGGAGTTGGAGAAGGTGGTAAAATCTGGAGTTGTATATTCGAAGGTTCTGATACCCGAGGTGCTTCACGGCAATCAGTATTCAAGGATGCCCGTTGAAGGGGCACACTTGATTCCCCGTTGGCTCCTGGGTCAGGATTGGTGGAAGGTGCCCTGGACAAAGCTGATCGTATCTCAAACACTGCTTGAGTCAGTGTTTGCATGGAGGCAGAGAGGGTTTTGAGTCCCCCTCTAAAATATCTATGCGCTGAACGAGGTCTGCTGGCGGAGCATATGACTCCGTATCACCACCTCCTGTCATATATACTGTTATGACGTGACTGGAAGTGGATGGATCGGTTGAAGCTTCACTTTCAGCCTCGCTCTCCTGTAAAAGAGTCACTTCTCCTGGAGTTTCATCCTGGCTACCTCCAGTTATGCTCTGGAGGATATTTTTGTCTTCGGGATGAGGATCAACAAGGGCTTGACTACCCCTAGCTATTATTTTCTCTGAAATCTTCTTTCTCGCCCGGGTGCCTTCAAATACTCCTGAGGACGGGACAGTCACCTTGGTCTTCCTCGGGTGGCTCTTGGATGAGGACGAGGTCGAGGAGTTGCTAGTCGCCTTTCGGATTGATGAGGAGTTAGAGACTACGTTGCAAGAAGCACCTTTAGTTCCGGCTCCTCTTCAATCGACACCTTCTTCTCGAGGCGACGTCGGACGGGTGTTGACGATTGCAGTCGCTGGAACACAGACTGCCTTTGTGGTGGGACTGCTGTCTTGCAACAACAGTTGATGGTGACCACAGCACAGGTGTGCCCTGTGAGGGGCACATTGTGCTTGTCGGTCGACTCTCCTGATCGGCATTTGTGAATGATCATATTACGCAAATCGTTAGACGAGAGTGCCACCTTTACACCCCCATCAGACGCATGGCAAGGCCAAGCGCCAGGGTGATCAAGCGAATGCTGACCCCCTGATCCAGCGCATAAGATACGTCCAGATCAGTAGTAGGGGAACAACATTTAGGGTGGTTTGAACCAGCCTCAGACACACAACCAATGTAGGCGCAGGGGTTCAAGACCACAGAGTTTGTCTCGAACGGCTTAGTTGAGAGCGCAGCGGATGCACCCAAGTGAAACGAGGTCTTTGAAGGTTGGCTCGTTCGCGGTGCAGAAGCACCCGAGTCAACCTTGTACAGCTTACCATCGGTAGCACGCATGATTGTGAGCGCATGCCTCTGACTTACTGTCGGCATAGCACGTTCGAGACGCGTAGCCCGTGCCGCCTTAGACTTCTTCGTACCAGCCCGCTGGGATGCATAGTACTCAGAGTCCAAATTATCCTTGTCATGATAGCGAGTGAGTCTGTCAAAGACATAATCCTTTTGCGGCACATCAGAGTTAATGCGCAGGGCGTTAGATGCGCCCCTGCTCCGTCGGTGCATCTTCCTTGACTGAGAAGGAGATAGTTGGGAAATGTGGTCAGCCCCATGTTTCCCTAAGAGATGTGCTACACCCTTGGGCGCATCCTGGCTGTTGAGGACGTCAGCGGAAAGGATAGGCTGCATCGCGCATCCCCTTCAGTGATGGTGCCAGGGGCCTCGACCTTGCGTACCCAGGCTTGGTGAGTCTTCTTTGGCTTCGGCAGCCGCTTCGAAGGACTTGCTCTGCCTTCAGAGATGAACTCTTCATACGCCTGGTGATTGAGGCGTACGACTAATATCTTGTAGGAGGAGCCCACCTTCACGTCGTCAGATTGCGACACAACTTTCTCATCAGAGGAAAAAGAAGTCCCCAGCAGAGTCGCCAGCTTGTTTGCCATTAAAATCTTTGAATTGGAATTTCAATCACAAACAGAACAGTGTTATAATGTAGGACTCAGATGTAGTCCTAGGAGTACACTTTTGTATTTATCTGGGTACTGTGTCGATGGAGCGAGTGGTAATGCGTTGACTCCGTTGACGATCTGACGACGATTTTAGATTCTCTGAAGGTCTGGATTGCTCTGGATGCCGGAGCGTTCTTGCCCCTTGTCTCATTTTTTTCTTCTTTTTATAACAGCCGGCTGGGGCTACTCACGCGCGCAGGATGCACTTGTGCGTGGGAATGCCACATGGCTAGAGCTGAGGGAGGCGTATGGACGATGCATCCTAATTTGGGGATTGAATCCTTTCTGTTGCACCTGTGGGCTGCGGAATAGCCGACACGTAGCAGCTGAGAGGATTCTTCGGTTGCTGAGATCTTGGGTGGTTAGCACCCCTTTGTGGACTGAACTGAGTCAAAGGACACGTGGCGTATGTCCGTGGCTCAAAGATCTCGGATTTGGTGGAGAGTGATCTGACAGGATGCGCCTAGGATTGGGCGCATGAAGAGGACTTCAGCTGTTGTCTTTAGGGATCAAGAGCGAGTCCAAGCGCATGGCTTTGGGGCGCACGCAAAGATTTGGGCGCATGGCTGTGGTGGTGTATGCGGTGATTTGGGTGGCCACGTAGCAAGGCAGCTCGACCGAATAAACGAAGTGATGTGCTGATGTCATCGACCCCTCGTCTTCTACTAAGGGTTGGAGACTCTTCAGGAGACGTGTTGTCGTCTTTGTCACGCGGCATTAAATACTCGATGTGACAGGCGCATGGGCTTATGTCCATCCTGTCACTCAGCATTAAATGCTCGGGTCGTGAGCGCATGGGCTCGATCTCTGTTTTGGGTGCATCAGAAGAAGGCGCAGGGATTTGCCACACGGCGCATCCACTAGGCCCGACTGTTGGGTTCCCAATGTTTTGATTGTACATGTTGATTGGGCTGATTTCAAAAAAAAGACAGATTCATTCCATAAATATACATTCGTTGCATGAACTTCGGAGAGCCTGCCACTTAGCGCATGGGTCTGATTTGTCCAAGCTGTAAATAGCAGCAAGGAGAGGGTTTTGTTCCCCATTTTCTTCCATTTACTCGGTGTAGAGATGCGCCTTTTTGCTCGAGTATATTCTGTCGACGAGATGCTCCCGAAGGTGAAGATGCGTCGAGTTGTCTTCGTACGCACTCGTGAAGGTAACTGTTACATCCAAAAGTTGGGATCGCGGGGTCCCGACGCAGGCCGAAGGTGTCAGTTGCATCCAAAGATCGGGACATTCGCGTCCCGTCTTTGTTAGGCTGGAAGAGCCCCAGATCGAAATTATGGTGCTCCCATCTTCCTTGGACTTTGGAGAGCTCTTCCTCCTGCTAGATTGGGTTGACCGCCCGCTCGCGTTATGTTCAAAGGACTGCTTTATTTAGCCGAGGCACTTGGTCGAGACAAAGTGAAGCGCCTATACTGAGACATCAACGTGATGCGCCTGAATGAGACGCTGAGACGACGCACCTCATTGAGACGCTAGAGTGATGCACCTGCGTAGCTGCTGTCTTGATGCGCCTAGCTGATGTGCCTGTGCAGCAGCTTTTTTCAATGCGCCTTGCTATTTTTAGGCTTTCTTTCACTTTCTGTAAAGGGTCTTTTATGTTAAAAAATAGTCTTTAGTCCTTACTGTTTTCTGATGTATTGAGCTCTCGGCGCATGTTTGTTTTAGGACGCATAGTAGATGCGCCAAAAATTTTATGCTTCTACAACTCCCAAGTAGCGGGACAGATCTCGCGTGATTTCTTATCGAGACTTTGCGAGACTCCCAAGTAGCGGGACCGATTTTGTATGCAGAACTTATCCAGACTTAGCGAGACTCACAAATAGCGGGACCGATCTCCCGTGAACGAGGCTTATCGAGACTCCCAAGTAGCGGGACTGATCTCGGCGACAACCAGTCGCGTGGGCTTCCTTTGTCCGTGGTATACTCTTTGCTAAATTTATCGTGGCTCGTGCCTTAGACAGGCCTGGTTCTCTAGGCAACGCTATCGCTCAAGTCATATACTTTATACGACGAGCCTAATTCTCGAGGGACTATGCGACTTTACAACCGCAGATAAAGCAGGACAGTGCTAGAAATGGCTTAGACCGACCGGCATAACTTTTTCTAACTTTATTTGTGCAATGACTTGACGAGCAAAGACTACGCCAAGCTTCGCATCGAAGGAACGTGCCGTGCACGTGATCGACTTGAACAACCAAGTTCTCGGGTGCCTAGACTTAAGCCAAACGTCGTACAAGACGACTTAACTCACGGGACGTGCGAAGGCTATGCCAAGCCTTGGACGACGGGATCGTGCTTGCTTTATTAAGCATTCATGCGGGCAATGCCTATGATTTAGGCCAATTCAAGGGTTGGGACAAAATGACGGGACCGTGCATGCTTTATCAAGCATTCATGCGGGCGATGCCTATGACTTAGGCTATTTCGAGTGTCGTAGCAACTTATCAACTTAGTCCAACTTCCTTCTCCCAAGCCACAGGACGAAGGACCGAGTGTCATTTGAAAGCATGCTGAGCCGACTTCTAAGCAGACCGTGGGACCATTTTCCATGTTCTAAGACATTCCGACCCGTCGGGATTATTCTCTTAGCTATGTGGATGCGTCTCTTTTATTAACAAGCCTAACTTGTGCAAGTTGAAAACATGTGAGTTATTAAGTGAAGGCTAAGATGAGGGAGTTCACCGAAACTACCCTACCTGAGCGAGGAGTCGCCTCGATCGAGCGAGCCTTCGAGCAGTCGTTGCAAGGCTAAGTCCGAACGTCGTCGGCGTTTCGATTCCTCCGATTGACTTTGCGGGACGGGGCACTACAACATACACCACTCATAACAAGTCTCGTCCTCGAGACTTTCATGAAGGCAAGCCATCCTACCATTTCTATGGCCAAGACTTAATCGAGCCTAGACACGAAACTATAACAGTCGTGCGGGGTACGCTAGAATTTATCGTATACACTCTGCCTACTCGTTTTTTCGATTCCAAGCCACGCTCGTGCTACTTATCAATATTTTCCTTTAACACAATTTTAAATCCTCGACACTTTTCATTCATCAAATCTCACTTAATTCAACGTATCACTTGGCTGGATCGTGCACGCATTACAGGCGTCCCCAAAATACATGCATTCAGCCAAGCCGCATGACAGAGAATTCTTTATTCTCACTCGAGTCGCATCTTGCACATACTCAGGCATCTCTGAAATATATGCATGTCAGCCGAATCTCGTGAGGGGTATTCCTATACTTTTGATTCACTCTGTCCATCCATACCATTTATCAAGATCAATCTTTCGATTGCTAACTCTTGAAACAGGGGCGTCTCGCCTAACCGCTAGGCCATTTTTCAAGGCTAAGTCAATGTCAGGATTAGAATCATAGTTCTCCAACAATAATGCCAATACTGACCCCAATCCTAGGGTCAAACCAAAGTCGGTAGTACGGGATTTTCTACCCAAGTTCGCGTCACTCAGATTTCTAAACATCGAACACGATCACCTAATTTGCATCAAGGCGCTAGTTTCGCAATTTGAACCCGTTCAATTCACCAAATTTAACCAATTCATGTATTCGATCACGAGGTCGTCTAGCTTTGACAATATATTGTGCCCCATTCTCATGTGAGTCCGATTATCTACGGTGGTTCATGAATCACCATGCAACGCTCCCGTGGAATAATCATTCTCGTCGGGGCGTAACTCTTGTTTGAGCCTAGACTAATTCATTCTCGATACGCGGATTGGACCTACTCAATCCTCAAGTTCGATCGTCAAGTACACACTATATATATATATATATATATATATATATATATATATATATATATATATAGAAAAAAAAATAATATATATATATATATATATATATATATATATATATATATATATATATATATATATATATATAGACCGTAGTGCAAAAGGAGACATTTCTTTTTCTCTTTTTTTTTTCCTTTTCCGCGCTAGGGTTTCCTTTTTTGTTCGGCTATTGAGAATGTTTATTTATATCATCACTCTCTACTTCTCTCTACTTCACTCTCTAACTATATATATATATTTTTTAATTTTTTTAACTATATATATATATATATATATATATATATATATATATATATATATACATAAAAAAATAAAAAAAATATATAGTTACTAATTATATATATATATATATATATATATATATATATATATATATATATATAAGCAAGTATGGGGAGACGTGCGAGAGCAGGCATCCTGGCCTCTCCACCGGGAGCGGGGATCCTGGCCTCTCCGCCGGCCGGGATTTTCTGGATGGGCTGGCCGGTCGGCCTGCCGGGGACGGCGGCGCCGATCCATATCTTCGTCCCTATCGGAGGCCAATCCTCCTCCCGTGGATGGCCGGCCCCCGCCGGGCCCTCGCCACCACCAGACGTTTATCTCGCCGGTCACCCACAGTGGAACTCCCCCCTCTCCGTCCCCCTCCCCCAACCCCCCCCCCCCCCCCCCCCCCCGCCGTCCGAGGAGGCGTCAGCGGCTCCCAGCCTCGTTCTTCACCGGGTGCTGCCCCGCCCGCTGCGCCCCTTTCCCGCACGGCGCCCCTCGCGGCTCCGCCGCCTCCCTCGTTGGCTGAGCCAATCCTGCAGTGGCCTCCTCCGCCTATCTCCTCGGCTGTGCCCGCTCTCCACGTCGAGCCCGTCCACTCCGGTGGACTTAGAGTCGGAGCGCCTCCGGCGCTCCATCCCTTTGCCGCCCCCGCTGCGTCGCTGGCGGCCCCGCCCTCCTCGGTGTCCCCTCCCATCGCCGACTCTCTCTCGTGGCCCGTTCCTCCTGTCGCGCCGACGTCTGCCTCCCTCCTGTGGACGTCGCCCAGCAGCCCCTGTCTGGCCCCCGCCCCCGCCGTCTCCTCTCCGACGTTCTATCCGACGCCGGCGGCCTCCCCCTCGTGGGCCACGGTGGCCGCGACGCGCCCTCCGCCCCCTCCCCCCTCCTCAGCCTCCGCGCCTTGGCCTTCGGAGAGCTCAGCCGCTTTGGCTCTCTCCCCGGCGTCGGTTGATGGCCCTTCCTCAGCGGTGGCGCTGCCGTCACAGCCCGCTCCCGGCTCCGAGCTCCGGCGCTCTCAGCGCCACTTGCCGGTGGCCCCCTTCTTCGTGTTCGGCCAGCGGCCGCAACGGGCGTGACCGCCAGGCGTCCCTTGCCTGTGCGGTCTCCCTCCCCTCCCTCCGTCCTCCGTCTTGGCGTCGTCGACCCCCCCTCTATCCGGTCGTGCACCCCCCGCAGGGACTCCTTCCCTCCCCGACGTCGACTCCCCACGTCTCGACGGAGCGGCGCCCTTCCCGGCCGGCTCCGGCCCCGAGCGCCGCCCTTGTAGCCTCCCCTCCCGGATTTTTTTGAAAATATTTATTATTTACTTGATTTAAATGGAGATAATCCACACACGGTGTAAATTTTTGGTACAACCATTTTGACATGTTTGGGACTTTGAAGTTTAGACATGACTGGGCCTTACTCGACATGAGCTCGAGGTATTATTCTGTCAAATACAGACATTGATACGGTCTTCCTATAGGAGACAGGAGTACCATGAAACCTAGGGCTTCGGTGAAAGCCACAAAGGGATATGGTTTACATCTATAGTAAGCTTGTCATATATTTTACGTTTGTACAAGGTTGATATATTCTTGATCATAATCAATTCTACTAGATCTTGGTTATTGAATTGAAGACAGATGGTATATTAAGAAAATGGCAGGTGCAAATTTGGATATGAATATATAGAAATATATTCGTAAGTAAATCAGGTATATATATTTGTATATAAAATATATATAGAGATATATATATATATATATATATATATTCGAGGACAGATATGTAATGTGTATATAGATATACGTGAGTATGTAGGTATATGTATATAAATATATATATATAATATACATGTGTATATTTGTATTTGTATATAAATATATATTATAAAAATATGTGCATGTATATTTGTACGTATATATAAATATATAATATTATATAAATATGTGTGCACGTGTATATATATAATTACATATATACGTGCGTGTACGTATAAATAAATGGGTAGATGAAAATATGTGTATACGGATATATATGGATATTTGTATATATTTATATGTATATATATAGGTATTTGAGTATATTTATATGTATATATATATATATGGATAATTGTATATATTAATATGTGTATATATATATTAATAAGAATAAGAAAGAAGTAGCAGCTGTGGACCTCAAGTCCACAGCAGTATGCAAATACGAGTAGCAAAACCCAGCAAAAGCCGAACCAAACCATGCCATCCAAGCCCGGCCCGATTCCCCATACCCAAACCCAATAGGAGAAGGTTTCCCAGCCCGAGCCATTTAACCCAGGCACTCGGTTCTTAACTGAACGTACGAGTATATATACATACACCCCACGCGCAATCGAGGCTAAACGAAAACCCTAGCCGTGAATCCGCCACCCTCCTTCCCGAATGCTGTCGACCCACCCTGGGCCTGCGCGCCGCCGCGCGCGGCCGAGGCCGCTGAGGCAGCGCGCGCGCGCCGAGCAGCGAAGAACAAAACAGCAACAGTAGGCAGCAGCAGGGGCTGCGGGAAGCCAACTTCGAGATAGAAGTCCACCATCGTTGCTCTATCGTTTTCCGAAATGATTCTTCAGGTATGATCCTGATATAACCACCTTCATTTGCCTTCATATAGATTTAATTTAGACGAGCTGGATTGCCCGAGAAATCGACCCAAAGTCGATGAAAAACCCGTCCCAAAAATAGGACTGAAAACAGTCGAGTTAGCCTACTTCGCATTTATTTATCTCCCAAACCATGCTTAATTTCGAAAACCTATTTGAAGGCGTTTATTGACAACATGTAGGGCTTCGATTCACTTTTTACGGAATTTAATTTCGTCGACTACGTAAAGAGAAATCGGATTGTAAAGTTAACGAAAAACCTGTTTTAAAAATCATGAAATCGCTCCACACGACGTGCGTCCCGCCATTCCGGGCGACGTGGTCGTGAACCGAAAGCATCGAAAGCTGCGTAACGACTTCGTGGTCGTGTGGGCTTCGACGGAATTCAAATTGGTCGCGTGTGCGCGACGAATTCGACGCGTATCCGTCGGAATCGCCCCGTATCCGTCCAATGCAAATTCTCCAATTACTTTGTGCACGTTCGTCAGATCGAGACAAAACTTGCGCCAACAGGACCGTATCGTTTTTCTGGTCCTGCATGCCAAGTTTGGTCCGATTCTGAGCCAGTTGAAATCGACGTCGTTTTGCGGGCCCCACGGTCCCGCTCAACGGGCGATTTTGTGCACAGCCCGCCGAAATTCAACTCTGGACATACGGTCAGGTTCGTACCAAAAAACTGGATCCGTAGACATGTAGTTTGATAACTTTAGAGACCGTTGACTCTGGCACGCTTTTCGGTGCAAAGCGGGTCCAACGGCGGACATCGTTTTTGTCCGAAATTACCGTTTTGCCCCTGTGTCCAGAATTGGACGTAAGGACAGGCAATCCTAGCTAATTGGACTATTCTGAGATCATTGGTATTATTTATTTCAGCTTCCGGGGACTGTTGTACGGGTTTTGACTATAGTGGCACATTGAGTAGTTCAGATTGTCGGTTTCACCAGCAAAGGACCACAGGCGAGTACAGTTTATTGTTTGCATTTCGATATTGATCTTACTATATTTCATTGATTAGTCATTGGTTATGTAATTATTCTATTATAAATTGTCGAGTCGGGAATGAGAAGTACCAAGGATGTGTGATCTGACCTTAGACCGTGTAGACCGTGTGTTTATTTTCTTGTAGACCGTGTAGGACAGTGATTTATTTATTGCAAAGTAGACCGTGTAGACAGTGTTATTATTGCATTTAAACTGTGTAGTTAGGATTATATTCTGTAGACATTGCTTCTTTTTGCTGTGTTTCTGTAGACGGTAATGTAGACCGTTGTAATTGTAGACCGTGTAATTGTAGACCGTGTAACTGTAGACCGTTGTAACTTTAGACCGTGTAGACCGTGTCGCATAATTGTCCCGAGGACCGATCACATATCAAAGGTACTTCTAACGGTGGAAAAGTATATGGGTCTATTTATTACTATTAATTTTTCTTACGGCTTACTGTTTATTTCAAAC